>CAJJDP010000042.1:159177-573974 GCA_905182995.1 Paramecium octaurelia
ATATATAAAATCAAACATTTTGAAGGTGCTAAATTATTCAATTATAAGCATTCCTTTTGTTACATTTGTAGAAGTAAAATTATTTCCTAGATGCGAGTTAAAATAATGATTAGAATATTTAATAAATTAAAAAAAATTTAGATTGTGCAGGGATGAAAGTAAATATATGGCCAGTTATACTCTTAATATTGGCTTTTCCTATTTATCTTTAAAAAGTGTGGACACCATCTGGAATTATTCAAATATCTCCGTTTTCTAAGTTTAAAATAGAACTAATCATTTTGGACGTTAGCCATTTATGTATACATGTTATAATTCAACCTGATTTTAAAGATTTAACGAGAGTGAGTATAGAAGTAAAATTTGATTTCAAAATAAGAAAAATTCCTAAAATGCTGAAAGAAGGGTGTTTTTGGCAAATCAAAACTAATTAATTTTACGAAAGATTAACAAAAAAGAAGATGGAATCTGAGAAAATTGAATAGGACATGATTAAGAGAAATTTCCATCTTCAAAAGAACATATCTTTTTTTTTGACGCAAACTGAGAATGATCAGCAAAACTGAAAAAATATTAAGTATCGAATTTAACAACTATTAGTATAAAAACAAATCTTGTGCAAATGAAGGCGTTTTATTTCAAAAATACTAATTGAAAAATAATTTAAGGTGTGATTTACAGAGGGATTAAAATAATTATTGAATTTTTGATTCAAAATATAAAGTTATATTCTGATTAGGCTTCTTAATAGTTTGTTCTTATGAATTAAATCAATATTTAATAAACAATTGAAGAAGAATAATAATTTGAGTAATAGAAAAGTAAATTCGCAATTAAAGCCTCTAATAAACAAATATCCAAGAAGTTCCATCTAAATAAAATAAAAATTGAAATATTCCAAAAGAATGAGAATAATTATTTTTATAAACGTTAAAAAAAATGGTGATTTTTGGTAAGACAATATATTGAAATATATCTTAAATATTGAAAAAAAAAAAAAAATAATTCGAATTTCCTTATCTAATCTAATGCTATAATTTTTGTTTGTGAATATTATCATATTAAATAGCAGGTGATAATTATTAAATTTTGTCTATAAAGATAAGCCAACTATTATTAAAATTAAATTTTCATTAACCAATATGCAGAAATAGTTTTTCATAAAAAAATTATAGCATGCATGGGAGTGCTACTCAATTATGTTTAGAAGAGGAAACTAAACAGGAATAAACTGCATATTCTAGGTTTTGCAATACTATTCTCAAAATGTAGACCGATTTTTTGAAATTTGTGTAGAACTGGATGGATACATTTAATTTTAACCCACATTATATTTTGGTGAAATTATTAATAGAGAAATCTCATCATATAATTTTATCATGATTTGTTGAAAAATAAATTATTAATAAATTTAAAATTAATCTAAATAATATCATTTATTATTATAATATTAAATTTGATATTGATCCCTGATTTAATCGAGGTAATCTAATAAGTGATCAGGATTCTCTTCAAAATTCTAAGGGATACAATTAATGATATGATCTTCTTAGAGTTAACATTTATTATTTAAAGCCGCTTGCAATAATGCCAATTTAATCAATAGTACATATAGTGTGCAATTAAAATTGTTTAACAATTTGTATTCATCTTTATCCATTCTCTTTTCTTCGTAATAAATACTTTGTAATAATCCGATGATTTGGTTATAGATTATTGAATTATTTCTTTAAAAAGCTTCATTAGTTATATCAAAGCTAATTAATTCTTTCATATCCTAAATTGAGTCAATTTATTTCAAATATTTTCTCATTCTGTATAAACTTTTACTGAATGTTAAACTTTATTGTTGATAAATATTGGAGAATTCAATTTATTCTAACGATTTATTGAGATTTTATTATTCAAGTTGGCTAGAATGATCCTCTAAAGAATTAATCTCCCTCTTTAATTAAGTTATCATATTTTCACCAAACTGGGAGAAATATTATAAATAGGTTTCAAATTCACCTTCAAATGACAAATATTTTAAAACTTTTGGAATTGTTTTAATCAAAGTTAGCAAATCTTCACAAATATTTTGAAGCAACTTACATATATTCTTATGTTGATTCCATTTTTGAAAATTTATTGAAATTTATGATTTTGGTTTTCTAATTTAAGATCTCAATTAAGAACTTTTCACCTCAAATTACTAATTCAAAATATTTCCTTAATTATTCATTGTAGAATCGGATATTTGAAGTTTTTTCAGTTTTTCAATAATTATATTCTGCGAGGAATTGTCTTTTACTTCTAGTATTTGAAATTTATCAAATTATTCGTTCTATTATATTTTGACTTGAGAATATTTTTACATAAGTTAACTACTATCGTTTTAATAATTCAAATCATAAAATTTTTAATTTTTAATAAGTGATCTTTCTAGAAGTGATGGAATCACTTCTTAAGAATTGAAAATATATGAAGATTAATATAACTGAGAAAATGTTAATCTTTCAGAAACATTGTATTTTAGCATTTATTAAATGAGATTTCTAAGTTCTTTGTTTTGGATAATTTCAAAGTTTGCATTTTCTTCTTTAATTAATTCAAATTATTTTTTCTAATATAGGTTATCATAATAAGGATACTCTCCAGTAACCATCTAATATAAACAAACTCCCAAACTATAAATATCGGCTTCAAATGAATAAGGTTTCCTTTCCAAGACTTCAGGAGCTAAAGACGAATTAAATGAGATATATACCCATGTTAATCTCGGTTCCTGCAAAAGTTACCGTCTTTGTTTAATTGATAAACTGTTTTGCTAACCCTAAATCAAGTAATTTGTATGATGCATTTTTTAAAATTTCAACATTCAAATTTTATTTTGATGTAGTCAATTTACATAAATCCTCTGGTGTAATAACGACTCCTATGTTATCTAATTTTAAATCTCTGTGAATAATATTATTTTTGTGTAAATAATGTAATCCATTCACTAATTGTTTAAGAATAACAATTACAAGATCCTCTGGTAACTTATTATTAAAATATCTTTTCATCATGCTCTTGACATCACATTCGCAATACTAGTGTATAAATATTAAAATTAACTTCCAAAACTAAAAATAACATAAATTATGTCTCTTAAGCTTCGAACAATTTGATAACATTTTCATTGTCACTCATTTTTAATAATTCAACCTCATTCTTTAAATAAGGAATAACAAATGGCTTTGCTTCAGCTAAATTAACAACCTAAATTTAACAATTCTAAAACTTTAATGGCCACATACTCTCCAAAAGCATTTTGACATTTATAGACTTTTGAAAAGGCCCCTTAACCTTTTTATTCAGGGTTCACCAAATTATTTCCAAATTGCTGCAAAAGTGCTTCCCTATAATTCATTTACATGTATGTTCTGTAATAGAAATATATTTAAAATATTAATGAGATTTTAAAGGAATAATTAGAAATTCTAATAGGAGATCGGTGTGAGATGTGTATGCAGAAATTATAAATTAAAATAGTTTGAATCTCTATGTATTGTAATAATAAAGTTTGAACTTGCTGGCAAAATGAAATAATTTTAGTAAATGACTCTAGAAAATGGGATTAAATTGGACGAGCGTGTATAAGTAATGAAATAATATTTTATAAATGTAAAAATGAATGCTTGATATTAAATAATCAAGAAAGCTAATATAATTAATTGATAAATTACAATAGTCGTTTTTATTATTTAAAATAAATGAGAACAGGGTTATTAATCTGCCTGATATTAGGAGTATTGAGTGTTGAACTTAATATGGAGAGACATTCAGAAGAAGTTTTGGCCAAATTAAAAGAATCTAAATGGGCTTCTTTCATAGTTGACTTTGCAGAAGTGGAATTGGGTAGTGGAGGAGCCTTGACAGAATTGGTTGAAGCCATTAATTAATTGATCGATTAATTAGAAGAGGAATTAGATGACATTCATCAAGCTTACTCTAAAAGAACAGATGAACATAACAGAGATGTCACAAGATATGAATAAGAAATTTAAGATGCTGATAGAGGTTAAAGTTTAAATTATATTGTTAGACATTTTCAACGGAGAAGATTTCATTGACAATGTTCTCATTCCATAAAAGTAAAGATTCTAAGACGCTCTTGCTCAATTGAAAACCAACATTGAGGAAAACAGAAGAATTCTTGATTCAGAAACAGTCAACAGAAAGAAATAACACGAGTAATTTTTATCCAACATAGCTGAAATCAATGAAGCTATTGGGGCTGTTGATGAATCCTTAGGATTACTTTCTTAAATTACTAACCCATCTCTAGTCTAATTCAAAAGAGTTCAGACTAATTTAGGTAGAATTCAAACTTCATTCTAAAACCATTCTTCATTTGCACCAATTATTAAAGCCTTACTTGAATTAGCAACAGAATAAAACTTCGCTGATTAAGGATCTGTGTAATAATTGGTTAAGATCTTCAATGAATTGAGAGTCCAATTTGTTGATACCTTAAACTAAGAAACAGCTGATGAGAGTGCAGCTGAAACCAAATTTGCTGAAAGAGTAGCCTAATTAGAAAAAGAATTCGCTGAATTCTAAAGGGCTGTCCTCATCAAGAACTCTGAAATTGCTGCTAATGAATGTAAGAACTCATATTAATATTTCAGAAAAACTTGGTGAAACCATTGTCTATGTAGGATAAAGAAAGGATGACAGAGCCACACTTTAAGCCTAATTATAAGCTGAAAACGATAACTATGCTTCTGAAACAGATCTCTATAACCGAACTGTTACAGAATACAACAAGGAAATCGAGATCAGCAAGCAGGCTCTTGGCTTATTAACTTAACCAAGTTTTGAATAATATGTCAAATCTAAAGTTGGAATTTGATCTATATTGACACATTCAAATAATATATTAACAATCAATCTTTTTTGCGTCACTATTATTTTTATTGATGATTTATATGTTATTATTATGATTGCGTATCGGCATTAGTTTTTTTCATCTCCTCAAAAATATCAGGTCTAATTTAAACAGGTAATGAGTTCTCTAAGCCTGTAAACAATTTATCATTTTCTTCCTCTTTCATAAAAATTGGCTACTGCTACTATTGAATTGAATGAATTAAACTAGGATTCATATACAAAAAACTCATCATCGGGGTCTCAAATTTGTACATTCTATTTAATTCTGGATCCGATGAAGACTTTAAGGATTCTTTCAACCAATTTTGAAAATCTTAATATTGCTTTAAAGCTTCTGGATATTAATTTACTCTGTATGAGTCTGATCTTATTGAATCTTGAAAAAATGAAAAGGGATCTATTATTTGTGGAAATTATGATTGTTGTATTTGAGAATGTTATAAAGAGGGAAATTATGATTACGAAAATTATATTTATTATTGCTACTATTATGACTATTGAGTTTAAAATTAAGTAAATGGTACTTACTAGCATTGTAGATCTGATTATAATTATTATTAATTATTTTCTTCGTTGATTTTATTTTCCTTCCCTTCTATTTCTTCTTCCACTTTAAATGATTATTAAATTCTTTTAAATTTTCTAATTTTTTTCATTCCTTGACTCTATTTCTATCCATCTTCCTCCAAAACCCGTACTTTACTAGGTACAATATAATAAGGATTTTAGATTTTTCCGTATTATTTTCTAATAAAGGAATAAAACCTGTTTTTAATCATATTTTCCTAAAAAATTTATAATAATTTTACAGGTCTTCCTGGCATTTTTTTTGACATATCTGACCATCTTGTACCCATTTTCTAGTACATTTCCCATATCTTTTTATCCTCCTACTTAGTCCATGGGGTCTTAATGATGTTTGAATCCAGATGATTCACAAATCTCTCTCTAATTTATCGACCTGTTCTATTTGGGATCTCATTGGCTATTTATTTCCAGTTAAATTAATATATTTTTGTGAGTCTTAATACTTCTTTATCCTCTTCCTCAGTCCATTTTTGATTTCTTTCATTCTAATCCTAATTTAAATCTTCTTACTTCCTTAGGCTTTATTCTTTTCCATCTTTGTGCACATTAAGATGCATTTCTGCCAGGAACAAACTCAGCAATCAACTTCCAATTAGAACCATGTTTGAACACGGCAGCGTGTAATTTATTATCTTCCTCTTCTTTCCAATACTTTCTACTTTGCTACTTTTGATCGGAATCTTATTATATAACTTAATTATTTCCTCTTCTTTTCATTCTAATGATTAATTTGTTGTTAAGTCATACCTTATTCTTCTGGGAATAACAATATTAATTTATTTGAAAAAGAAATTCAACAATATAATTGGAGTATATGATAAGACGATTCATTTTGAAAATCACTTTTTTTGAGACAAGATGGATGCCATATTCATTATACCTTAAGTTTTTAATAGATTCATATGATTAAAAAATGAAAGGTGCGTATATATGTGATTAGACAAGTTTATTGAGGCAGTAATATTCATTAGGATATCGATATGAATACAAGAATCATCATTTATTTGTATATTTTATTAATTAAAATACATTGGAATAGGACTCTGCTTTTAGTTCTTAATATATAGTTGATATGTAATTTTAAAAATATTTTACATTAACTATTTATATTTCATAAAAATATCCAAATACATTCAACTCACTAGTTTAATCAATTCCTAACACAATCGTGGATATTTGAAATTCTTCACTGCTTATTCTGCCTCTTTTAATACAACTACTTTTTCAGGACATTTCAATAAGCATTCGAAAACTGCTCTTTGAACTTCTTCACTCGAATCATCTAAGTGAATCAATGTAGCCTTAACAATATATTCCAAGATTGTTGTTGAATCATATTTCTATTACATAATTGCAGCGATTGCATAAGTAATTTCTATTCTGATTTAATTTTGAGAATCATCTAATCTTTCTAGAAGCGAAGGATAGAAATCCCTTATAATTTCATAATTTAAAATTTAACACTTTTTGATTAAATTCGTTGCCAATTTGCTAGATGCGAATCTCAAATCTGGTGCCCAATCATCTGTCATACAAGATTTCAATGGAGCAGCCAAAGCTGGAAATAATTCTAATATTTCTTCTTAGGTAAGCATTTCACATAGATAGAGTGTAATTATTACAGCTGCTTTTCTTACTTTAACAGTTGGTTTATTTGCTTTCCAGACCATAGATTGTATTAATAATTATGAAATCATCACTGCAGCATACATTTTTATAGTGTCCTTGATTGATTAGATTTAAACAACTTTATCTAATAACAAAAGGACTTCTAAACGCAATTCAACTTCCTAGTCACCTCCCAAAGAAAATTTCATGATTTATATTATTTGTTGCATGTATTTAGATATTCCATCTCCGCATCCTGTTACAATAGCCTTAAATTTTAAGAATTCTCTAGTGTTGTGTTTCCAAGTTTTAAAGTGTTCTTAATTTACTATTTATTCTAGAATCAAACTTATTTCATTTGCATGTAAATCAGTTACACTTGTGTAACCACATTTAGTTGACAATTAATGAAGCAATGGTTCACAATCCATCTTATTAAATGATCTAATTGTTAATAGTGCTTAGAATAACTATCTAACATAAATTGGTAATTCTTATTGAGATTAACTTATTATTCGATTTTCTAAATAATAGATACATTCCATAACTTCCCAACAATCAGAATAGACACCCTCAACATCACTGATTAAATGGACTAAACTTTGAAGATCAAGATTATCATTTTCATGCACTATCGTTTCACTTATCATATTAATGAGATTGCATAATGTTTTTGATTATTATGCTTACAATTCAAATCTTGCTTGGTTTATCAATGTAGGCAAATAATAATCTATTTGTATCTTTAATCCAATCACATAACATATTTATTTACACTATTCAAATATACATTCATTTTTACCTCATTCAAATAATACTTATCATCATTTGTGTAAACCTTAGCCAATAACTTAAATATTTAAGTAAGATATTCTCCGATATCTGCTATACAACAAATCATCTTTAATTATTACAATGCCTTTAATTTTTATATCTGAGTTGATTGAAATTCAGCACCATCCTTTAAAACCATTTAAATTAAATTGGGTAGATTTTTAGTGATTATATACTTTTATCCCAGAGTAATTGAAGTAAATGGTGATACTTTATTAATTAAACTTTGATTTTTTTCCATTAATTATATTTTTGTTAGAAATACTAAATTTATTCTTATCTAATTTTACAATTTCAAACATTAATATATATATATATAGAGTCATAATCAAAACCTCTATTTGTATTTTTTAATTAAAATATTCTTCAGCTTTAAGCACAAAAATTGTTTAGTAATATAATTTGTACTTAGAACTTAAAATTAATTATAAATTTATATAAATATTCTAATATATTTAAACAAAAGAGAGCTGATATTGTTTTAATAGATGAATTTTTCATTAAAGGAATATATGTTGCAAACCTTAACAAAATTTTTAGTAGAACCTCAGAATTTTTTAAATTATTACGAAAACCTAAGAGAGTTAATCATCCATACAAAAGGTATATTAAATAATTATTAAAGTTTGAGTTGTTTTTGTGTTATGAATAAATATCATTTCACATAGTTTCTTTCAAAATTATAAAAGCTTCTTAGTTTTTTTATTAAATACATTGTATTAGTAGTTATTAGTAAGAGTTTATATTTACATAACAAAAATTTATTTTATAGAATAAAATGTAAATGTTAAATGTTAACAATTATCTAAGTAACTTCAATGAATCCATCATTTTAGAATAATTTGGAATATGAGCAAATAAATTAATGAGTTTGGAATTAAATAGATATCATAATGGTTAACCTAATTGTATTACATTATATAAATATAATTAATATAAATGACAGATAATCAATAAGTTCCTTTTGGGAGTGGAATGTTTTAAGGACAAGCAAAGTTTGTGGATTATGCTCATATGAATTAATAAGAAGTGTAAGTTAACACTTTAGATGAGCCAGTTATGGATACTTTAGTAAATTTGATTTTTATGTAAAGTTAAGAGATATTAATATGATTCTTTACAAATTGTCATATGTCATAATTCCAAGAATGAAAGAGACCTAAGGAAGAAAATTGAGAAATTGTAAATGATTAGATAAATTAAATTAGGGGATTTATGGGGACCATTGCTCTTATCATTGTTGTTAGCAATGTAAAATTGTTGATTATAAAATTAGGACACTAGGAATAAATTCGAATCAATCATGTACTAGTTGAGATGATTAACATTTAGCTGATACTATCTTTGGGACAATCTTTATAATTATGTGGGGAGGATCTGCTGTGATAACGTATGTTTAAAATTAAGTTTGAATTTAGAGTAAATGCAAAGTTGTTAGGTGGATAGGTTTCATTTTTCTAGAGTGTTTGTGTACTTGGTTATTGTGTATTTCCAATCAATGTGGCTGCTGTTTTGATAACTTTCCTTTAATCATATTTGGGATTCTTCTTAAGATTAATAATTGTTGGTGCTGCCTTTCTATGGTCAACATTTTGTATGTTTATTAAAACTATAAATAGCTTCGCTGTCTTTTATGAGCAGTATGATGAATGAAGAGAAGAAAGTTATTTCTGTTTATCCAATATTTCTATTTTACATGTTTCTGTCATGGTTTTGCATTTTTATTTGATTTATATAATATAATTTATGATCATTTCGCATTTATTAAAGATAATAATACATATAAAAATAAGTGCATTTTATCAATTAATTTCAATTTTAAATCTCTATAACTAATCTACTAATGAGAGTTGTTTCAATTTATAAATATCTTAATTATCCTTTATATACCATCTCAATTATTTGTGTCTCAATATTATATTAAATGCCAATCGCAATTCAGATTCCTCAAATGAACTAACGCTATTGAATTTAAGTAACAAAGTTATGATAAGTTCACTAAACGCTTTCTATTTGTTGCCTCTGATATAATAAATCATCTAACCACAACGTTTTATGAATACGACTATCATTTGAAGATTAGATTCGTAACCCTTTTGCAGATAGACTTTTATAATTTCCAATAAAGACTCATCAAGATCATCTCTTGTCATTATTTCCTCACTTAATGTAAATATTATAGATAGGATTTATGAAATGTGAAGTTACTATTAAACTGATGCAATCACAAGATGTTTTATCAATTAGGGAATATATTAGAAACCTCTCAAATCAATTGTTTCTATTGAGCAAATGTCTTATGCCAATTATAAAATGTTTTAATTTTTAGCCAATACTCGTTCTTAAATTTGCTGAATCAAATCATCGAATGTTCCCAATTCACTTAATTAATATTCACTCTATTCCTCTAGTTGTTGAATAACCTGGTGATTTTTATTTGTAGTAATTTTTATGATGACTGGTTCCTTAACATTTTATTGCTTTGAAACAATTTTTGCTGAAAAGCGTTAAATTCCATAATTGTTTTTGAATTTTGGCTATTCAATCATTCTTGGTTTGTTTATGGATTATCTAATCATGACATCAGGTGTAAATGGTTATTGAATTTATCCTTAGAATCTGATTGCCTCTGTAAACGTGGTAGTAGTTTTATTCATTAACTGTGGAAATTAAAAGACTTAAGGTTTGAGACATGCTTTATTATTTTAATTTCTAGAAGGAGCTATTTATTTCTTTATTTTTTGTTCATTTCTCTTTATCATATTTTATATTAATTTATAATTATTTTCCATAATAATCAATACTTAGCTAACTAACTTATTTTAATTTAAATCATCAATCACGAACTTAAGACAAGTAGGAATTAATATATATTAAATAAATATTAAACATAACAACTTTGATTGTTTTGAGGAATCTGAATAGTTGGTTTCTTTGAAGATTAGGAATAGGAATTAATTTATGATAGATTAATCTTCAATTAATACCTAAAACTTATTGAGCTGTTTAACAAAACCAAGCAGATCAAATTGATATTTATTCTTAATAACTAATTTTCGAACTATTTAACAAAATCTATTAAGATACAATAAATAAATTTTGTGAATCCTCTTTGATCTGATTATAACCCTATTAACTACTTTAAATGAATTTTAGATAATTATCACTATATGGTATTTAAATCCATATTTATCGCAGTATCTAAGTTAAATTTTTATAAATTAATTAAAACGAATTATTGAAATGATACAATATTTACTGTAATAATGAATATTAGACATTTATAAAAGTAGAATATTAGACACATTTGCATTATTTAATTCCAATCAGAATAAACACGTATTAATAGAATTATTATAATTACTTATATACATCAAGTCCATAGACTTACTACTCCTTCTTTACTTGCCGAATAGATCCATGGCTAAGTTGGATGAAATGCAACATCCATCACAGATTCCTTTTTCTTTTATTTCAAGACTTTTAAGGGTAAAATTACTGGAGCTTAATTCAAATCGGTACTAATACGGCAATGGAAAATATTGATAGTTCCTTTAATAAGATACAATTATACCATCATCAGAACAAGATGCAAACAAAGGATAAGTCTTATGGAAGATAACACGCCTAACTCCATTTTTATGATAACTCATTTTCTTAAACGGAGTTTTTCCCATATCTAAATCAAACCAACACACTTTTTGATCATTGGATCCTACGATTAAATTATCTCCATATGGATGAATTGCAATTGTTGAATTTTACTGATTACCTGCTAGTAGTTTTTTCATTAACTATTATTTGGTTAATGAATAAATAAAAATGTTTTTATTAGTCATAATGTATAATTCTGGTTTTGTAGGGTGGAAGATAGTTTATTGTACTTCAGTGGAAGCTTTCATATTTTAAAAGGGAATAGATGTTGATGACTTACTGATAGAATGAACTAAAATGCAATGAGATTTCACATGAGTATGAGGCTATGTACTCACAATATAATCAGATTTACTATGAAATTGAACATACAAGGGATCATAAGGCATTTTCACTTCAAGCAATTGTTGAAACACATTATCATCCAACTCAAAGTTCCACTCGAAGACATTGTTTGAATTTTTAGGAATCTATTTATTTGCCTATTCACCATCTTCAACATTTGAATGTTATCTTTTATCAATATATGAATTTAAGATGATGAATCCATTTGATTATAGAATACAAATTAATCCAGATGAACTGAAATCTAACCCCAAAAATTGTTTATCTTCTGATTACCATTTAGTATATAAACATTTAGATGTTTTGGTATCAAAGAATGCTATAGCAAATTCATAACATACTCCTAAGAGTTAGCCATCTTGTGATATAGAGATTTGTTTCACTTAGCCTGATTTTGTTGTATCTATTTAACCGAATTCAAAATTTAATTTGGTTGGAAAAGGTTTCAACTCTTCTGGTTTCGGAATTTCTGGTAGAAAATCTGTAGATTTCATCATCAATTTCTTTCTTCTAATTCTAGGTGCCAAATATAAATCCAAGCAACGATTGAATAAATCTTTTGTTAATTATTCTGATGAGGGAACATTTCGTAAATGCTTAAACTTCTATGGAATAAATGGTATTTCTCTGTCTTCTGGATCAGTTTACAACCATTATTACTTTTCTTATTCAGTAAATAGGTATTCTTCTGGAGGATTATAACTAGCAACATTAGATGGTAATTAAGCTTTAGAAGCTGGAATTCTTGCTGGTAAATATTTGCTTAACACCTGATCTTCAGCTACATTTTCCCAGATGTCACACATCTTCTCCACTTTTTAAGGTGGATTCAAAACAATTCTACCTAATTTAATGCCTTAAACTAATTTATTAATTTTGATTCTTTCCCATTTAGATGGCAAGAATCTACGTTTTGGATTGTATGATGATAGGAGATCAAATTGATTGAAATCTTCATGTTCAAAATAATACTACAATGATATATAATATAGTATTTACATCATCTGCTAATTTGATTGCAGTTTTGCCTGTCCTAATTCTGTCTAACAATTACAATTGCTTATCATTTAATACTACATCTTGGTTGTTTAATTCATCTCTGACTACTCTCCACCAATCTTTGTTTTCAGTCTTATTAATGAATTCATCAATAGTATCTTGAAACTATTTTTTTTTCTGAATTTTGTTTAGATTCTCATCATAACCAATAAATTCTTTATCTTTGTATTTCTTTGTTTACAATCTGCCAATTTTAGATAATATCTATATATGATTTGAGTAATAATACTTTTTCATCTTCACTATCATCAGATTCTTAATAGTATTGATCATGAATGTTCTTTGGTTATAATGATAAGTCCTTTTTAATTGATTTCTTATTTCTAATTGCTCTAATATTTATTGTATTGTTTTAATTCATTAATTATAAATTTAATTTAAGAACAAATTATATTTAATTTATCTCATTTAGGCCCACCATTAATAAAATTATAATGATCATTTGATTTTTTTGATGCCAAAGATTAGAGTACTTTAGAAGGATGAAACTCATTTTAGTATACTCTTTTTTAAGGACAATAACTTGGAATTTTTTAAGGGAATAAAAACTGATTACTGTGAACAGGACTAAATCCACCCATAGCCATACTAGAGAGATCTAAAACGGCAGGTTAAACTTAATCTCTATCCACACTAAGTCTGGATAATCTTGGGACATGTGATTATCTAATAGGTCTAATAGCAGAGCGAAAGTTAGGTTCATAATTGATTGGATTCTGATTAAGGATTGTATTATTAGTAATAATTTCTTTTGGAGGTTCAATTTGAGTTTATAGAGGTTTGAGTCTAATTTGATGCTTAGTGGTATTATTACTATTAATAACACTAGTATTTATGAGTTTGGTAGGACTAGGAACCTGGGAATTACTTGGCTTTTCTTTGATTCCTTATTGAGAATTATTAATGCTTTCATTTTTTTAGATGTACAATTTGGTTTAAGTTTTGAGTGGGGATTTTCTTTTCTTTTTCGGAGATTTCGCAATTGGATTTATCTGCATAGACATATCGTGATATGATTTTTCGAATGCACTTGTATCATTTTACAATTCATTATCTAGTAAAAGCATATCAGGCTAAGATTCGTTTTACTCTAATTTAACTTCATTATCAATTTCATGGACTGGTTCATCAACATTCTTCTGACTGTTGGAAGGTTTTCTGGCTCGAATAATGAATTGTAATTTAGCTTAAACAGTAGACAAAGCCTGACTCTAGACCTACTATTTAATTTATTTTTCGCTCTCAACTTTTTGTGCTATCAATATTTTATTTTAATTTACTTTATAAAACTAATCTTTTCTATTGCTCAGTTAAGGTTTTCTAATAATCTTCAAACAATTCATCATAAAACTCTTTATTTATAGTAAGTTTCCCTTCCTTTTTGTTCTTATCTTCCTTCAATTTAGTCTTTTACTCTGAAAACCGATTACATATCTCTCTGTTTTCTAATTTCTTCATATAACCCATTTTGGATAGACACATTACTGATTTTATTAAATTTAGTAATTTCTATTATTGAATCCAAGTATGGAAGATCTCCTCCATAGTTTAGGGTACCTCAACATCGTTTTGCTCATTCAACCAAGGATGAAGCAATCCTTAATCAGCTCTGTATCTTTTGGTTTGGTCCAATTCAGTTAATTTTTTAAATAGACTGTATTACAATCTAAAATTCTTATATCATTTTAGATTGTTACTAAGTAAGTCTGCCCTGCTCATGCATCATCTTGGTGTTCTGAAGGATCTGCTCAAGAGAGTCTCCTTATTTATAATAAGGATGCTATCCATAATTAAGTAACATGAACATGATCACTCCAACGCCCCATATATCTACATTCTAACGATAGGATAAGACTATACCTTGCTATAAGTTTTGTTCATAAGGAGTTCTGGTGCCATGAAGATTAGAGTACCACATTGTTTGGTCATTAACTAATTTTAAACAGAACTCAACCCGAAATCGCTTAGTTTGACACAACTCAAATCTTCATTGACTAGAATATTCTCTGGCTTCAGATCTCTATGCACAACATTATTCTTATGCATATACGCCAAGGCTTATAAGATATTCCTAATAATTGTTTTGCATTAATCCTCTGTAAACCAATTGTTACTCTTCTGCAATTGTTGCATCAAATCCTCCAAAGAACCTATAATCGTATAAGTTTGTGTACCTCCTTATATAAGTTCCATTATTATTAATATTCTAGTATCAGTTTCCTTAACATCTATGAATTTCACAATGTTCTCGTGTCTCAAACTAGCCAAGATTGTAGATTCTTATTTTAATTAATCATATCGATTGACTAATTTCTTCTTGATTACCTATCAGTATAGATTGGGAGAACATACTTTTATTGCCACTTCCTATTGTGTTGTCAAGTTCACTGCACTAACAACAATACCAAATGCGCCTTGTCCAATCGTTGCCTTGTATGAGAAATAGTCCGTGAATTTTCTCATTTCGTCTCCTTCTATCAGTTTCTACAATTGATCATCCATTTTTTTAATATTATTATATAATATCTCAGATGATGCTATAAAATATAATATTTATATAAGAATCAAGATATTTACCATAATGACATTCATCTCATTAATTAAATGTTTAAGAATTGTGTATATTTCAAAGTACTTTAATTTAATAATGTTATCTAATATTCACTCCCGAATAAGTTAATTAGTTCAATTATATAATATTCAATTTAATAATGGGATCGGTTTGTGCAAAGAAAAAAGAAGCTAGGATTAATTAAGTTATACAGGAACATTCTGCCTCACCTTATATGCATGATCAGCAATCCTCTTTGTTATTTTAAGATAAAAAGACCTAACCTTAGACATTAATCAAAGTTAAAATCCCTAAAGTAATCTATTTTCGTTAGTTCTTTCTTAGAAAAACAAAAAAGTGAGAGAAACTGTCAAGGCTGTCACACTAAAAAATGAAGAAGTAATTATATATCAAAATACATCTACTTAGGGATAAAAGATGTTAAATGATTATGTTTTCGATGAATTTTTAGGTCAAGGTGCCTTTGGTAAAGTCAAACTGGCACATAAGAAAGGAGATCCCACTCAAAAATTTGCCATTAAAATACTTAAAAAAAGCAAACTTAAACGATAAAGAGAGTTTGTTAAAGATGCCAATGGAAGTATAACTACCCTCTTTATTCCATTTTAGATCTAGTTGTTAAGGATGCTTTGCAAGATGTCAAAAAGGAAATTGCTATCATGAAAAAACTAAGACACAATAACCTTATTCAACTTTATGAAGTGATTGACAATCCTACAAGTGATAAATTGTTTATGGGTAAATTTCCTCATTTTTACACTCTAGTCCTTGAATTTGCAGAAGGAGGTCAACTCATTGAATGGGATGATGATGAAGGCAAATTTTATAAATTGAACGAAGATGAAGAATTAACAGAAGATGTACTTTCTTCTCTTTTTCGAGATTGCATAAAAGGCTTAGCATTTCGTATTATATATATCAATATTCTAAGTCCATAAAAATAAAGTTGTACACAGAGATCTCAAACCTCAAAATGTATTGATGTCAGGTAAAATTGCTAAAATCGCGGATTTCGGAGTTTCTTAAGTTGTCGGTTCCAAAAATGATGTACTTGAAAACACATAAGGAACTTACTATTTTATGCCTCCAGAAGCATGCAATAAAGAAACAGCCAAAGACGGATATTCTGGTCGTGCTGCCGATATTTGGGCACTTGGAGTAACCTTCTATGCCTTCACATACTTAACTGTTCCTTTCACTGGAAACAGCATTCCTGATATACTTAAGAACATATCAGAAAATGAGTACATTATTATTCAAATATTTAGAATTGAGTTTCCAGAGAATTTCGCCATAAGCGATGGACTTAAAGAATTTATTCATTTTATCTTGAATAAGGATCCAAAGAAGAGACCAACAATAAGTGAAATTGCTAAGCATCCCTGGATTAATCAAAGTTCAGCTTAACTATTAGATGAAATGTATAATCATTTAATATCCCTATATTAGGGATCAAGAAGAAAAAGTTATGGAAGTATCATAAGTTGACATCGATAATGCATATTCTTTAGTTTCATTGATGAAAATTAAAAGCTGGGCATAAAAGTGGAGAACTGAGTCTAATCTAAAAAAGGCTGGACCTTAAAATTCAGTTGAAGAAATAGAGATTAAGTGATTCTAAACATATTGAATTTAAACTTAATTTTTGATTTATTTCCTTCTTAACTATTGGTTGAATTAGTGTTGAATGCACTAATAGACGTGCATTGAAATAAATCTTCATAGACCTTTTAATAGCAATTATTATTATTAAAATAGATAAACTATCTAACTGAATAAATTTTATTTTTTTACAATAATTTTATATTATTAAACTATGCAATAACAAAGTTAATTTTTAGTGATCACTTTAACATTTACTCAAATCAGTTTTTAACATTTAAAATTGAAATAATTAAACCTAAATCAAATTGATTTATTATTATAAATAACTTTAAATAATTATAAATCAGTTAGTTAATCGTCTTTAGATGATAATAGAAAGCTTATGAACTCGAACATTTTATCTCATTAACAAATTTTAATCTCGACAATTTTACCTTAAGAAAAACAATAATTTATAGAAGAATTACAATTTAAAATTATATAAAAATACAAAAATAAATTTGAAAATTCAGCCTTAGTTTCTGAATTCCTCCAATTATCTTTAATGTTCTCTAATAAGTTATGATTAATAACTACCGCTTAAGTTAATCAAGTCTTTAGTTAGTTTTATTTCTTTCAATCTAAAATAGTTTTTCTAGTCTCTTTTATTCTTCTGGATTTTTTGTATTAGCCATAGCTTATTCTCTTTCAAATTCCAATTACTACTCTTCCTCTAAAACCTATTTGTATAAGCTAATTCGTACATCTATCATTTCTTAATTTTATCGAACTTTTAGTTAATCCATCTGATTTTCGTGTTTGTTGGTCATAGTAAATTTTCCTTAATTTGAAGAACCAAATTAAGTATTTGAAGAATTTGTTAAGACTTTTTATTGTTATGATTTGGGTCTTATATTATGACGCATATCCTTATTTGAAAGAGTATTTTAATATTTTGCAGTTGATGCTATTAATATTATTATTATAATCTACGTCTAACGTTATGATAACTATTTTGTAAACTATTTGATGCTCTAATACTATTATTACCATCAGGATTTAAAGCGGAAGGATCAAGTTTTCCTAATTTGACTAGCTCTAATTTTTGCATCAATTCCTATTTTTAAAATCCTATTTCTTTTTTAATCATCATTCTTTATTCTAACATTTAGTTTTTCTCAAATTATAATATTTCAGCTCTTCTCATTTTATCTTATAATTTTTATCTTTGTAATTCCTTTTCGTATTCTTACTACCTCATGATTCTTTCTAATGCTTCTTTCTTATCCTATTCTTTTAAAAGCTCTTTTACTTTTTACTCATGTTAGAATTATTATTTTTCGAATTATTTCTTAAATAATTGAATTATTGTTTACTTCATAAATTAATTATTCCTTTTCTTAAAATTTCCTGAGAAAGTCATTAGTCTTTTGTTCCAGTTATTTCTCATTATTTTGTAATACTTATTGTCTTTATAATTCTTTTTCATAGATTTATTATTTCTTGGAAATGATTCCTTATTGCTTTAACCTTTCCAACTCTTCCTTTCTTTATTCAACTTCTTATAATTTACTAAAGTAATCATATTTCTTTTATTCTTCTTGCATCTAATTCTTTTCCATAACTTCCTTGATTTTCTCTTAATGTTATAATGCTTGTATTTGATTTTCATACATCTTCTACATTTTCATTTCCTCAAATTCTCTTCTTCTCTACTCAATTTTTTATTACTTTAAATCAAAAGACTAATAATAATACTTTGAAATACCTTCTTCATATTATTTAATTGATCCTCCTATTTAACTCTAGCATTCACTAATTTTATAGCCAATTCCTGTTAAGCTTGTTGTGACTCTTATATTCTTTATTATCTCTAAATTTCAATAGTTTGTAATCTATCAACTTCTTTTTATTACATAATCAATCTTTTTCTCTACATTTCCTCTTCATATTATTATTAAATTTATTGTGTTTATTATTAGAATTGCATTTATTTTAATCTTCTCTCTTCTTCCTTCTTTTTTGCTTCCATTTTTAAGTAGTTTTGTTTTTCTTATTCCATTTTGGCTCTTTCTTATTCTCTTCTGAAATGTTCACTTGCTAATTACTTATTATATCTTTCCTCATCTTATTATTTCTTTTTTTTCTCTTCCTCTCTCATTTATTTTTCTAATTCCTATTGCATCCTTTTTTCTTATAATTCTTGTTCTCTTCTCATTTATTTCTCTAATTATTTTCTTTATTTCTCTTCATTTCTTTCTCTAATTTCTTACATCCTCCGCTCATACTCCAACATTTAATCTATTTCTTTTTATTGTCTCTATTTCATCTTCTCCAATTCCTTTTTCTCTCTCTCAATAGCATTACTTTATTGATCTGACATTCTCGAATTCTTAAAGTTTTAATCATCATGCTCATATCCTTACATGCCTCCTGCTTGAATAATTTATTATCTAGTCACAATACAGGCTTCTAATTTTTATTGTCTTTTTATATCTTGATGTTCCCAGAATTTCTACCAATCTTGCTTGTCCAGTTTCAAATCTGGTCGTCTTTGTTTTAATTCTTATAAACTTATCGAAATTAATTCTTGAGGTAGGATTCCAATTAATCGACAAGCCTAAATCGATCGAGGACTTTTGTATTGGAGATATCATACCTATCAAGGATGGGATTTTTGAATTTTGTTTGATCAAAATTTTCCAAATTAATCATATATATTTTATCAAAATAAGTTTTAATTTTATTAATGAATATTTCATGCTCACCTTTATTATACATTAAACATAGATGAATTCCTGCCTATTCTTTTCGATTTTGTTAATAAGAGTAGGAAATATGTTGTATCAAGATCCTCAGGATTGGAAAAAGTCATAATCTGATAGTGGATATTTGTAATTATAATGATATTAATACAAATTGATTAATAAAACAACATTTACTTTAGAAATACCTGTCATCTATTAAATATTATTATTCTGCAATTAACTTCGTATGAAGAATGGAGAAATTTTAATTAGTTTTTGTAAATTTTTTGATGTGATTATGCTACATAACTACAAAATGGAGTTCAACAATATTATTGATAAATAAATTATATTCATAATTTTTATATGTGTTATAAAAGTATTCGTTAAGCTAATGCGGGTGTCAATAATTTTTATTAATAAATTGTCAATGAACCTCAGTATGTAACCAAGAACTATTTCACCAACTAAATATTCATAAGTCCTAGCTAGTCAGGACTTCTCCCAACCAGGCACCGTAAAAAAGGCACATCCATTCAATAATCAATCACCTTACATCCATTCGCCTGTCTAAAATAAGATGAACTTTAGCATTGTGTCAGAAGATGCAGAAAATTATCGAATCAAATGTCATGAACTCGAACGAGAGTTGGCCAAATATAAGGCTGATAATGATCTTTAACGTCTAGTTTAGCAAAAGAGTGGCGACCTAGAGTATAAAGTAGTCGAAGTCTTAGAATCCAACAATGCTCTCCAAGGCCAATTGGAAAGAGCTCAAAAGGTGGCTTTGTAAAGAAAAAGTGAATCTGAGATGTGGAAATAAAAATATGAAGCCCAAATGGGATCTCTCATGTAGATAAGACAGAATTATGAATCTGAGATCAAGGCTCTTACTTTGGAAGTGTAAAAAGCCAATGCAAGAAGCAGTGCGTTGGATCAAGAAAAAAATAGAATAATTTCAGATCAAAGAAATGTGGCTGATAACTAGACAACTTAAATCTAAGAAACATTTAAACGATCAAATAATACTCAAGCTGATATGTATGAGGCACAACTCAAGAAACTTAGAGATATGTTAGAAGATAGAACATTACAAGTGGCTCAATTGTAATCTCAAATTGAGAGACAGAAAATAGAGTCTTAAGATACTTAATTAAGATTAATGAATGAAATAGATATCACTAAATCTAGATTGACTGCAATTCAAATTGATCATCAAAATGAATTATTGGCTCAAAAGTAGAAATTGGAATTGTATCAAGAAACCAATTTAAGAAATCAATAAACTGCACATGAGAATCAATAAGATGTTTAAGGCTCAGAAATTACCAAACTAAAGAATTTATTAGAAATCAAGACTCAAGAAATTGAAACTCTAATCAATTAGAATCAAAAGTAAAAAATACAATCAGAATTAGAGATTTCTGGTTTGAGAACTGAAATTGAAATGCTAAGAAGACAGATCTTGAGTAATGAATAATTACATCAATAAGAAAATCATAATATACAAACAAACTTAGACAACATTCATAATAATGATACCACTAATCTTAAATTAACACATGAAAATCAATTGTAGGCTTTACATAAAGAAATTCTAAAACTTAAGGAAATTATTGATCATAAAAATTCAGATATCCAAAAATTAGTTGTTGAAAAATAATAACAAAAGGATTATTATGATGGGGAAATCCAAAGATTGATCAATACTATTGAAGATCAAAAAAGAAGAGCCATTTTATTAGAAAATGAGAAAAACAGAGAAATTGCTGATTAACATGCCAGAATTGAAAGATTAACCATTTAATATGAAAATATGCAAATTGATCTCCAAAAATAGATTTAATTATTGAATCAAGAAATAATCAATTTAAAGAATTTGTTAGATCACAAAAACCAAGAAATTTAACAAAATCTTAAGAACTATTCTTAAATCAAATTGGAGTTTGAAGATAAATTAAGAAATTTATAAAATGATTTAGAACTTGTTAAACTCAGAGCATTTGAAACTGAAAAATCAAAACTTCAAGAAATCTAAGACTTAAAGACTCTTATTAAAGAAATAGATACATAAAACAGAGAGAAATAGAAATAATTGGAATAATAAATTGATCATTAAAAATATGAAATCCAAAAGACATTCGATATGTATAACAATAAAATTAAAGAATGTGAGAATCTAACAATCCAAAGAAATAATGCTGAACTCATCCAAAAACGTATTCAAGATGAAAATGATAAATTGATTGAAAAATTACATCATTTTGAATAAGAAAAGAATCTAGAAATTGATGAATTAAGACATAAAATGGATTCAGGTGCTGCTTACTAATTTGAAAACCTTAAGAGTGCTTACAACACTTAAGTAGGACTACTTTCAGATCAAATCTCTGATCTCCAAAATTAATTGACAATCAAGAACAGAGAATTGACTGAAATGATTGAGAAATACACAATACTAGACAAGAGTCTTTTGCCTGAAACTTTAGTATCCAGAGCTGCATACAATAGTAGAATTGGAGTTCCAGCTGAATTACTAGCCAATAAGTCTATCCATGATGCTACACTAAAATCCTAACTAAGAAATAGTCCCATTCAAAGATATTGATTTTATAATATTACTATAAGTAGAAATCAAATTTTTTATTATTTCTTTATGGTAACAGTAGTTTAGTATACCTGAGGAGAATTTCTGAAAAAGTCAATATAATTTATAAAAATTATTGTCGGCAATCATGATTCATCCTCTCTATTAAATTCCTGTTGATTATCAAGCAGCTTATTAATTTGAGAATGAAATCATGCCTAAAAATCAAATGATAGAATATGCTATGAATTAGAATCTCAATGAATTTCCAATTTATCCCTAATTTTAGTACCCTTAACAAGTAATCAACTATGATATTGTTGTTGATCAGAAATCATAAAACAAGGCAAAGAAGTCAAAAAAACACAAGTATTTGTAGTATTATTATGAAAGGGATGATTAAAAGGAATTGCTTCCTAAAACTAAAGCATAACAAGAAGAACCTCAAAAGGAGGATTTGTATTTTATATCCTTTAGCACTTTAGTATGAAACCAGCAGTCTAACCATAATATTCGCTTGTACATTTTACATAGGGCACCTTGTTGCCTAAATTGCAATCGGATATTGTAACCAATAGTTCTCCTGTGGGTTCAAAATAGACTTTAAAGTCCAACAAACATCATCAACCAAAAAAGCCAAAAAAAGAGAACATCAATACTGGCCATTGGTCAGCAATTGAACACACTACATATGTGAATTTCTTATCACAATATGAAAACATAATGAATTCGTCAATGATGAAGAAAACATCAAAAATATTTAAATAAATGAGTGAACTAATTGGTACACGCACTCCAAGTCAATGTAGAAGTCATCATCAAAAATTTAACCCCTATGCTCACAGAGGAGAAAATGGAAAAAGATTGCCAAGAAATGAGAGAAGTCGTGCAGGACGTAAAAAGAAAAGTTAATTTGTAGAGATTACTAAAGATGGTAAAATTGTTTAAATAAATTAGAATAACTAGTTGAGCAGGATCCTTATTATTTGATGTTTGATAAATAGTTTTACTATCATCCTTATATGGCAAATGGGATTGAGTATTAACAATTCCTTAATGATGTCAACCTCAAAAGAGAAGATATGCATGAATACATTCAACAAGTGTAACCCCAGGATTACGAAGAGTATCTAAAAATTAGACCAGAATATAATAATTAGTTAGATTATTGATTATAATTATCTTTAATTATTTTATGATTGCCTTAGAGCATTGTTAATAGCTATTGGAGCTATACATCCTTGAATATAGTGTTCCTGATTAGATTTATGTTCATGATGATGAACCAGTATTTAAGAATTTAAACTAAAGTAAACTCCAGTTTTTGATAGACACACTACTCAACATGTCTAATCAGTTTTATGGAAACGATAATCAATCAAATTAAATGAGAGTACATCCTAATAAGAATTGGAAGTCAAGAAAAATTATGGTCTTTTTGAAACTTATGAACCCAAACCATCCCTCCTTGTAGTTGATAGAGACAAATCTGATGATAAATATAGATTAGAAGCAATGAAAAAGAAGAAGGATAAGAAAAATGCTAAACTCAGAGATTAAAATTTGCCTTATAACGAATACATTCATCCAGCAAGACAAATCTAAGTTAAATTGTTGTTATCTAAAAAACCATTAAAAGATTATTAAGCTTATGATTCCGATGGCAGTATAATGAGGAAGAGAGAATAAGTTAAATAATTGAGTCCTATAGTCAATACAGTCAAAAGTAAATTATAAGGAAGAGTTGATAAAAAACAATCAGAAGCTGTTGCTGAAGAAAACATTATTAATTAATAAGCTTTATTTAAATTAAAGGTATCCACCAAAGTCAAAACTCAATATGATGAACCATATAATTTTGAAGCTTTCCCTTTGAAACCAGGGGTTAAATTAACTTTCACTTAAGAAAAGAAGAAAAAGGAAGAAGAGAAAGTCAATAATGATGAAGATGATCTAACAGATGCAGACACTTATCAACTCTAAAAGTTTATCAAAAAACCAAGTTTTACAACACTTCCTTTATTTAAATTACCAAAATAAAAACACAATATAACTCATGAAAGATCATTCCGTACCATTAGATAAAGTAAAGGATTTGAATACTTTTGATATTTGAATAGTTATTAATAATATATCATCTTCAAATTTTTATATACTTATTATAATAATTAATGAATTGAAATTTTCTAAGGTTGTGGTTAAGCAAATAGATACTATGAACATATATAATTATATAAATTTTATAATATAGTAAACTATCAATAAATTAAACTAATACTTAGATTTTTCTTGTTGATTCATAAATATTTCTTTTTTGTATTGGCCATTTTAAATGAACTTAATATATTAATTTTAACATTATTTTTCATACATACAATTATAATAATGGTATATCATTCATAATATAAAGTAAGGGATTAACTAATCTCCTATTACAATTATTGTCAATTTTAGTTATAATTATCAATATTTTTTACAATTATTTGATAATTGTTTTAATAATTTAGCAATATAATTAACTAATAATTGTAATAGTTAAATATCTTAGGGATCTTTTCAACTGATATGCCATTTGATGATTGATATGCTGGAAATATGATATCTGGAAGTTAGATTTGTACATCTTACAGAACTTCAGCTTCGATTAGCTTAGAATGTTCTCAAAGAAAGTTAAGATTTTATGGACTATCTATTTATGTTTAGAATGATGTGATTATTATAATATGATATTTATACTCAAGCAATCTAATATGCTTAATTGAGTATACCGCAGGTGTTTCCTGGTGATAATCTGATGGATCCATTTTCTCCCCAACCGTAACCCCATGAATTCTAAATTAACCAATTATATCCAAAATCAAATCCAACAGCTAAAACATAATGGTTTATATTTTGACCACAGTCAGCAAAAGTACCATTTGAATAGAATTGCCAATTGAGGGCATCAACACCGACTGAGACAGGATAATATTATAAATAATTTTACAAAGTTTGCTATTAATTTCCTACAAAATTATAAGTATTGATTCTGAATTCTCCTCTGTTGTATCTACATCCTTATTATTACGCAACGTATGGATAACTCATAGAATTCATCAGTCCTATTTATTAAGCATAGTGCATAGCATTATAGTTGGTTCCTGAGTAACAACCCTTTGAATAGGTGTCACAGTCGATCAATTATTGAGTTGAGGCTGAGATATTTCTTCCTCCTCTAATGCCATACCAAGCCTCAATGGAATTACTGACAGAGAAAGCCCAACCTGATCCGCATTGTCCTTAGGACTTAATAGTACTATAGGAACTCCAGTCGACAAATTTAAGTGGTTCAGCTCCATCAAAAACTTGTTCTCTTTCTTCTTCAAATTCTAATTCTGGAGCATCCACTTGAGTCAAATATAATGATATAAATTCATCTTAAGTCAATGTCATAAATTGATTTTCTCCCATATCATAAGTTCTTTCCTATTACTTATTGTGACTTTCAATCTTTTGTTTATTAGTCTAATAAACAGCTTCTCTATAGATTCTTTCTTCACCAATGTACATCTTCTGATGCTTCTATTACCAAATTTCAAACTCAGTGAGTGGTTAGGATTGTGTTTGATAGTAATTAGTTAGCAAAAGAAGAGAAATTGCTGCTGTTGTTAAGATTGTTCGAATCATAAATATAAAATTAATGATCTTTGATTTTAGAATGTCATTTAGAATTCAGAAATATAGAATATCTTTTGTGTTAGTTCGAATTAGTTTGATCAATTTAATTCTATAAAAATAATTGTGCATTAAAATTGTAAGTTAAATTTACACTAAGTTTTGCAAGAATAACAATTTTAGAAGAAATTTAAATTGAATTTCTATTTTAAAATTGTATTAGATTGCCATAGAATTCCTTATTTTTTCATATAGAATTGGAATACAACATAAATAAAGGATACAACTTCAAATGTGAACTAATATAATATATATTTTGTCTTGTTACAAAAATGAAAGGATGAAAATAGATCATGCATTCGTGTTAAAATTAAGATCAGTTTGTATTTTTTTATTTAAAAATAAAGATCAAAAAGAACAAAAAAATAGAACTGTTTGTTTTCACAAGATAATTTATATGAAAAATCTAATTATTTAATAATCATATATAATAAGCATGATTATAAATATAAATGATCTATTTTTTTAGGGTATACCTTTAATCTATTTTTTATCATTCTCCATATGGTAGAGTTTCTTACAATTCTGTGCTATATAGCAGAATTGTATTTAGGACTCTTATTTTAATTAATTCTGAAATAGATGGTATCTTCATCATTTTTGTTATACTTGTTGGCTTGTCTATGTGTTGAACAATTGAGAGGTTAATAATTCATCTATATCTGTAGCCCTTGTATTATTGCCTGAAGAAAATTAAAAGACTGAGACCATAAACTTGTTTTGGGTGTCTACCAGTTAATTTATAGAAACTTCTAATCTATATGGTTCTACATAGGGAGGAACGAGCTTATATATGAAAGTAAGGTCATCTTTATCCTTAGGCTATAGGTTTAGATTCAATTGTAACCAACCACATAGTGTTTATAGGCACATACCCTTGTATCATAGATGAAACCTATGCTAAAGAGTAAGAGGTGTCATGTAAGACTACTGCACCCTTGTTAAATGACATCTCCCTTCAAAATCTTCTTGTGACTGTTGAGACATCTGATAATAAGAAATCAGTATGTACTTCCTAGGCAAATCAATGCCTTTTTTCATATAAATAAGAAAAATCTCCATATCTACATTACTTAATCCCATCCATAGGATTTGCAAACTCTGTCTTGTCTTCCAAAGGAGAGTGGATAGTGTTAGGCGAAGAGCAAAATGAGATTGAGAACATTCTTATTGGACAGAAATATTGTGTTAAAAATCAATATCGAATATTGAATACCAAGATGTAGAAGGGTGAAGATGTAATATCCTGTAAATTGGCAGAAGACTTGATTTCATCAACCTATCAAGTAAATGTGAGTACTAAAAGAGGGAACATATTATCTTAAAAAAGTTTTAAGTAAAAATTATGTTTTATAATAAGAATGCTTCCTATAATATCTTCAGTGTAATGGTCCAACGAAATAAATGACTCATTCATATTACTCATAAATGGGTAAGGATTCAAGAGTGGCTTGACTGATAATATTGTTAAGGTTTCAGGAACAGATGTTTCCATAACAGTGTTAGAAGCATCCATAAATTAATTAAAAGTAAATAAAGTAAATAATTTTAGGTCTAAATACCAAAAATAACAGATCAAATATTGTTAGATTCATTGAATGGTGGTGGCTCAGTTTTCATCTCTGGAACTGGATTGCTTCATACTAAATATGATTTGAGAGGATTAACAAATAAATATGCTAATTGTGATGTTTTCAGAAATGACATTATTTCAGATTCTTAAGAATTAAAGACTAGAATAATTTAAAATGGTGTATATTCATAACCTGATTATATTGACGAAGTTGAGTCTCAATATGGATAGTATTTTAGAGGATTTTTCAAAGCAACATAATCTGGAGAATATTCATTTTTATTGGCTGCTGATGACTGTGCTACTTTCTACATCTAAACAACTGAAACACTCAAACCAATACGTGCTGAGTCTCCAGCTGCTTCATCTTAGTAATCTACTTAATATAGGAACTATTGGGGAGAATAATTATGGGATACCTCAAAAGCTGTCGATTCAATATCATAAACAGTCAATTTAGTTGAGAACTAGTATTATTATATAGAGATCTTTCATGTTAACACAGTTGGCAAAGGGTTTGTCACTCTTTCTATGAATGCAAAAATTAATGAGGTTTCAGCCCCAAATACAAAATAAAGTCAGTTGTTTTAAGTGAAAACATCTTATACTCCTAAAAATGAAATCATTTAGATTGACATCTATAATTCCTAAGAAAATGTATTATTGTTGGATTCTTTTAAATTAAAATTTACAAACTCTAACCAGCTATCCTTAATTACTGAAGATATAACTCTAAACTATAATAGTGTTTAAATTTAATAGTCTCTATTAGATTGTTGTAATTATTTAACATAAGTAAAAATAAATAAGTTAGATAACTCGGGATTGGTATTGGATGATGCTTCAGAAACTTATGCAGGCAATTAATACATAATAACATTCCTCTCTCATAGAGGATAGAAAGGGGATCGCTCTCTCCCTGAATTAATCTCATCTCAGGAATAATTTAGTTTCAATGCTCAAACCACTCAAGAACCTTTAGATCCTATATCTGGAACATTCAAATTATCATTGTTAATTAAATCTAAAACTTAAATATTTGTAGATGAAAATAATAATTAAGGATTACCCTATGATGTTGACCCAAGTATTTTGGCTGACAATTTCTATAGACTAATAGGTGAAAGACCAATAGTCTGGACTGAGGGAAGACCCAAGGATGGATAGATTTGGAATATACTCTTCAGTTCTTGTGCAAATACTATTTAAAATTTTCAATTATCTTAGAATAATTTATAATCTGGAAATGGGATAGTTAATTTGGAAGTCAAAAACATAAAATCTTGTAATTCTCAGTTGTATGAACCAATACCAACACTTAAATTATTCACTTATGGTACGAAACCCTAAGTTTAAGTTTCTACATCTGAAGGACAAGGAGCTTGTCTATCTGAGGGTGCTTGTGATTTTAATTTTTAGTAGACAAATTTATTTGTTTTGTAATCTTATAGCGTAAGTAATGAAATTATGAGTCTGAGCTTTTCTATTCAGTCAGATGCTTAGTTCACTTTGGTAGCTACTGATTTTACTATTGAGTTTAGAGGAGCTATTTGCGAAGATATTAAAATTGTATCAAATGAAGTAGATTTATTTAAATTACTTTGTACACTTGAGACCTAAAATGCTTAAGTAGTAGCAGAGGCTGGTACAAACTAATATCCTATTATTTTGAACAAACTTTACGGATTCATAAGAAGAGATCCAAGTGTGATTGCTGCTTTAACATCGTTAGAATTCAACTCAATTAGTCCTACCTCTGCATCTCCTGATGGAGGGGCTTAAATCACTTTGGAAGGGCTTGGATTTCCAAAAGATTTTTCAAGAAAATTTGTATTGAAAATGGGAAGCACTTAAATTAGTCCTTTGATTGTAAGTAATAAGAAGATTGTATTTGTGCATCCACCAGGAACTGATGGAACTATAAAAATTGATTTCAATGGTAATTCTTACAGCGACTCATCATTTACTTATAATTTGGCATATAAACTATCCATAACAAAGTTGAGTTCCATTTTAATATCACCATTTTTCAAGGATACTTTACAAGTTACAGGAACTAATTTTGGAACAGTCCTCCAGGATGTTAAGGCATTCATTCAGAATAAGGAAATTTAAGTAATTGAAGTACAAGACAAGTTACTAAAGGTACAAGTCAACGTGACATTAGAAATAGCTAAAACTCAATTATTGATTTATAGGAAATAATATGGATAAATATCATCAGAAATTACAGTTGACATTTCATTAACTCACTTAACTCCTAATTCATCCACAATTAAAATTAAATCATTTGGTAGTAATCAAGTAAAGGTGTCAGGATCAAACTTTCTGAATGGACCAAGTATTATCTCTTTTAATTCTGTAAACCCTTAGATTTGCGATATAACATATAGAAATGACACCAATCTAACTTGTACAAGTCCACCCTAAATATTGGATGTAAAATCTGGAGTATTTCGTCTCATCTAGAACTTTAAGCATGTTACAACTTGTGTAGCCTGCAAATATGAGTACCAATAATTCCCAGATTTTATTAGAGTTAAAATTCTCGATAGTACAATTAACTATATTAAATATAAACCAAAGTACCTAATGCTATGGTCTGAAGAGGCTAAGAAGTAAAATTCCCATCCTTTGCTATTTTACAAATAGTCTCAATATATTGACGCTCTATAATCATATGATATAATTTGGGATAAAATAATAATGGAGTATACTCCAGGGTAAGCTGTATAAATGTTATTCGAATTATCTGCTACTGCTTCGGATTTATATACTAAATTTATGGCTATAAAACTGTCTTTCAGCTAAAAAGGCCAAATTAAATACTCTCTGATTACTTAAGCAGCTAGTTAAATCACTATTGTTACAGTTCCACAGTTGACTTAAGGGTTGCATTTAACCGTACCTCTTTTGTCTTTTTCTACCACGTATTTATATTGGTATACGAGATTTGGATTGGGAATCACATCTGTAAGTGATACATCTTCTGGTGGAAGTGTGATCTTAATTAAAGGATGGGGATTCAATGAAATTTACATTAAAAATATTTTAGTATAAGACAAGGGATGTGCTGAAATAAAAGTAATTAATTCTACAGATATATAATGCTATTTTAAAGCTAGATTTACAGCTGGTTAATACACACTTACATTAAATCAGATTGATCAAGAAAACTAAGATACGGTGTTAACTAGAACCATGGCGATTAATGTTAAAGACTATCCTTTGTCTCCTTAAGTAACTTCAATTTAAATTGATAGCGAAAATAAATTAGATACTAACCGAAATGCAATTATTCATATTTCTGGAACTTTTCAATTGAAAATTTAAGGAGTAAATCTCTCTGGAACTGATTTATCAGTACGACTAATAAGCGAAACAGAAATAATCACAACATAAAAGAATACCACAACTTCAACTTTATTGGAGTTGGAATTCTCTAATGTTCCAATTGGAATTTATTAGATAGAAATAAAAGTAAATAATTATTATGCCTCTTTTTCAGACGGAGGTTATGAAAATTTGATTTTGGATTAACCTTAAGCACCAATATTAAATAATCCTTTATCTTCTACTATAGGGGGAATCATTATCAATATAAGCGGTGGAGGGTTTTCTTCTAACTCTTTATCACATCTAGTCAAATTTTGTGATTTGACCTGCAAAGTCCTGTCATCTAGTTTCAATAATTTAGATGTATTAGCTCCCATGTTATTACCATCATAATTAATATAATCTACACCATATTCGAAGATTCCTATTAAAGACTTGATTATATCAGGAGATAAAATGGAATTAGTATAGAATGTATATGATGAAATTATATCAACAGAGTATTCATCTGATTCATAAGTCTCCTGCTATATATAATTTAATCTGAAATCATAATATGGCCAGCTGAAACTTAAAAAATTAAGATTTTAACCAAAATTAGGATTTGATTAAAACAAACTAACAACAATGAAAATTTAATATACCATTGATGGTTAGAACTGGATATTATTAGAATAATTAAAATATATCAATCAAGGTTGGAATACTTTGGTACTTTAAATGGCAATCGATAAGATTAATTCAATTAAATTCATAGATGAACAAGGCATTTAAGGCTCTTAATGTTCCTTTTCTGAAATTGAATTATATGGATGGATATACTACAATGAGGAAATTCTTTCCACTTGCCAACTTGATATAAATGTGAATGGTATTAAATTGCCTAGTTTGTCAAATACAAATACATACTCATTTAAAAATCAACCAATAGTAGAATCAGTAGTACCTAAATATGGACCTGTAAATATTGAAACTGTAATAACTATCAAGGGAAGTGGCTTCATTCCAGATTAGACTATTGTAACCATAGATAATGTCCAATGTCTTATATTGAGTGTTACTGCTACATAAATTACTTGTAAAACTGGAATTAAAACTTTGTTGACAGATAACAGCGGATTTGTTGTCTAAGTGTCAAAAGCTTAAGCTCTTCTTATATAACAATTTTTGTATATTTAAAAGTGGTCAGATAATTCAACATGGGAATATTCAGTTCCAAAGGATGAAGATTCAGTCCTAATTAAAAATTATTAAAAAGTATTATTAGATGTCAATTCAAAACAACTTGAAAGGCTTATTATTGAAGGAACATTGATATTTGCTGATGAACAAGACACCAAGTTGATCGCCAATTCAATCATAATAAGAGAAGGTTCTTTAATGATTGGGTCTTAAGATTAACCCTATTAGCATTAAGCTATCATTATGTTACGTGGACGAGAGACCGATTTTTAATTCCCTTTAATTGGTAACAAAGTTATAGGATGCGTAAAGTGTTAAATTCAAATGTTCGGTAAATAAAGAACTCTCACTTGGAGTCTCTTAGATTCAAAAGTCTTAAAGGGTGATAGCATTATTAAATTGAGCTAATCTGTAGATTGGAATGTGGGGGAATCTGTTGTAATTGCCACTAATAGTAATAATATTGAGGAGAATGAAATTAGAATTATCAAAGCTGTTAGTTCTGATAAAAAAAGTATTACATTAGATAAACCACTCAGTTATACACATACATCAGAATTATCATCGTAAACTGAAGTTGGTTTATTGACAAGAAACATTTTAATTCAGACAGAATCACAAGGTATAAACAATTATGGTGTTCATATTCATATAAATGGAAGATAAAATGAAGGAACCATAGTCAAAATATCAAATGTTGAAATCGTAAATGGAGGATAGACTAATCTTGTTGGTAGATATCCAATTCACTTTTATAATAATGAACAGATGGATTAATCACTTATTGAAGGTAATTCCATTCATGACAGTTATTCCAGGTGCATAGTATTAAATAATGTAAAATATCTAAGGGTAATAAATAATGTCTGCTTTAACATCATTGGAAATGCTATTCATTTAGCTAGTGTGGCAGATATTCATAATAGAATTGAATCTAATCTAGTTATTAGTGTAAAATCAAACTAATATGTTGACAACTCTTGTTCTTTCTTCAATTTTTAGACATATTCAAACTAATTGTAGGATATTGACAGATAATCCTCAGCGTTTTACATATCAAATCCACAAAATACTATCATTAATAATAGAGCAATTTCAAGCGATTATATTGGATTTAATATCTTTGTTAATAGAATCAATAATTAAAATTATTTGATGACACAATCTTTAGGGTGGGATGTAAAGAATATCCAAAACAATGTGGTACATTCTGTTGTGGGTCATGGAATTCAAATCAACATTTTATTAGATGCTCAATAACAATAAGATTAATATACTGAAGCAACTATTCTTAAACTATTTTCTGTCTGGTAAAATACATTTAATGATTTAAATTTGATTATAAGAACAGAAACTGATGTATTTGAGACATAATTCAACTTTCCTAATGCTGATGCTATTGATTTAAGTATAATTAGTTCTTCTACTTTGACTAATTTATAGAATCCTGTGATAATCAAGATTTAGTATTCATTAAGTAATTAGAATTTCTAAGTCTACAGATTTAGAGATAAGGAATTTCAATCTTTGCTGGAAATTCCTAATTAATAAAACTGTTAAATTGGTGATTGGTATAATGATTAAATTACTAAATCTTTATATGTTTGCATTTCTGGCCAATAATAATAGGGTAGATACCCAATAAAAATCAAAGGATTGATATGTATAAATAAAGATTAATGTAATTTTGCAAATGATGATATCTAATGTCCCAATATACTATTACTCTAAAACAATGATAATAATGGATCTACTGGAGGTTAAGATAGTAATAATACTGGTGGTACTAATGATAATAATACAGACAACAATACTGATACTGGAAATACTGATAACACCAATAATAATAATGATAATACTAATAATAATGGAAATACAGATAATGGCAATACTGACAATGGCAATACTGACAATGGAAATACTGACAATGGAAATACTGACAATGGAAATACTGATAATGGTAATACTGACAATGGAAATACTGATAATGGCAATACAGATAATGGCAATACTGATAATACAAATACTGATAATACAAATACTGGTAATACAAATACTGATAATGGCAATAATGGTAATACAAATACTGACAATTCTAATACTGATAATAATAATAATAATAATAATAACAACACTGATAATACAAATAATAATAATAGTAATACAGATAATAATAATACTAATACTGGTAATAATAATAATACCGGTAATACCGATAATACTAATACAGATAATAACAATAATGATAATACTATTTATAATTGGTCTTCTCCTTTAGCATGGAAACCAAATCAAATTCCAAAGCTTGGTGACAAGGTTACGATTAAAAAAGGCTATTAGATAATTTTAGATATAGATCCACCAGAGTTGGATGAATTGACGATTGAAGGCTAATTGATATTTGATGAGAAAAGACAAGAGTCAGTTCTATAAAGCAGTTCAATTATTATTAGTTAAGGTTAAATTATTGCTGGAAATAAAGAGCATCCATTTGAAGGCAGAATAACTATCAAATCCCTTAATATTTAAGTGTTTAATAAATTTGAATTATACTCCAAAATTCCATTAACATTTTAGACTAGACTAGTCATAAGTTCTTTAGCTGGTTCTAATAACATTGAAGTATAGGAATGCTAAGATTGGTAAATAGGAGATAAAATAGCACTGGGACCCTCAGGAACTAGATGGAATTATAATGAAGAAAAGGAGATTATAAATAAATAGGGTTGTGTTTTAACTTTAGATTCTCCATTGAGATATGACTATTATGGAGATAGATCAATTACAATAATGAAAAATAATATAGGTTAGTTGGATATGAGAACTTTGGTTGTTCATTTAAGCAGAAAAATAAAAATTTAGAATCCTGATTTAAGATAGGGAGGAACCATATAAATAGTTCATGGTTTAATAGAGAATGACATTTATATCGGATAGATATAATTATAAGGAGTAGAGTTAGTAAATTTTGGTTAATTAGAGAAAGCAGGCTTAACAATTGAGAATGTATTCACTTAAGCATCCTAAACTAGCAGTATCGTTGGTTGTAGTTTTCATGAAGGCTAAGGGAAATTTTTGAGGATATCCAATAGTAACAAGATTTCAGTGTTAGGTAATGTATTTTATTCAGGAATAAAAGCATTGGTAGAAATAGTGGATTAAAAGTATTTAATATTTAAGAATAATATATTGATTCATGTGAAGAAAGCAGGTCCAAGTAATTGGGCAGTTTTGGCCAACTTTATATTTTCTAAGAGCAATCTGAATATTCTGAGAAGTAATTTAGATATAACGGAGAATATTGGACAAGGATCAGAAGACACAGGATTCTATATAGTTTCTACTTAGTGCAATTAAATCGATCAAGCAAATATTTATAATAATGTTTGTTCTTCAGCATAGAATGCGTGTTTTGCTGTTGTCCAGAGAAATAGTGCTTGTGATGCCATATCAGATCTTTATGCTTATCATAGTAAAATTGGGATAATGTTTTCTGTAAATTCTAGATAGTTAGAAATAAAGAAGTTTATAACTGCTGAGAATAAGATTAACATAATATTGAAGGGATCATCAATAAATGAAATGAATAACGTAATAAAAATAAGTGATGGTTATATCACTGCTATTGCTCGTCCTACTTGTATTACATGTTATGAGAATATTGATGTAAACTATTGCTCTTCCACTCTCGGTATGCAATTGGCAACTATGTCATCTTAATCATTCCTACCTACTGTAGATAATTTATAGTCAGATCAATTTGATTGGATAAATACTAAACAAGTAATTGATTTAAGAGTTTTGGTTAATAATTTAGAATTCAATTAATTTAAAGTTAACAACAATTAAGTTCCGAATTGTGTTGAAAATGCAGTGTTCAGACAACATCCTCAAGCCATTGATATGACAGGCAGACATTATTTAAAAAATACACTATGTACAGATTGTGAATTTGAATCTTTGTTATATAGATTAAGAGATTCAGATTTTAATAAGATTGGATTATATGGTGGATGTGGTTCTATGGAATGCACAGGATAAAAGAATATATTAATAGAAGATTTAACAGGAGACTTCTTTGGAGAAATAGGATAAGGTATATCGAATAATACAGAATTTGGATAGTATGCCAAATATNTTTAGATTCTCCATTGAGATATGACTATTATGGAGATAGATCAATTACAATAATGAAAAATAATATAGGTTAGTTGGATATGAGAACTTTGGTTGTTCATTTAAGCAGAAAAATAAAAATTTAGAATCCTGATTTAAGATAGGGAGGAACCATATAAATAGTTCATGGTTTAATAGAGAATGACATTTATATCGGATAGATATAATTATAAGGAGTAGAGTTAGTAAATTTTGGTTAATTAGAGAAAGCAGGCTTAACAATTGAGAATGTATTCACTTAAGCATCCTAAACTAGCAGTATCGTTGGTTGTAGTTTTCATGAAGGCTAAGGGAAATTTTTGAGGATATCCAATAGTAACAAGATTTCAGTGTTAGGTAATGTATTTTATTCAGGAATAAAAGCATTGGTAGAAATAGTGGATTAAAAGTATTTAATATTTAAGAATAATATATTGATTCATGTGAAGAAAGCAGGTCCAAGTAATTGGGCAGTTTTGGCCAACTTTATATTTTCTAAGAGCAATCTGAATATTCTGAGAAGTAATTTAGATATAACGGAGAATATTGGACAAGGATCAGAAGACACAGGATTCTATATAGTTTCTACTTAGTGCAATTAAATCGATCAAGCAAATATTTATAATAATGTTTGTTCTTCAGCATAGAATGCGTGTTTTGCTGTTGTCCAGAGAAATAGTGCTTGTGATGCCATATCAGATCTTTATGCTTATCATAGTAAAATTGGGATAATGTTTTCTGTAAATTCTAGATAGTTAGAAATAAAGAAGTTTATAACTGCTGAGAATAAGATTAACATAATATTGAAGGGATCATCAATAAATGAAATGAATAACGTAATAAAAATAAGTGATGGTTATATCACTGCTATTGCTCGTCCTACTTGTATTACATGTTATGAGAATATTGATGTAAACTATTGCTCTTCCACTCTCGGTATGCAATTGGCAACTATGTCATCTTAATCATTCCTACCTACTGTAGATAATTTATAGTCAGATCAATTTGATTGGATAAATACTAAACAAGTAATTGATTTAAGAGTTTTGGTTAATAATTTAGAATTCAATTAATTTAAAGTTAACAACAATTAAGTTCCGAATTGTGTTGAAAATGCAGTGTTCAGACAACATCCTCAAGCCATTGATATGACAGGCAGACATTATTTAAAAAATACACTATGTACAGATTGTGAATTTGAATCTTTGTTATATAGATTAAGAGATTCAGATTTTAATAAGATTGGATTATATGGTGGATGTGGTTCTATGGAATGCACAGGATAAAAGAATATATTAATAGAAGATTTAACAGGAGACTTCTTTGGAGAAATAGGATAAGGTATATCGAATAATACAGAATTTGGATAGTATGCCAAATATTGCAAGAGAATTGAATAGTGGAATGGTTATTGGTGTCCAGGTAGAAACATCTAAGTATTATATTTTATGAGTACTGCTCCAGAACAAAATACTCGTTTATATTCTCCTGTAATTTTATCTGATGGAACGAACAAGAATATTTTAAATAGTTGTTATGAATGGAACTGGATTGAGAGTAGACCTTAGTTCACAAGGCAATCCAAATTCATAGGTTTAGTATCTGCTAATTCTAAAATCATGTTGAATACAACTGGATTATAACCTACATCTTCAAAATTTTGGTTATCCTAAAATTCTGAGGTTGATGTATAGGATTAGGTAATCATTTCAATAAAATTTGATATCAAATTGATGCCTAAACTATTTAAAAATGGGATTATCATTTCACCTAGTTTACTCGATTCATGCGGATCATACAACTATTCATTTACAAAAAATAAACTTGAATTTACATTGACTTAATAACCAGATTGTTATGTAGAAGTGAAATTGTTCAATTATATTGCTATTAAATAGAAATTTTTAGCTAATCCCAAATTAAATTGTATTCATTTTTTGTTAACAATGAAACGATTTTACTAAATTGATACTTAATCAACAGTTTGTTCTAATAACATAGATGAAAGTAGGAGAAGACTAGGAGAATCAGATCTAGTCGAAATCACATTTGAATGGGCTATTATTGACGATGCTTAACCAGGTACACCAGAAGCTTATGGATCCGAAGAGAGATTATCTAAATATGTTGATAAGTTATCTCAATTCACTGCAGATCCTGATCTTGGAATATATGAAATTCTTTCCTAATCTTATGAATCATATATTCTAACTGACATCAACCTTCCAAGTTCTGAACCAACTGAATGTAAGTATTATTTATAACCTTTTAGTACTAGATACCACAATATCTAATCCAATCGTTTAAAACAACACTAATAATTCTGATACATCCTTTTAAGATCTTGATATCATATCTATTAATGAGAATGAAAGCGTAAATTAAGACAAAAACAACAATGGAAAAGTCATTATTTCAAAAGATTCTGAACCTTTTGATGACAATGATTAAGACTAAGAATAATCCTTAATTATTATTCTGTCCATTGTCGTCCCACTAGTCTTTATCATTCTTATCACTCTGTTGTGCATAAGAAGAGTATAACAACGCAAAAACTAAGTGGTAATTCCTACTATTCAAATCTAATAAAATGAAACTACAAACAATAAATTACCTGAGACCACCTTTATGGGTAGATCAGCCTTAAAAACACCCAAAGCAGACTATAATGAAAACATTTAATTTGTTACAAAAATCTGAATATACAGATATATATATATTTAGGATATATTAAATCTATACTTATTTTTTATATGTATAAAATATCCTCAATAAACTTGGTAAGGATAATTTAAGATTCCGCATGTGTTTTAAGGATACAATCTGATAACTCCACTTTCACCCCATTGAGTTCCCCATGAATTTTAGACAATCCAATTGTTAGCTGAATCAAAACCAACTGCCAAAGCATAATGATTGGTTCCATTGGATGTACAATTTGAGAATAATCCTGATTTATAAAATTACCAATTGCTAGCTTCAACTCCTACTGAAATTGGATAGTTATTGAGGTAGTATTATAAATTAGATTAAGATCCTCCAACAAATGAGTAGCCATTAATGAAATAAGTACCATTTCTTGATTATTTGCAAGTTTAATTTTTGGCAACATATGGATAATTTGTGCTGCTTACTAATCCATTTCTTAGAACATATTCCATAGCATAGGCATTATAACCTCCACTGCATCCAGTATTGTTATAATCACAATCAACAAGTTATTATGTTGATGCATTTATCTTTTAAAATCCTCTGATGGAATACCATGCTTCTAATGAGTTACTGACAGAAAAGGCCCATCCAGAAGCACATTAACCTTACTCTTTGACTGTAGTTTGATTTCTCCAATCAACTGCACCCAATCCTTCAAGTTGAACTTCTGGTAAAGATACTCCCATAATATCTACATAAGAATCACTCTTTTATAAATAAAGATCCACAAATTCTTCATGAGTGAGTGTCATAAATTAATTTTCACCCATTTAGTAAGTGACGTCTTCTCTTTAATTGTGTTCTTCGATCATTCTTTTGTTTGAATTAAATATTTCCATTCTGTACAATTTTTCTCTTTCTGTGTAAAATTTGTTATTTATCATTGCCCATCTCTCGAAATCATTTTTATTGTCATCTGAAAGATGATAATAGCCAGCTGTCATTAATAATGTTACTATTGCTGCAGTTAATAATTATTTCATAAGAATTATTATTAAGTATTGATTTTAGTGATTTTTTCTTAAATTAAAATTATTCGCATATGGAATATCTTAATCATTCTATAATTCCAAATACTTTTATAAAATCAATACAATTTACTTAACAAGTGTCAAGTAAATATCAGTATTCATCAATTCTACTCACGGGAATCTTCTAAGATTTTTATAACTGTAATAGTAATAGAATTAAGAATCTTATATTTATTGATGTTCAGATCTATAAATCAGTCCATTTTTCTTATGAAAATTAATAAAAAGCTAGTCTAAAGAGATTCAATTAAGTCAAATCCATGCATTCAAACATTAGCATCAATAATATATTTATTAATTATTCATAATGTTGTTTCTAATAACTCATTAAACAAAATTTACTAACAATTACATCAACTTAAGTAAAAAAAATCAAATAAAAAATGTAGAACTATCAGAGGATATGAGCTCATCGTTTGATTACCTATTTAAAATATATATATTTCCGATATTTCTTCACAAATATATCCTATATTTTCTGACTCTATAACCTTGATTTAGCAAGAAATTAAATATTTATTTAATAATGGATGATTACTATCACCAATAAATAAATATTATCATATAATATTCCACAATAAATAAGTATTCAAAATCCTTGTGTAGATTGCTGCAATTGAATATCCAATTTCTTTGTAAAAATTGAAATCAAATTTTTGATTAAGAATTTCAAGTATATTATTTGTTTTCTTTCTTTCTCAACTACTTAACAATATTGTTATTTAAGCCAGCCTTATAAAAAGAGTCTTTGCATTATTTCAATTGAAACGATATTAATTACAGATTATTGAATAAAATTACTCAAGGTGAAATTCATGTAATTCAATGTTGAATTATGTAGAAATGCTTAGAATAGACCTCTAAATGAACTTATTAAGTATTCATTTGACTAAGGATTGATGGTAATTGATTCTTTTTAATTTGGAAATATATTTACGATATATCTAATCAAATATATAGACTATTTTATTAAAACATCAATAGGGTTCCATCTGTGTTAAAGTTGGATCTTAATGATATTTAAATGCTGCTTTGTACACTTTATTAAAGTCAAGTTTCTTATTTAAGAATTATTAAAACAAGTCTTCTCCAAGTTTCTCTTTAATGAAATTTTATCTTTTCGTTAAATCTTCATATATCTTAAAATAATAATTAGAATAGATACATCAGTTATTAAATTTATTTTAGAGACAGTCCCTTGTTCAGAGGTAGGCTTAAACTTACAAGTCTGCAACTTTGATCTTATATTTTTAATGCTAATCTAAAATTTCAGAAATCTTAATTACATTATAATCTAGTAATGCCAATTGTAATTTATTTTTTTGTTTTTCCTTCTCTTAATTCAATTTCAATTATTATTCTCTCTTGTCAATCAACATTTGTATAGTTTCATTATCTTACACTTTCCCTTGTATAAATTAAATTGTTTTCACACGTTCTTTCTTGTTGTCATTTGAATTAGCGTTCTTAAAGGTCTTGTTGTATAAATATATAATTTACATCTAGATACACCTTTTATTTATGTAATTTAAGATGTAAATCACTTAGTAAATCTTCTTAAAATGATATTTTTGCTTCGAGAGATGTTTTAATTTCCAACTAATTTAAAAATACAACAAAACTTTCTTCTTTGGCATAATCTGGATTTTCAACCTTGAAATATTTAACAATCATTTCATTACTTCTATATATTGACTAACATGGGCCATAGTTTATCTAAGAACTTCAAGCTTATCAGAAATTGCCCTGCTGTTTTTCTCAAGTTGAATTCTTTTCAATCTTTACTATTCTTTATCTTCATTTTAGGCATACTGTTATTAGAGTTTTTGCATTTTTTAAGTGGATTGCTATTGAATGATCGAATCTGATTATTAAAAGTAATGATCAAAGTCTTCTTTCTGTCTCACAGTTCTATTAATTTAATCGATCATTTATTTCGAATAATTCATATTGTTATTAAATGCATCCACATACTAAATATGTATTGTGTGTAATTATTTGATTTCAGCCTCCATCTTACTGATATCTTATTTCTCATATTTAATCAGTTTATTTAGATTACATTACAAATAATTCAAATCTCTGATCCATTCTTCATTATAGGATCTATTGTCACCACTTATTTTAATAATAATTCTTAATCTACTATCTTATACCATACTCAATAAGTAGTCGTGTTCAGCCTCCTCCCTTAATTTTTTGAGGTTTTCAATCTGAAAAAGTATAAATCAATAAACTTACTTTATCTTGAATCTAGGAAACAGTATCTACATCTGTTCCAAAACCCTCATTGTGCTATAATGTTCTTAAACTAGCTAATTTCTTTGTAGCTGCTTGACTAAAATTAAGTTTAATTAGATTACTTTTAATAAACAATATTATCAAGTTCTCTCTTCAAATCTTTTGCTTATTATAACATTATATAGAGCTCTTTGCCATTATGGAGTGCAATTTCACTCTTTAACCTCGGTAAAATAGATTAAGATGATTTATTTACGGTTTCTGGATTGAACTATTTGTACTTTTCCTTTTACATTTTAGATTTGTCAATGATCCTCATTGTAGTATTTAAAGAGACTTCTGAAGTTTTATTTATTGCAGGTAGAGTTGTTTATTTTTTATCAACTTGATTTTGTTGCTATTATTTTTTCTATTCTTCAATTTCTTTATGAATTTGAGATAGGCTCATTTGATCCTCTGTAATGAAGAATTGCAAACTAGTAGTATGCATTTTTGTGGTTTTTACTTCCTTATAGTTAGATTTATAATTTAAATTGTTTAAAGTATTTTCAGCCAATGATTTCTCCTTTCTAAATCCTTTTACACCTTGTAATTCATTTTATTATTATCTCATTAATGTCAATATTGATGTATTCTAATCTTATTTAACAGGAATAACAGACAATTCTTTATCTACAAATATAGTTGAATTGACATCCTCCTATTTTTGATACATCATTTTCTTCTTTAATTTAGCTTCAATAGCTATCTTTAATGCTTATTTTGTAAATGCCTTTTCTTCCTAAACACTCATATACTCAGTGGCTTTGGCAAAACATTATTTCATTTTTGCAGAGTAATCACTATGAACAGACAAGCAAACCCAAGGGAATTGAATCCAAATCCATCTCTTATAATAATAATCAGTGGGTTTCCTTTCACTAACTAAGGATTGCTCCTCTAATTTCTTAATTTAAATCTAATTGTGTGTTAATTTTAATTAACCAGGTTTTTTCAATTGAACATCTTCATCCTTACTTAGATTAATGTCCAGATCTCTCATTGAAATCTATCCATTTTCTAATTTTTAATAGATTTTAGCTTCCTCTGATTCCTTTTCTCTTAATTTATCTTCTTAAGCACTACTGATTCCTATTTTTTCTTCAAAGAACTTTTTAACTTATTCTCTATTATAGGGAATATCTACATTCAATTTTTCTAGTTTAGTCAAGATTTCTGGTTTCTTCTTTTTCTCTAATAGACTAATAGTAGTTTGTGTTTTCTTTATATCTTCTTCTTTGCCAGGTTTCTTAGTTTATTTTTAATCTTTTTGTAATACTAATTTAGATTTAAGTTTTTCAATCTTTTCATTAATCCTCTCTTATGGTGATTTATAATTTTCATCATTCTTTCCAATTTTTTTAGGATTGGCATCGATGATGTAACATAGATTCATCCTATATAGTTCATTTAATAATCCAATATCATCCAATTCATCTTCAATACCTTATATAGGGGGATGTCTAAAACTAGGAGTGTGATAGGTTTCAAAATCACAAAACTCTTTTAAGAATCTTGACACTTACACAATGATTCTAAAGATGTCTTCACTACTAGGATGGTATTGCATTGAAAAGCCTTCTATAGCTTTATTATATTCAATCACTGGATCAAATCCTTGTTCCTCTAATTTTTACCAATATCGACATAGATCGTACTTATTGTTGGGATTAAATAGTAATAGAAAATTTTCAATAGCTGAAACTATTTCCTTTAATTTAAAATATGTTTTAGCCATGAATAAATGAAATGTTTACTCTTCTAATTTTCTTATGGAATTAGTTGATTTATTTAAGTGATCAGCAATTTCTTCATGTAATTTTGGAAGTGAAGAATTGTCTTTTAGGTATCTTTATTAGATGATACTCTTAAAAATATCGTTAGTTATAATCCAATACTCCTTATAATGCATAAGATACACTTTAAAGAATACTAAGAATGTCTTCCAATCGTTCTCATTTAATTGACAAATCGTCAATGCCTCTTAAATCATCAATCCCTTTTAGGTTACGGTAAAGCATATTAGCATCTTGATAAATTTTTCCTAATCTTTGAACATCTTTGCTTGATAATGATCCAGGATAAAATTAACTAAATCATCTAAACAGGACACTTCTTGCAATTTTGACATATCAATTTAGGAAACTAGTGATTCAATTACATCTGGCCTAACATCATTTTCTCCAATGATTCCAACACTTGGGTAAGGAATCAATAGAGACAAAAATGTTTTACAAAATATTGAACTCATCTCACATTTAGTTTGAGTTAGTATATTTAATAATTTATCCTTAAGTTAATCAGACTAATATTAATTTAACATTATTACAAGGAATGTTTTTCTCTTTTTATGTGTTTCTATCATTTTCTCAATGATTTTAGGTTCAACTTTGATTGAAATGACTTGTGAATTGATTTTCTAAAGATATTGCATGGCCCCTGAGTTTTTGGATGCAGTCAAAATAACTTTGATTCTCGGAGGAAAAAATTAAGGCAACCAAAAAGAAACATTAGCTTCTTTGGAAATGCCATTGCCTTAATCAATAAAATGATTAACACCCTCAAAGATGAGGATGATTCTATTGTAAAGAGTTTTAGCTTCTTTGAGAATTTAATTTTCAATATGAGAATTGCAGATGTCCAACCAATATGCAAAGTATTTACGAAGTTTCTCTTCCAACAACTCCACCTTTTGTCCTATGTTTAACAATTCCCTCAATTTAACCAATATTCGGTATATGGCATAGAAATAATTACTGTTGTTCCCTCCAACCATAGCAAAATGAGGAATAATTATGTCCTAGTACCTTCCTTTTTTGTTTGCATTATGGTATCCAATCCACTTAACAAGCAATGTTTTTTTGCCTACACCATCTTCTGCCTCAATGACCAATGGGAGATTTTATTTGCCTTTCTAAATTTTATTAATTAAGTATATTACAACATCCTAATCCAGCCATTCTTCGATTTTGAGAAAATGCTTATCCAATCCACTTGTTTACTGATTTTTATAATATTCCATTACAACCTCAGAAGAGCTACAATTAAAAGGCATTTTACTCTATGTAATTATTGTACTCCTCTTCCAATTAGGCTATTTAAAAGGATAGATTTTGTTTTTGATTTCCCTCTTCCATCAGTTTTATTATTTTATATTAAAAATAAATGAATATATAATTGATGATCATCTTAATCTCCTTACATATCTGGTTTTACGATCCTCCTACTTTTAGACATTTCTTAAAGCATTCTAATCAAGAAGTTCAATTGAAGGACCCCATTCAAATTGATGGTCATATTCTAATTCACACCTAACCCAATTCTTAAAATTGATTTAATTAGAAAACATGACATTTTTGAATTGATTGAAATTGGCATTGCTTTCAATCAAAGTTCTAGTACTTTTCTTTAAATTACTAAAGTCTTCGCCAGTTTTGGGTTCCATTTGTCTTTGTAAAGATGAGATCGATTCTCTTAGAGCATGTGCTATTCTAGGTTCATATTATTCAGGCATTCCCATTTCTTTGGCTGTCAATTCTGCTAATGCTTCTGGTGAATTCATAGTATTGTTCATATCCCATTCCAACTAATCATTGAAATGAATGTTTTCAACTCTTAGATCTACATGCAGATTCTTTAACATTTCATTTTTTGTTGGGTAGTAGCATTTATAATTTTAAACTTGTTTCTTGATTTGTGTACAGATTTCCTATTCAATAACTGAAGGTAATTGATTCTCTTCTGTGATTATTCTAGCAAATGTTTCTGGAATCATATGAGATTCATTTAGATTCCAACAAAAAGTTTAGTATATTTTTTTGCCATCTAATTCAAAATCAATAGTGATTGGAACTAGTTATTGATGTTTTGGTGGTTCAATGGGAATGTCTTAAGCCTTAATAAGTTATATGTGATTGTATTACAGATTGATTTAATGCTTATTGTAATGAAATATTGGGATTGTTTTTCAATTGCTCCTGAGTCTTCCGCAAAATAATTTCTTGTCTTTATTATTTGATGGAATTCTGATATTGATTTCTAAGGATATGGAATTTAGAAATGGGCAAAACAGGCCTGACAGTATGATGGGACACTAATATTTGGTATTTATATGATAAGTACTGAATTGAGAGGCTCTGCTATCCGGGAGTCGGAATTAGCCAGTGCCCATTCCTTAGCCTTTATTGGCATGGAAGGTGGCTATCCATCTTTCCAATAACTCTTCGATTCTTGTACTCTGGGAATTGGAAATGTCCTGTTTTCTTGGTTTGTTTTTGTTCTACATCCAGAGGGAGAGAGTACTGTGATGGATGCCTATTTCTCTTGCCAAATCGACTTATTTAATATTGTGTTTTTGGAGTATTTCTTGTATTCTCGATTTGAGATCTTTTTGTATTTACATTAATTAATGGAGGGACCCAAAATAACAGTCGTAATCAGAAAAAGACCACTGGGAAAGAAAGAGCTTGCGCGTGGTGATTAGGATATTGTGCAAGTGAAGGATTAAGCTACAGTATTGTTGAGCGAGATCAAGTATGCATTTTGAAATTCAATATACTTTCTCTTTTTTAGGCAGAAAGTTGATCTGACCAAATATGTTGAATAACATCACTTCAATTTCGACTTAGCATTTGATGAGAGTGTAAATAATGAGGGAGTTTATGCTACTGCAGTGCGACCAATAATTGAAGCAGCCTTCAACAAAGCAAAGTGCACTTGTTTTGCGTATGGACAAACAGGTAGTGGTAAAACATTCACAATGCTTGGTGACCCTGAAGCCAATGTACCAGGACTCTATCTGATGGCTAGTTATGACCTATTCAGCATATTATAAAGAGTAATTAACATCATTATTACACAAAATAGCCTGAGTATGGCAATTTATATGTGACCATTTCCTTTTATGAAATTTACTGTGGCAAATTGTTTGATCTCTTGAATGATAGAACTTAATTGGCTGCATAAGAAGATGCTAAGGGCAATGTGCAAATCAAAGGATTAACAGAAAAAAAAATTCAAAATGTTCAATAAGTCATGCAAATCATACAACATGGATAGAACTCTAGAGTGACCTCATAAAACTCTGCTAATTCTGAGTCCTCACGATCTCATGCATTACTTTAAATTAATTTAAAACAAGGCAAGTTAGTTCATGGCAAACTCTCATTCATTGATTTGGCAGGTAGTGAGAGAGGAGCTGATGTGAGAGACTAAGACAAAACCACAAGAGTCGATGGAGCTGAAATTAATAAGTCTCTCTTGGCTTTGAAAGAGTGCATTCGAGCTTTGGATCTAAATAAGAATCACACTCCTTTCAGAGGTAGCAAACTAACTCTAGTGCTCAAAGATAGTTTGATTGGCAATTGTAGAACTGTCATGATTGGTAACATTTCACCCAGTAGTGCTAATAGTGAACATACACTAAACACATTAAGATATGCAGATAGAGTCAAAGAATTGAAGAAACCATAAGAATAGAAATCCGGAGGAGATGCACTCAATCGAGAATTGATGTTAGCCAGAACAGGTTTACTACATTTTTAATATTACTTTAGATACCAACGTAATCCGTAAAGAATATAGAAATCCTGATTCTGAAGACGAGGAAGGAGATGACTTGTATAGTGGACCTCAGGGATCTTAAGGTAGTTTGACTCAGATGAACAATCAAAAGTATCAATAATATAATAACATGACATCTTCATAATACTAGTAATAATAATAATAATAATAATAATAATAATTTTAATATGCTCAATAATAATAATAATAACAATAATAATAGCAATAATTGTCACAATAACAATAGTTACCACCTCAAACACAATCTTAATAGCATCCAAGAACTTTGTCAGCTAATTCATAACCATAATCACAATAACAACAATAATATAATTAATAATTCACAAATCCTTATGCCAAACAGTAACCATAATAGCAATAACCTCCAAATCTTCCAAAATCCAAGAGTGCTTAACCAAATCAACCGTAATAGCAATAGTAATCATCATCCTAAACACAATTGGGAAATCAACAATATTTCATGTAATAATCAATGATGACCCCATAACAACCTAATATTTATTAGTAATAACAATAACCAAATCTTTAGCAATTCATAAATCCTCAACCTCAACAATATTAACCATAAATGTATGGAAATCTACAGAAATAAAATGTAGTTTAATAAAATCCATAATTATTTCAGCAATAACAAAATCAATTCCCATAACAATAATAATTGTTTCAGTAATACCCTTAATAAGGATATGTAAACAACTAAATGTATTAAAAATAACAACCCTTGCTTCCTGGAATGAATCCGATTCCTCCACAGCCAAACAACTTCATGCAACATTATTTGGACAACAATTTAAATTAGTAACAATAAGATCCATTTGTAAATGACGATTTTCAAGGTGAGGATGGAGACAACCTCTTGTTGGAAGAAGTGGATCCAGAATAAGAAATCTAGGAATAAAGAAATCAATTATTATCCCAATAGCATTAAGAATTGGTGAACAAAGTATTATAAGAAGAGGATGAAATCATAGTTTTCCATAGAGATCATATTGATGTGATGGTTGAAATTTGTAAATCAGTAAATATTACTACCTAATAAAAATTAGGATATGATTCTATTGAATTCTTTAGACCAGAACCAGGTAGCAGTAGCTGACTATATGGTGAAGTTAAAATAGAATTTACAAGTCAAACAATAAGCTATCAACGATTTCATAACAAAGTTAGGACAATATGAGCAATTGCTAGAATAAGTAAGAATATGTTTTAAATTCGTTAGGAAGCTGAATTAAATGAATAATTGAAGGAGTTCGGATTGGGTAATAACTCAAATTAAACAAATATATAATGATAACTAATCATAATGTTAACTCTATGTCATATGATCCTCCTGTCATCCCAAACCCTTCATAAATGCTTCACGAGTCTTAGTTCGTCAACATTTCTCAAAAACATCTTTTTCTCCCCAACAGTCCTTTTGATATCAATAATCAATCTGAAAAAGTCTATTCTCAAATAGCTTTTGAACCTCAACAACTAGAGATGATGTTCGACATTCTACCATCTTAAAAGGCAGTTTCTCAATAATTCAATAAGAAACCATCAAAAATTTCAAATCTCAAATAACCCACTTCTTCTGCAATCTTACTATCAAAAAGGTATTTCATTATTTTAGTTATTTGTAGATCTATTCACCATAAATTACAATCAACAATGTCAAATTATCAATTTTAAAAAGAACCTCTCAAATCTTAGAAAGGTACTTTAAATCAATATTTTATCAGTAGGACTAAGACACCTGTCAATAAAAGTTAAAGAGATAGTTTTTGAATTCAAGTTAACATCTTACAAGGACGTGGCAGAAAGACTTATAAAAGAATAGATTTAATACTAAGATAGAATTTCAGATTATGTTAATGTAAATATAATTAAATATTACAAAGTCAAAAGATGAGTAGAATATTAAAAGAAGAGTTTATGATGCCATTAATGTTATGATAGCCTCAAGAGTTTTAAAAAAAGATGGCAAAACGGTTAAAGCTAATTTTGACAATTCAGGTTATGCTAAGAATCTATTGCAGCTAAAATCTCTCCATGAAGAACAACTCGTAAATCCTCTATAATATTATTAGAATAAAAAGTAAAAAATTTTAGAAATGAAAAAAAAATAGTTGGCTGATATAGTTTGGAAGGTTAAAGCTGCTAATTTACTAATTGAAAGGAATAAATCCCTAGAACTTAATAATTAATAATAATTGTTCTATTTTCCAATTTTGACATTCACTTAAGATGCCAAACATCCAAAATTTATTAAAGATAAAAATTTATTAAAAATTTTAATGAAATCAAAGACAAATTTTACAGCTGATCTAGATATTATAAAATATTTATTTATGTAAATTTGTATAATCAACTATTTTAGAGAAAAAATAGACTCAAAGTACTTGTTGGATGAATGTTAAAATTTATATATATGATTTAATCTAATATTCAATACAATTTTATTCATTTTCCATATCTATTATTAGAGGATCATTTTTACACTATTTTATCAAATAAACTTTAATTTCCCCTGGTTTTAATAAAATTCCCCTGTTGTTATTTGATTAAACATCAATTAAAGTTATTTATAATAGAAGGGATACGTAATTTTAATTTGAATTTCCTTAATAAACCATTCAAAAAATTCAACATATAGCCTAGATAATGACTGAAGTTATTTTTTGAAGTTTATAGACAGATTAATTAACTTAAACTTTTAGACGATTTGTTTTCATAAAAATTATTATGCATAATTAATTAATTGAAAGAAATGCTATTGAATCTCTTTTGAATGTTTGTTACGACGAATAACCTTAATATGATAATGATTATGAATAAGAAATTAGATCAATGTTAAAGCGAACTATCCCTGTTAAACAAAGAAAAGAGGATAATGAAATCGCATCTCGGTAAAACACTATAAGCTTTCGTACTCCGTTAAGATATTAAAATGAGTTTAGATTGAAAACCGAAACAAGATCTCAGTATAAACAACAGAAAACTCAAAGAATTCCAAAACAGATTCCATAAATAACATTGAAATAATCAGTAAAACCTCAAGCCAAGTCATTTCGTGATATTTATCATAAAAATTAAGTTCCTTTGAAGGCTTCGATTGTGTCCTTATAAAATTCCACTGGATTCAGCTTTCTCAACACCTCTGAATATTAAAACCCTGTATTGGTATTTTAAAAAAAGTCTTTATATCTACCGAGATTTGTCTTAAGATTAAAGTAACAACAATTATTTAATTAAAAGTGAATTATATATAATATTTTATATACATTATTCACCAATTATTTTTGCATCTATCCATAATAATTGAATTTAATCTCTGGTTGTCCTGCATTAAAGTTTGAACCTTCTTTTCCAATTCTTGGGCATAACCTGCGCAACCTTCTAAGCCTAATATCTTGTTTCTAGCTAAATCAAGTTCTTGATTTCTTTGAGTGAACATATTTTTTAATTTCTCAAGTTCGCTACATGTATTCCTAAGTTGTCCTTCTAAAACAATGACAGTCTTTTAAGTGATTTGTTTTTCATTCAGTTATTCCCTTAATTGATCATTCTCAATATTTAATTAACTAATTTTTGTAGTGTATTATTCTATTGATGCTTATAAGTCATTAATTTATGAACTTAATTACCAAATATGATTTTCTAATTGTACTTTTTCAGTGGAAAATTTCATTTAAACTTGGGTTTCCACTTAAATTCTCAATTAATCATATTACTATTTAGCAATTTTATCGAGTTCATCAGTTAATAAGCTAATTTTCTTTAAGTAATTTTCTTTTTCTTATGCCCATAATTTTGAGGCTTCTCTTAATAATGATAGCTATATTTAATGTAAATTATTTTACTTCTTACAGTTGTTCTTTGTCTTTTTCTTGCTCTCCTTTCTTCTTTTCTATCTAATATTTCAATTATGCAATTTCCTCCTATTTCCTATTATTGTCTTCTCTTATAAATTCAGTCTGTTAAAGCTCTTTTTTTAATTGATCTATTTTTTGTTATTAAAATCTAACAATTCTCTAATTTTCTAATTGTATTTCTTCTAATGAATTGGTCATCTTCTCTAAATCTTATTACAAAATTGAATTGTCCTCTTCAATTGATTCTATTTAATGCAATTTTTCCTGATATTTGCCTAGTTACTTTGTTTTGTCATTCAATAAATTTTATAATTTTAAAACATGTTCAGTTTGCAATCTCAACTTAGTTTCCAAATCTTATTATATTTCAAGTTGAGAATTCTTATCTTTTTATAATTAGATCACCTAAGATCTTAAATTTCTGAGTTCATCATTTTGAGAATGATTGGATTTACTTTAAGCCTCCAATAAAGTGTTTTTGACTTCCAAAGCCTAGTTTTTTTCTAAATATTCAGATGTTTTTAAAATTTACTATTATAATTATTACTTTAATGAAGAGAGTTCTGAACAATTTGAATTAGTGTTTTATTCGTGCAACTGTAATGAATTTTCTAGTTCTTTGACCTTTAAGATCAATTAGCTTTTCTCTTTACGGAGACTGTCTAATTGAGTTTTGATTAGGATTTTCTCTTATTGAACATCCATATGGTTGGATGATTATTAAAATTAAATGTTGTACTTCTCTTGTCTTTCTTATTCTAATTGTTTTTGAGTTTCTTCAAAGACAGCAGTCAATTATTCAATCTAGGTTTAATATTGTTCACATTTCCTTTGTTGTGTTTTATTTAAGGATTCGTATTGTTATAATTGCGTTTTCAATTATTAGTTTTCAGTTTGTAGAGTTTATTGTTTGATTTCCAATAATCGATACTTATTTGAATTCTAATTTTTCGGATCTTGATTAAGTTTGGATAAATTTTCAATTTCTACTTCTTTTTCTAATAATTATTTTTATAATTGAACAATTCTTGAATCTACGAATTAGTCAATGTCATTTGAGTTTAATTTCATGGTTTTCCTACCATTTTAATTCTAAGTAAGACTAGTATTATTATTTTCTTTATTCATTCCGTTAAAAAATATAATAAAATTAATAATGCTAAATTCATATGATACTCCAGATTTTCGAGAAACCATAGAATATAAAGGTAATTTGGCATTCAAACCGATTAAATATGATCTGAAACTATTTGATTCTATTGAAACTCTTATATGTCCAGAATTGTAAATCACCACAAGATGTTAACAAATATTCTTATTCATGTAAATGATGTATTTTTTTGTTATACACATGGCTTATTTGATAATACCTAGAGCATTGATAATTGAAAGTCCCTTAATCTATGTATTTTCATGGAGGTAATTGATCAATAAATATAGTATCCTTGTAGTTGAGTCGTTTTAGATAAATTTGTCACCAAATACATCCAAGCGATTTCCTATAAATATATTGCTATTTACTTTTGGGAGTTTCGGAAGAATATTTGTCTACCTATTCATTAGCGAATATTTTGACATATCAAAGTTCTTGTTACTCAACTTAATGAGCATTTCCTTAATTATTTACATTCGATTTAAAGTATTGCAGCAGGCATACCACACGTACATGGAAATTAATCAAATGAAGAATCCGTTCTAATTGAATGAAGAGTTCATGAATGAACCATAAGTAGATAAGGATTGGGATTTATTGATGAGTAGACAGGAGGAGGATCTCAAGTAGTTGGAGAATGAGAGTTAGGAATAAGAGGAAGAGGCGAGTGAAAATAGTTCAGAGAAGGAACAAGAGTAAGTTAAATCTAAGGGACAGAAGAGTGAAATCACAAATAAAAATTAACCCATTCTTAATGAGTTGAAATAGGAGGATTAACTTAAAAATAGCAATGTCATTGGCATTAACAATATATTGGATTTTAAAGTATTCTATTATAATTATATGATTGCAATTATTGTGCCTTGTTTTATGTGGGCATTCTTTTATTTCCCCATCAAGTAATTGGTTTCAGTGCTCATCTTCAATATACTTTATCTCACATTTATTTGGATTCATTGCAAGACTTACAATTCAGAGAGAAGGATTTTTGTGTTAATTTACAATATGGAAAACGCTTATTTACTCCTGACTGCCTATTTTGACTCAGACTTTTTGTGTCCATGGTGGATGGTGTATGAGTTGATCAAAATGGGAGATAAGAATTATTAGAAGAAAATGAGATTGTCCTAATATTGATTAAATGTTCGCTATTTATGCCTTATATAGTTATATGTGTGCAAAATTAAAGATAAACACCTATATCTAATTATTTAAGATATATTTATATGAATATCAGTTATTTTCTAATTAATAGGAATATGATAATACTAGAGACTTCGCCATTTATTCCTAATTTTTATACACTCCAGGCATTAATATAATACATTCTTCTTTGTTCTTGATGAATCCGTCAATAGGATCATTCTTACATTAATTAAACTATTGTCTTTGTCCAATCGATTGAATATCAAACTAAAGATTTGGATCACTTATGTAACAATTGAACATTATTTCTGACAATTTGTCTATCAATATTAAATTGAGTAATTACTTAAAAAAGATTCAATGATATCGCCATTGTTTAACTTTAGACTCTTTTGTAATTCTATTGTCACACTGCCTAAATTCAGCATGCATTTTTCATAGATTTATTTGTAATTACTTTGAAATGATTTTCTCAATACATTGATGATTGGTCCGTCAATTGTAGTTAAACAACCAACCTTCAATATATTAAAAAAATTACATCTTTAATATTTTTGAATAGGGGTGTAAAATAGTCATTAATTATTTTATCTATTCGATACATGGCAGTTTAGAAAAAATAGATAATCCCCTTCATGTTTAATTCCTGACTCAGAACATCAAAAAAAATATCAAAACATTCACATTTGTAAAATTCTGCTATGGAATTACTTAATTCATTTGCCATGGGAAATGTGATACTTGTATTTGCAAATCCAGAGACCATGCATCTAAGATTTGATTGCATCTGTAGTATTTCTTATTGTAGATTTTGATTCTCCTTGCTTAATATCTCCTTTTCTTTCTTGGTGACTTGCAATTTATTCATCAAGATCTTAATTTTGCCTCTTAATTCATCTTGAGTCCCTTCCAAATAGTCATTAGGTTTTGAGAAATTTTCTTTGACATAATTATTCTTCATATTTAAATTATGCTGTTAAAAAGTATTTTTTATATTTTAAATTTAAATAAACAAAGCAGTTAATAATAATGGCCTTATTAAAGGATGATACAGCATTCACACATGTAATTGCAATAGATTTTGGAACAGGAGCATCAGGGTATTAATTAAATTAATTTAGATTCGGATTAGCTCCAAAAGTATTAGACAAGGAAGGAAAACCAAGAATTGAAGTATTTAACCCTTGCGATGATTCAGATGACTAAAAAACACCCACAGCCATTCTGTTTGATAACAATGGTTAATTTATTGAATTTGGATCACAAGCTCTTTAAAAATACGCCAGCATATTAGATGATGGGGATTCAGCCTATCTATTTTAAAATGTAGTTTAACATCTAAAATTATTAGTATAAAATGCATCTATACCATATGCACAATAATGCAAGATCACTTGACAACAGAGAGTTGCCCTTGATGCTATTGATTAAGGAGACTCTCAAATACATAAGCAATAAAGCAATATCAAAATTAAAGGAACAGGTGGGGAAAGTGATATCAACTAAAATTAGATGGGTGTTAACAGTTCCTGCATTATGGAGTGAAGAACATAAATAATTTATGAGAAAAGCAGCTGTAGAAGCAGGAATCGTAGAAAATCTTAACTCTCCTAATTTATTATTGTGTTTAGAACCTGAAGGAGCATCAATTCAATGTAGAGAAGATGCTGAACAAACATTAAAAGAATAGATGGCAAAGAGTTCAGTAGTTATGGTACTTGATTGTGGAGGTGGAACAGTAGATATTACAGTTCATAAACTATTATGTGAACCTAATGAGAAATTCTTATGTAATGAATTGATTCCGTCTTCAGGAGGATGTGAATGGGGTTCAAAATATGTGGATCTATACTTTGAAGAATTTTTAAAGGAATTTCTTGGCGAGAAACTATTTAGATGTTATTAGTAGAATGCAATAGCTAGATTGGATATATTGAGAGATTTTGAAATTCTAAAAAGGAAATTTAAAGGGAATAAGGATGAAAGATGCATGATTAAATTCTCGTATTTGGGTGAAGAATTGAATACTGCCAAATTAACACAGTTAGTTAAAGAACATAATTCAAAACATGCTGCTGAATACTAGATTAAGTTGAAGGGTCTTTCTAATGTAGAAATACCATCAGCTTTAATGGCATCTTTCTTCTAGACTCTCTTTGAAAACATCAAAAATAAAGTTGCACAACTCTTACAATAAGTTGAACAGAAAAAGGAGAAAGTGAATTTCATTTTTATGGTAGGAGGATTCAGCGAATCTCCATTTTTGAAATCAGAAATCATTAAAAGATTTGAGAATAATGCAATTCAAATTTTGGTTCCCAGACGCCCTTAGGTTTCTGTTATTAGGGGGGCATGTCTATTTGGATTGAGTCCAAGATCTATTACAAGTCGAATAGCCAAAAAGACTTATGGAATCAATACATTAACAACTTTTGATGCAGAGAGACATCCTATAAAAAAGAAGGTTATTATTGAAGGAGAAGAATTTAGTGAGGATGTATTTGATGCATTTGTGAGAAAAGGAGATGCTGTTGGGTATAATATAAATATCATTCTTTAGTTGTGATGAAGTACACACTAAAATATATTGTCCCGTAAGATCAAGATAAACTATAATGAGAATAATATTTTATGTGACTGAGAAGAGAGAAGTGGAATTTGTTGATGAACAAGGAGTACAATAATTAGGGGAATTGTGCATTGATATTGGTAAACCACTCTAATCTGTTGAGGATAAGACTGTTAAGGTTACACTTCTATTTGGCAATACTTGTATTTATGCTACTGCTACAAATAAGGATGGGACAGAAATCAAAAACTGTGAATTCAAATTCGAATGCGGCTAATGATAGTTCTTAATTAATGAATATTCTAACATTGTATTTTCATTTTCCAATTATTATTATAAAATTAGATTTTAAATTAAATCGTTAATGGATACTACTCAATTAAAAACTAAGGTTCTCTTAGATTTTACCAAGAAGAACAAATAACTATTAGATGAATGGTCAGAAAAGACTGTTTAGGCATTCTTAGAATAAAGTAGAAAATTCACAGAAGAAATGTATTCAGGAAATCTATCAATGGTTGATGATGGATACAATGATACATAGGAGTAATTACAAATACTCGAGAATTTATTTAAGAGTATATAAATGAAATGAAAATTAGATTTTACAAAAACAAAGGGAGACATAATGCACAAATTGAGAATTTCATATTCTATTGCTAGACGATTATATATGGAAAATTTACAAAAAAGAGTGTTCAAAACATTCAGACAATAGGTGAAATACTAAATATATATTCGAAGAATGAAGTTATTTGCAGCTAATTACTCAAAGTAAAAATGAAGAAGATTAGCTTAGATTGAGATTGCCAAAATAAGTCTTCACAAAATGGAGAAAATTGGCTCATAATGAAACAAGATAAGCAATTCTCCATTAAGTAAATAGGAAAACTGATAATGAAATAATGTAAATGTAAAAGGAATATGAACAATTAATTGCATAATTAGAGGATGTGTTAGAGAAGAAGTTGATGGAATTGAAAGTAGAAGAAGAATAACATAAAGAATTAGTATTACGATATGATGGTATTGTTGAGAAGCGAACAGCTATTAAACACTGATAATTACATTTTTATTAACATCTTATTAAATTAAAAAAAGAGGGGATACAATGTTTAAACTGCACTTATAAATATGTAAATCATCATTATCATTTCTATTTATGATGGTGACACCATTCACACCAACATTATTTAGTTTATTCTCTTAATTATTTTCTTCTATTATTTATCTCTTGTAGATGCTCCTTTTGCAAGAATTCTAATTCTTTTCTTGTTTATGGAGACACTGATGGAGTTCCCTGCCATCCAAAAGATTTCAATAGATTTTTCTCACTATTTGAAGGTGAAATTGATCTTCTTGAGGATTCCTGCATATAGTTTGTACGAACTGACCCATCAGAACTTAATTATTGTTCCTTTCTCTTCTTTTTCTTGAGTTGTCTCTTCATTCTTTGTTTATTTTTCTATTCATCTTCGTTCTTTAAAAACTATTCCAACTCTTCCAATTGACTTTAGTATTCCCCCTTCATCTTATGATAATTTTCCAATCTCTATTTAAATATTTAGCCTATTTACTAATAGAAAGTGTATTTAATGATTTCCATAGTCTACCTTTCTCTATAGAGAGTTGTTAGTTTCTCCTTAATTAGAAGTCCAAAACATATCAACAACTCCTCTTAAGCGTCTTCTTTTGTTGAAGCATGCTAGTAAAATGGTTGAATTTGTGCCTTATTCAATAATGCATTTAATAAGATTGCCTAAGAATTAGGAGGTATTTATACATCATATGGAATTTGAATTTCGCATTTCTAGTGATCGTATTTAATAAAACAAATAATACTGCATGCACAATCAGGTTATGGGATTTATAATTTAAAATGCTTTAAAGCCGCCTAAATATTTTCTTTGCAAGATGGACAGAATTTTTTGGTTTTCAAGTAATTCTAAACCCAATTAATTTGTGATTACTTATAAATGATAATCAAATTCCCTATCTTAGATAATACAATTTTCATTTTGTTCCACAATGTCATTACAAATGTAATGAACATGTTCCTAGATGTTGATTTCTGGGACTTGTTTCAAAGAATGTAATTGACATCTTTTCTTATTGTTTTGTGGAGTTGTCTTTTTAAAAATGCTAGATATTGTAGATTTGATTAATTCTCCATAACTCTCGAGTTGTGCAAGAGTCTTGGATATCTTTTAAGAATTGATCACGTCTTCATTGATGGCAATTTCTTGGTTTATGGTAATGTATTTGTCTTTTCGGTTGAGGGTAATAAAATCTTTCAGGGCTGAAATGCAGCCAGAACATTCTAAATGGATTTACTCAAGGAATTCTGATTTTGATATCTACAGACATTCTCGTATTTCTTGCTTTGATAATTTGTAGGATTCCTTGGGTTAATCATTTTAAATACCATGGACTATAAGTGCTTATAGAAAATATTTTAAATTAAAATTTATGATTGTCACTTCAAATATAGTGAATGATCTAAACACAGCCTTCTAACTCATCAATATGGGCACAAACGATAAAATAAGACAAGGAGAGTAATTGCTATAACAAATACGAGGTGACATCCAATATCCCAAAGTGTTATTCGATTATTTCTAAGCTTATGAAATTAGTCTGGGTCTTCGAGCGGCAATTGAGTTAAAATTATGGTTCAAAGAGTATCGTAATTTTGATGACTACTAAGCTTAATACGTTCAGAATGTGGTCTAAACCATCAAGCAACACATAATAAGTGCTTATATAGTCTCTGAGGCACCATTGATTCATCAATTGAAAGATGCAATTGTTTACGTTGCTTCAAGGGACTTTCCAACTCAATGGCCCACTCTAATGGCCGATCTAAATCAATTCCTCGCACATCCAGATTATGTATACAAAACCTTGAAACTCATCTACAAATTGACTGAAAAATATGTTTATCAATCTAGGAGTGATCCTCTCTATGAAGAAATCATTATAACATGCGACACAATTCATCACAATTTATTATTGTTGGCTAAATCATTGATACAATAAATAGAAGCCCTTCAAAATCTGTAATTATCATATGAAATTCTGAAAACATTACTAAAAGTGTTTTACAATTTAAATTTTTAAGTAATTTAAAATAATAATTATTTAGGACTTGCATCCCCATTTCGAAGACAATCTCTAATCCTGGATGGAATTCATGAAGGTCGTTCTACGACTCTAGCCAGTCCAAGGAGTAGAGCAATTCCTGTTCAAATGTAAGGGTGAAGCTCTTAAATGTGTGTTATTGTATGCGATGAAGTATCGTGACGATTTTGGTGACTTGATCCAAGTGTTCTCGAGTGAAATCTGGAATGTGTGCACCCAGACCAGTGCTGGAAGAGATAGTGACAAGGTTACTTTAATCAAATAAAGTTTTAGATTGTATTATGTGCTCTTAGATACTTCAAGACCTTAATAGCTTGGTAAGACATGAAGGCCTTCTTTGAGCAGAACATAAAGATCCTGATAGAGAGTCTAATTATTAGGAATTTATCCTTGTCAAGTAATTCAGACTCAATAATCTATATTAGAGGATGAAATAGGGATGTTTTCAGATGAACCATAAGAATTCATTGAGAAGTTCTTCGAGTAAAGCGACTTAGAATCCAGAAGGGCACAAGCTGTTGAACTCTTCAAGACAGTCACTAAACACTTTAATCAATAGGTCAATCTCATCATTTAAGAATATCTGTAATGATTGATATATGAAATTATTAGATAGGCTTACATTCAATCGGGAATGAATGGAATCGATAATGAAATAATTCTTATCAACTTGATTATCGAAGCCAGCACTAGTTCATTTACTTCAAAAGATGGAACTATTGATATTATTCTATCATAAGAAAATGTCCTTGGATTTTATACTCACTGTTTGAAACCCAAATTAGGATAGATATTTGAAATGCAATAATAGAATTAATCAGTTGAATCTAAGTTCACTCCAATTCAATTGGCATTCTATTGTAGGTACTTATTCTATTTCAGAAATGTGATTGACAAGGTAGAATTGCCAACTCTCGCCACTCTGGTTTCAAAACTATAATTAAGCAAAAAGACTACCTTATCTAACATTGCCTGTTATACAGCTTATTCATTAATCAACGTAAGACAGGATGTCAAGAATTATGCTAATCATTAATTGTACTTTGAAAATGTCAACATTTCCCAATATTTGCAATTGGTATTGACAGATTGCTATAATAATATTAAATAATAATCGAAATTAGAAACATACAGTTTGAAACTTACAAATTCATTGATTAATTTATTGAAATAGGAGATTTTCAATGCCATTGCTGCATTATGCAATTTACTCTAAGATTTGTTGAAGAATATCAAGTTGGAATATGAGTTTTAGAATGTCCATTTGGTTTTTGAGATAATAGCAAGTGTGATTGATGTGTGTATCATGGCCAAGAATTCTGAAGCTGCCAATTAGTTATAATAAAGCATATTGAATTAGCTAGATGAATTGCTAAGAGAAAACAAGGGAGACGTTACTAATTTCGTCTTGCAAATTTACTCACTCTTCTTATAGGTTTAGACTAATGCCTCCTCTTATTATCAAAATCTATTACAAAACTTCCTTGAAATTTAAAATTGGAATGAGTCAAACTCCTCCTTGTTTCAAGCTTATATCATATTCTTCCAATTTGGATTCTAAGGAACTAATTTACCTACAGCTTAATTACAGACAATCCTAAAATCAATCGTTTCTCATAGCACACCATCATATACAGAATTATCCAAATTCCTCATAAAATCCAATTAGCAATGGACGAACATAGTTTTGGCTATCATTTTTGAATAATACAAAATACAATAGCAATCTTAACCTTAAATATCCTCAAAATCAAAAGCAACCCATTTGAGTTAGCGATTAATCAATAAGGAAGTGTTTCTATTGCTAGCTCATGTCTTTACTACTTACGGAGTAGAAGTACTTGTCAATGAATGTTCTAAGATCTCTCCTCAATTACTCGAGAGCTTTTTAATTAATGAATTAGGAATCATTAAGTCTATTTCCTAGAGAAGTGAAAGAAAATTTATATTTACTATGTTGTCTGCCATACTGTTTTCTGGATCGTACATTATTCATTTAATACCTTAGATTCTTGTCTTAACAATCATGGAATCTTGTCTTTTAGGCTATGGTTGAAAACATAACCCTTAAAAAACGAAACCCTCTTAAGTTCATGGGAAGAGTAACTGATAGAGAAGTGACATCAAGTTCTGGATTCCAACCCTTGAAACCTGTTATTGCTAGAAATGTAACCAATTTATATTCACCTCTATTAGAATCCTGACAAAATACTAAATGACGAAGATAAATTATTTAGTGCCTAATTCAAAACTTATTATAGCAATCCAATTGTATAATAGCAATTACCAATTTAATAATTATTAACCAAATAGCAATAAGAGTTGCTAAGTAATTTAATACAATCTGTTTGAGTATGATATCAATCAAATTTATAATTTATTTCATTTCTAAGTTTATTCTTAAATTACATAATTAAAAAGCAGATCCATACTTTTTCAAATATCAACCACATTAACAGCATAACTTTGGTAATAATTAAATGCTAAGAAATTAAGATATTCTTAGAATTTATTCAGGTGTATAATAATCATAAAAATTAATTAGATGTGTGATAATCGAAATCTCTATTAGATTGCATATAATATTCATTCAAAAAAATAATCCTAATGCTAAGAAGCTAAACAATGTTCCTGAGGATAAAAATAATGATGCAAACAAACCGACTGATAATTCTTTGGCCAATGATCTTTATTATTTATTCTATGTAATTTAGTAACTAAATTATAAATTGCAAAATACATAACAAAATATGATAGGAAACAGAATCCAATAAAAGTTAGTACAATCGCTAGATTACTATAATGTTTTGTATCTATTGGAGGCTAGTAAGCTTAATATCCCATTTTTATTAAAATAAATAATAATTATTAATATTTGTGGATTTTTCATATTAAAACTGAAAACCTTTTCTATACAAAATTTTAATGATAGAAATGTATTTATTTTGGAGAAGGAAATCATTTCTATATTTGATTAAATTTAAAATCACTAATTTTGTGTTGCTTTTTAAGATAACATCAATTTAATCGGATTAGATTAATATATTACATCCTATTTTAATCTTTCAAATATATATATGTCATATTATTATTTATAAATTGTACACAAATAGAATATTATCGTCAATATATCAATTTTATATGATTTTAATCAATTTGAACAATAAAAAATCGAATCCACTTTATGTTGTTGGAATATTTATTTCTATGGAATAAATTTAATATAGAATAATTTATTAGAACATGTACGTAGAATACTATTTCATAAGTATTTCTTGTCATCCTTTTCTAGTCCTTCTTCATTCTACAATCTGAAAACTTCTTTAACAGTGGCTATGTTATCTAATCCAATTAAATTTTATCTCTCAAATATTTGCTTGCTTGTTTATTGCATTGCTTTAAGACTTGCTCTTAAATTATGATTGGCCCAAATTGCTAAACTTATATCTAATAATGATTTCAACATTCTTTACTATGTTTTCTAAATTCCTCTGTTGGAGTTTTGTAATAATTAGTAGGAACTATTACAACTGGTAATCTATTATTCCATACCTTAACAAATGACTCAATTTCTGTGAAATCACTTTTCTTACTGTGAATCAACACAGCATCCACTCCTGCCTTTCTATAGGCTTCACATCTCTCCAAAGCGTTTTCTAATCCCCAACCAGCAATAAATGATTCACATCTAGCCACTATTTAAAAGTCTTTATCTCTCTAGAAGTCCTTGCATGCCTAAAGTTAATTTTTACATAACCTTGATCTTATTTGAAAATTCCTAAATGTTTGCCAATTCTTAGGCCCCATCCCCTAAAGAGTTTCTTTTAGGAAAGATCTTATCTTCAAAACAAACTCCAGCAATTCCTCTCTCTTCCAATTTTCTCACTAATCTTCTTGCATTATTGTAATTTCCAAAACCGGTATCTCCATCCATTAATATTGGAATAGTAGTTCTTTCAGCCATGAATTCTAATACTTCCAACAATTAAGTCCACGAAGCTTCATTACAATCTCTGACTCCCAGTCCAGCCGACATTGATAATCCGGAAGCCCAAATGCCTTTAAAACCAGCCTCTTAAACAATAAGAGCTGAAAGTCCGTTATGAGCTTCCATTATAAACTCTAATTCTTTTGATTATATCATATTCTTAAGTTTAGTTGTTCTCTTGGAAAACAATAAAGAGGGCCTAAGAAGAAATTTGAACATCTAATTAAAAAAATTTATTTTAATTTAATTTCTCCCATACAATTAAATTCTAAGATTATATCTTTATTAAATTGATCACACAATTATATTTTATATTCCTAACTAACATTTATGAGTTCTTATTTTCAAATGCTCTTACAATCATAGATATACAATTAGTTCAAGATCTTAAAATAATCAATAGCTTATTTAATTGCTTTTGTTATATATATACGCATATCTTTAAATAAATAAATTTTCAGCATTTTTTATAGAAACTTCTTTACTCTTCTAAATGTGCAATATCATTGATTTATTACAATATAACACTACCGTCTACTTTAGGATGCCTTTATTACAAATAACCCAGTAATTTATCTGTTTTCTATTAGTCAATAATGATACATTACATTAAATTTAATTTATGACCTTAAGAACATATATTCTGTTTCTCCAATCCATTAATCGCATATTTATTTTTTCTTTTCCAAAAGATTTTGAAATACAGGGTCTAGTTATTTTTGATAAGGAATAGAAAACTTTGGCAATTCAGTATTGTTAATGACTTATTTTTTCTTATGAAAACTAGTCGGTTTGACGATGCCTTAGAAATACTTATTTGTATAGGTTTTTGACAACAATTGCTATTGTAAATACAAATCTTCTTTTCTTTTGGTTTCAGTTTTGATGTTATCTGATTCTGGAAGGCGATCAGTTGATGATTTGAAGGCATGTTAATTTTATTGAAAAATCTCAGGCAACTTAGAATTTCTGAAATTCTTTTTGATTACTACATCCTTCTGAATTTGTCTTGGAGAATGCAAATCAAATTCATTGAATGTAAACTATACTGGATTGGAAATAGCAGTTTCAGAACTATTTATCCAGTACATAAGATGTCTCCTTTGATCTAATGAAAATTCATAGTATGGTCTTGCCAGAGCATCTCTAACTTCTTTCATTCTCAAAATTTAGAGAATATTTGGTCTCTAATTTTCTCTTATAGTCAAACAGACATTGATTAATTTGTTTAGACCCTGAGAATAGACATCGGGGATATTAATTTGTATTCGACCTCTCCTTAACTGTTCTTTGACTTGATTCTCGAGGGTAGTTGTTGGGAATAGGAGTTTTTGGGAAACCATAAAATAAAGGATATGGCCAATCTGCCAAATGTGTGACTTCTAAGTATATTGTCCTTCAAAAAAGTACTCATAGGGTAAGTATATTGCAGCACAGGGTAATTAACAGAGAGTTTGTCTTGAAGACTTGTGGAAATCTGTAATTCTAATTTGATAGCCTTCAGTTCTTACTAGCAGTAGAATATTCTCAGGGATTAATACTCTGTGTTGTATTCCAAGTTCATTTAATTGTAGGAGAGCATAAGCCATCTACAAGAAGAGTGACCAAATAATGCTTTCTTGCATTTTGTAACCGATGTGTTGTAAAGTAAAGGTTTTGAGATCCCCTTAATCACAATATTCCTATATTATAACCAATTGTTGTTCTTCATTTTCAAGATATTCAATTACTTATAATACAAATTGATTCTTAATTTGTGCTAACATTTTAATTGCATTCAATCCTCACAATCATTATAAACCATACCTTCATTTTTATTTTGTAGATACGTTTTTTAGATGTAAGTCTGGTTATCCTGCATTGATCTTACTTTCTCAATTCTCACTTTTTTACTCTGATAGATTTCTTGAAGTATTTCGTAATTTAATTGCATTATAATAATATATTGTATGTAAGGAATTTGAATTAATTAAAATACTACAAGTGTCAAGTAAATAAAACAAGTGGAATTGTTAACAAATTCATATTTGAAATATGTATGCATGACTAATTTGATTATTTTGAATAATATATAATTGTTATGATAATAATATAATAATTATATATAATAGTAATGAATTTATTGATTTAAGTGCTTCTAGTGCTTGTTCTGAAGGCACAATTAGAATATCCATATAGTTGTGATTGTTAGGAACATGACAACCAAGATAGTTGTGAATAGCATAAATGTTTATGGGATGAGAATTAGATTGGAACCAAGAAATGTAGAGTTAAAGGTTGTTCTGAAAGAGGAAATAAGGTAAGACGCAATTCATAAATCCATTTAGGTGGCTGAGTGTGTGGCTCCAAGTTAATTTTATTCAACTAATCGAACTTCCTGTTATCCATAAGGAGTATAGACAGAAACTTGTGAACCCATTTCATCATGTGAGGAATTAGATGTATCAAAAATAAGTCCATCTTATGCGAGACGTGTATGCAAGGTTAATTTTTGTGGATATAACAAAACATCAAAAGGATGTAGATCAGTTTCTACTTGCAGCGACATCACAACTGAAGATGAATGCAATAATTTATTTATTAATGAACTCCCCTCTTTATTTTAGCCATCAGCCTATTGTTATTGGGCAGGAGATGTTTGTATGACATCCACTAGATTTTTTGGAGCATGTGAGAACAAGAATATTAAAAGTAAGAATCTCTGTAAGACTCATGGATGTCAATGGAAGGACAACAATTGTGTAAATTTAAATTGCTCTACCATCACAACGGATCTCTGTAACAAAGAACACATCGATTCTTTTGGCAATGTTCATATTTGCTCTCTGAAGAACTCTTAATGCAACTCAACCTTATCAGCAGATATTCGAAAGGAAGACTGTGATAAAATGACAGCCCATACTTTTGACGACGCAGCTTAAATTTGTAAACCTTGTAAGTCACTTGCCAAGTACTTAGAGAAACTAGCCTCTTTGAAAATTATTACGGAATCCTATAGTATTATACTTATGCTCAACATAATTATGATTGCAATAATATGATTATAACAATTTATATTAAAAATATGCAAAACATTAAAAAGGTATACACTTTGGTAATCTTAGAGTAAATATAGATTGAAAGATGTGATTGAAGGTAAGACAAGCAACGATGAAAAATCAGCCTAAAAATTTGTTTAGCTTTCGCATATCAAAAAGAATGTTTAAGAATTCAATGAATTGAAATCAACACTTCAGGATCGCAAAGTTACTTTTGCTAAATTTGCATTTCGATAACAAGAATTGATTGATGACAAGAAACTAGGTCCAGTCTTGAAAGGAATATGCACTAGAACTAGAATTGGATCTATGTAGATCACCGAGTTAATACCAAAGTTCGATCTTTATAAATTTCTTAAATAATCTCAGTAATTATATACCAACTTAAAAAAGTTTAGAACCTTCCAAAAGAGTTCTAAGAAGGTATGCTCATTGGGAATGGGATCAAGAACAAGAGGAAAGGAAGGAAGTACCTCCTTCTTATAAGTTTACCTCAAAAACAGAGTTTGAGTATAAGAAGAAGATGGAAACAAAGGATGCTGAAAAGAAACTAAGGAAAGACATTATTAAGAAGTGGGCTTCCAGTCTTCCGGATGTATGTGGATTGACTGCTTTTGGCAAGTAATTTACTATGCAATCAACTCCACTGATAAGCACAAAAACTACGCTCTCTAAAACTCATACATATTTCAGTCCTAATCCAAGGAGTGAATCAGTTTTATTTGTTTCTGGTTTGATTCACGAATTAGATGAGATTAAATTAGACAACTTACAAATTCGAAAGTAGTATTTATGGATAAATAATTAGAAAATTAAGAGGAACTCAATGCGCCTTGTAAAAGATAATTGAGAAGCAGCAATAGCAGAAAGTAGCTCATAGGGAGATTAATGGAGAATGATTTGGTTGATGTATTTATAATGATTTAATTGTATCACCTCTGTTTAATTATTAGAATTGATTGTTTTGAAGTAGATTGATTTTTGAATATAAGTAAAATAATTAAAATACTAAAAAGGATTATAAATTATTAATTTTTATTAAATAATGTTTGTGGATAAGAATTTAGGGACCACTAAATAAAAGCAATAGAAAATCGATATCGGTGAATTAGGTATGTAGAAGATATAATTTAAGAATAAGTCTAGAAAAAAAAAGTAAAGTAAAATGCAAACATAAACCCCTACACAGGTAATTAATATTCAGGAGATTATTATAAAATTTTGGCCGTGAGAAAGTAGTTACCTGCTTGGGATGGTAAAATGTGATATGATTCTTTATAGCCAAGGAATAATTGTTTATGCTAATGGAGCAGTATCAAGTGATAGTTTTGCAAGGAGAAACAGGAAGTGGTAAAACCACCTAAATACCACAATTTTTACTTGAGAAATATAGTAAAGGCAGAGGGATAGCATGCACTTAACCTAGAAGAGTGGCTGCAATGAGTGTAGCAAAAAGAGTGGCAGAAGAGATGGATGTGGCCCTTGGAGAAGAAGTTGGTTATTCAATCAGATTCGAAGAGAAGACTTCGAATAAAACCATCCTTAAATATATGACAGATGGTATGCTTCTTAGAGAGTATTTAAAATCAATATTATTAGAGCCATGCATGACCCCAAATTAGAGAGATATTCAGTCGTGATCTTAGATGAAGCTCATGAAAGAACTCTTAATACTGATATATTATTTGGACTCCTCAAGGAAATCATGTTGAAGAGACCTGAAGACTTGAAGGTGGTCATCATGTCTGCAACTATGGATGCAGAGAAATTTTAAAAGTATTTTCACAATGCTCCCCTTTTGGACATTCCAGGGAGAGTATATCCAGTGGAAATATTCTACACCTAAAAGCCTGAGAAAAGCTATCTTGATGCAGCAATCAGTACCACAATCAATATTCATGCCTATGAGGATCCAGGAGATATCTTAGTATTTCTTACGGGAGAAGAAGTAAATAATTAAATCCTATTCATTTCTATAGGAAATCGAAGAAGCCTGTAAAAAGATCACTTCCGAAATATAGAAGTTGGGAGATGATGTTGGACCAGTCAGATGTGTACCTCTATATAGTACATTACCACCAAACTAATAATAAAAGATATTTGAATCTGCTCCTTAGCCTAATAAAAAAGGAGTACAAGGTAGAAAGATTGTAGTAGCAACCAATATTGCTGAAACATCTATTACTATCGATGGAATTTGCTATGTTGTAGATCCTGGGTTTTCTAAGTAAAAGGTTTACAACCCAAGATTGAGAGTCGAGTCCTTGCTTGCTTCTCCAATTTCCAAGGCTTCTGCTTAATAAAGAGCAGGTAGAGCTGGTAGAACAAGACCTGGTAAATGTTATAGATTATACACTGAACAATCATTTAATTCTGAATTGATTGATAACACTTATCCAGAAATATTAAGGAGCAATCTCTCCTCAGTGGTGTTGCAATTGAAGAGATTGGGAATAGATGATTTAGTTCACTTTGATTTTATGGACCCACCTGCTCCAGAAACATTAATGAGAGCTCTAGAATAATTATACTATTTGGGTGCATTGGATGAGGAAGGCAATCTAACCAAATTTGGATAATAGATGTCAGAATTTCCACTTGACCCACAATTATCAAAAGTACTTCTTAGCAGTAAAGATTTCTATGTTACTGATGAGATATTGACCATTGTGGCTTTGTTGTCTGTTTAATAAGTATTCTAAAGACCTAAGGATCAATAACAATAGGCTGATGATGCTAGATATCAATTTGTCCATCAAGATGGAGATCACATCACCTTCTTGAATGTTTTCAAATCATTTAAAGAACACAATGAAAGCTCTGATTGGTGTTATCAAAATTTCATTAATTATCGAAGTTTGAAATCAGCAGATAAAATCAAGGCTTAATTAAGATAAATCATGTAAAAGCAATAAATTCCTTTGACCAAAACTGATCCATCCAATGCATTATATTACACCTACATCAAAAAGGCTTTAATCGCAGGAATGTTTATGTAAACAGCTCATCTAACCAAAAATGGAGCCTATATGACAGTCAAGGATAGTTAAATAGTCGCCATACATCCATGCTCTGTTTTAAATCACAAACCAGAATGGATACTGTATCAGGAATTTGTGTTGACTTCAAAAAACTATCTAAGAACAGTAACTGATATTGAAGGAAAATGGCTTTATGAAATGTGTCCAGAATATTTCAATCCTAAAACCATTAAAAATATTGAAACAAGAAAGGAATTCGAAAAAATAGAGAGACAAGTAATTATAATAGTATATTCTAGGTCTTAGAAGAATAGAGAAGAAAACCTGATCTGTTGACAGTTGAATAAATATAAAGATTGCACAAGGATGTTAAATCAGAAAGAACCTAATCAATTTCATCATCAAAATCTATTCAAAAATGATAAAATTTTCATGTCGTATTTGATAATTATGTTTATAATTTATTTATGATTTTATGAAAATATATTTGTAAGAATCTAAATTGGATTTATAGTGTCTGTATTCTATTTCAAATATTTAAAGTACTATTTAGACATAAATTCAATAGAGTATAACTAACTAAAAATAATTTATTTTCCTTATTAATTGATTATATTATTAAATGAATATATAATAATGATAAGTATTTCACTTAAGACTTCTAAAAGAGAGATCTTTAATACTAAGATAATTTATAATATTTACTTTCCCAATTCACTAAAGATTCTGCTTTGTAATCTCATAGCATTCTAAATTTTCATATCAAGTTCTGCTTCAGTCATCTGAGTATTAGAAGATAAATTGGATCTTGAAATTGTATCATGAGTGGCTCCAGGCTTTGTCAGATTATTTTGTGAAGTTGTTTTGGCAGGAACAGTTAATAATGTAGTATTTTATTATTCTATTTTTGGACTTTTGATAATTTATGAAACTTATTAAGGTGTTTAGGTTAACACTTGGATTTATTATTAATCATGTACTATAGATCTATCATCAATAAAATTAGCTGCAGAAACGATTTGATCTTTTGAAACATGCTATATAGGTTATTGTTTTGGAGATTCCTTTTAATTGGCTTATATTTTTTATTGATTTTAGAATAATTTTGTACTAATCACTTAATAATTAGAAATGGCTTTGGTTAAATCAGAATCCCAGTCATCAATACTAATTGATTTTTAATTTAAGTATTATTGTTTTTCTGCTAATTTCAAAAGGCGTTGTAGTTGCTATTATGTTTTCTCATTTACAAATTTATCAAAAGAACACTTTCCATCTTGTTCCATGGCTTGTAAAATATTCTAATCTGTCAATTCTCCTTCTTTTTCTAATAATTTACAAACTTCTAAACTCTTGAATAGTAGAATTGAAATTGATTTATCAAGTCTTCTTAGTTATTTTATCAGCCATTCTCCAATGATGTTACATTCCCACGCTTAACGTACATGTTAGAGTCGTCCTTCTGGTAAATTAATTTTCTTAATTTGAAATCTGTGAAAATCCTAAATAAAAGTCTTGAATATTTTCCATTCCTCAAATTACTTTTAAGAATAATAACTTAGGTATTCAACAATCTATTGTTATGTTAAGATTTTATTAGGCTCTATCTCAGGAGCCAATTGCCATTTAGATTTTCTTGGGGCTTTTCTTAGCCCATAGTATTTTAAGATCTTCTAAAATATATCAACAATCTAATCACTATCCTCTTTGTTGAACTATTTCTCAACTAAAAACTCAACAACTTCATCTAATGTGATTGTCCTCACATCTAAGGATATACTTGATATATTCTAATTTCTAAAGAATCTTGAATTATTGATTTAATCAACCTTTTATTCCTTATATAAAAACAAATCTATTTGAAATTGGTTAAAGAAATCGATCCTTTCAGCATTGTAATTGATTGCATTAACATAGACATCTTTTACCTTTTGGAACTTTAACAAGATATATTATAAAGGTGTTCTTTATAAATTCTTAGACCAAACCCTTTTCATATTGATAAGATTGTTCCTCTCTTATATCAAATCGATGTATTATTACAATTTAGTTTTAGAAAGAATGGATTTTTCTGTGCTTTCTAATTGTTTAAGGCAAACCTTAAAGGCTTTCCATCCTTCTCCTAGGAACGGATAGAGAGAAAATTTAATGTAAACATTTCTTTGCTTGGCTGCATTAACACTAAGTAAATTTTTGATCTTGTATTTAAGTTTAAAGTATTTTTAAGCATTATGAAGAAAGGCATTCAGATCCAATAGAAAGGAATCCATATTTGCTAGTTTTACTAAAAGCATATCTTTAGGGGAATCTCCCATTTTGACATTCAAAAATAGAACATCAATGTCACTTTTTATGAATTACTCATCATAATTACAAAACTTAAGAAACTTCATCATGTTTTCTTTGGATATGTAGATTTAATGATATTATTGCTTTTGCTTTTTGGATTATCTTTTCTTCTTAGGTGAAATTTCCATTTATTAAACGGGTTAGTTTAACTTTTATAGTGTTAAACCCATTTCTTAAGCCTTCTTTAGCAATTCTTTTTTATGAATTTTAGGATTTTCGGTAGAAAACTTATAATCCTAATCATACAATCCTTTTTTTATCAATCCTTTCATAAATCTTTTAAATATCATTGCATATTCAACATTCATTCTCTAATTTATAATAATGATATAGTTATACAATTCCTTTGGTGTAGAATTCTTATCTCTCCTCTTTTTTCATCTCTTTCAATATCTTGATGTATTATTCATCAACCATTTTCCTTTTTCTTTTGGATAATTTGAGTGTTTGGAATGGTACAAATACATCATCGTGTTCCAAAACTGATTGACCTCCCTTGGGAAACAGTTTTTACACATAAAAGAACGGTTGAACCAAATGTTCATCCAGCTATTTCTTGTCGTTTTTAGTATAATGAATATCTGGTTCTACATCAGTAATTGGACACTTTTTTCCTAAGACTTCCATAAATTCTTTATCTCCATATTGATAGGTGGCAGGTTGAGGAATGGATGTTTATGTTTTGACTTTTTTTAATTTGCTTGGAATTGGGTGTATTACACCTAATTTCTTGTGATTAAATTTGGTAAATCGAAATCTCTAAGGACTCACACTAAATTATTTAAGGACTCTTTATATGGTTTCTTCTGGTTTTGCTGATTACGCTCTTTTCTTTTTTCTCATGTAATCTACATTCATAAGTACAGGTGGCATTTAACTGAATATTTATTTTAAACTAATTTATTATTAACTTTTGGAACTAGAAAAATAAATATATCAAACTAAATAAAATTATTCAATAGATCATCGTTTCCCTTTCTTGTTAGTGAAAGGTTCTTTAGAAATTGAATTAATTTGAAAACCTGATTCTTATTTTTTGGTTCATTTAGTATATGAATTATAATTCAATTACACACAAGTAAACGGAATCTCAAATATTTGCTCATACATTTCAATATCATTGATAATACATTATTAAAGCTATTAGATTAACATTTAAGTCTTCACATGGAACATTAATTAGAAATCAAATTAAATAAATTATTATAAAAAACTAAGATCTGATTTCAAACAATGTTCAATAATTTTTGGTTACATAGAGTTAATTTCAATATCCAAATTAATTTTGTAAACACAACTTTTTAATAATATAATTTTAATAATAAATAAAGAATGGATTAATAAATAAAAAAATAAGATGATGAATTTTAAGTAGATGAGATAAAGTATTAGATAAGTTCAGCAAAAGTGGATGGAAAGGAATATTATTTGTATGAATACAAGAAAGAATTAAATAAGGATGAGAATGAGAAATTAACTTAATTTTTGCAAAAATTAGAAAGTGGATTAAAAGGAGAGGAAGGAATGGAAGGCGTAATGAGTATTTGTAAAGGATGGAAAAAGGAATGTGAATAAAAGCAGTTTTAATGATATAAAGAATTGTTTAATTAAAGAAATTACAAAAATTTAAACACGATTTTCATGAAGAGTTTTTTTTCTTGCTAGTTTTGAAATTAAATAATAATTGAGCTTAAGGATAGAGTGCTTCCTTATTGTTTTTTTCCTTGATGAGAACATTCTCCAAACTCATTTTTTAAGATTTATTTGGCTATATAAGGATGTAAGAATACTCTTATACGACTAACTTAATTTTCAGTGTTAATTTTTTAAGCATAGACTTATGTATCAAATACTTTTGGTTCTTCGGATTCATTTTCATCTTCCTCTTCCACTTTTACAAGGTTCTTCAATTGCTCTAGTTCTCTGATTTTATCGAATAAGGTTTTCTCTCTTTGGCTCTCATTTTTTGTGTTCTGATAATCAAAATATTTCTATTATTATTAATAGAAATTGATACTTTCTGGTCATCGACTTTGGGTTCTTTTGAACTAGTTTCGTCTCCTGAGTCATCACTGAAGGCAACGTCAGCTTTATTATAATCTTCATCTTTATTATAATCGTCATTTTCTTCCTAAGATAAAAGGATGGTTAAAATATAAACTTTTTTTATGATTTAAGTATCTACATTAGTTTTAATTTTCTTTTTAATATGGGGCTCATTATCGATAGAGTTGTCTACATTTTGCTTTATTTGAGGTTAGATATGTTATTTGAATCTATTATCGCTGCCATCTTAAATTGCTTTTAAACACCTTTACCAAAGCTAAGAAAGTATTTCATTGTAATACATCTTTAAAAGTTTGGATCTCAGATTCACTCATTTACAATTGTCCCTTATCAGAATTTTTCTTTAGCTTTCCTATTACTTCGTTGATTATGCTCTCATATTAAATTTATGTTTCTTGCGCCTATTAATCCATTATTGATGAATTTTATATAATTTTTAAATTATTTATTAAAACATATTTCGATGGTTTTTTGCTTATATATGGAAATTTGAACGAATCGCTGAATGCCAACCATCGAAATTCAGATAATTTAAGAAACTTAAATTATATTACTAATATTTTCCTTATAAAAATACATATAATATTATTAATTAACAGTTATGATCAACTAAATTAGAGATGAATAGCCTCCTTTAAATTTGATAAGACCACCTCAACTGGGAGCATTCCAAGGTCCCCGTATTGCAGAATCAATAATCAATCAATAACCTAATGGTATTGGAGGCGGTATTGATAATACAAGACAATATTGGAATGAGAAGGAGTAGAATTGGTTGAGATTGAGTGTGAATTTGAATCCTTTGGCATTTGCAAATTATGAACTGTTCAAAAGCGCAAATATGGATATTTCGGAATCTCCAAATCCAGTCTAATGTGTATTGTGCTTCATTATAAAATTCATCATTCTCATTCTCTATTTCTTAACTCCTTACTACCAAACAATGAAACTATACGAAACCATAGTTATATTAGGAGCAATAGATTTCTGGATAATCAAAAATATAAGTGGAAGGTATGTAAATAGATAAATTAGGAAAATTAGTTGGACTACGTTGGTGGGTTGAAATAAACGATTTTGGAAATGAGAGTTGGGTTTTTGAGACTTCAACTTAAGAGAAAGGAGAAGTTCAAAGGATTCATAGTAGAATATTTTGGTTTGTGTAGTTATTTATGTTTTTGATGTTCGTTGGGATGTTTATAATCAATGCATCATAATTACAAATAAGTGTTTCAATATGTATGTTTTTTCCTGCTGCATTCACAGGATATAACTTATATGCTTTTAATTTGTGCAATAAAATAAAGAGATCCAAGTTGGGGGAGTCATTTTTGTAAATGAGTGCTGGAAGAAAGTCAGTCAAAATGCCCTTAAAATTAGAATGATGATTTATTATTAAATATATTAATTTTAATGAATTAAAAAAAAGGAAAGCCAATCCCCATGTAAACACTCAGTTTTACAGTCTCAAATTAACTACCTCAAATACAAACACAATCTTTGACTTAAGTTAATAGTCAAATGTAAACTGTCTAATCAGCCAAATAACCACCCAAACCACAGAAAATGTTTTCTGATTACATGAAACAATTAATGTAGAATCCAGATACCAAGAAAATCTATGACGACGCAGCTAATAAAGTACCAGCACCCTAAATTGAAGACCAAAAGTAATAATAACAATAATAATAACAATAACAATCGAAACCATTTTCAATTAAGCAATCTTAAACTTCTAACAGTTTCACCTCTAATCCTAATTCAACCAAGAAACCATTTAATTAATTTTATGAATAATCTAAAATTAGAACCGTCAATGATTCCATTCCCAGACCTTAATCAGAGAAAAGACAACAAGAGAATCATAGTTATGTTTCAACTCAAAAATCAGAAGAAGTCTCCAATGATATTGATAATAAGAGTGTCAAATCGGAAACATTTAGTATCTCCAAATCCTCATAAGATCTACCTGATTCTAGTTCTAAATATGTCAATAAAAAAAGATAGGAAATTAAATTTGACTCAGATGTTTGGGTTAAAAATTAAGCACCCAAATATAAACTACAGAGTAAGGAATACAAGGACATTATGAATCAAGTTGAACAATTGGTAGAATCAAGGGAATAATCTAGATAAAAGCAATTAAAAGAATTGGAAGGCTATGTTGATAGCAGATAGACTTCTAGAACTCAAACTAAGTAGTAACTTAATGAAGAATAAGAATTGGAGAATCAAATTCAAATGTTGGCAATAGAGTTGGATTAAGTTGAAAAAATTGAACTAGAATAAAAAACCAAAATTGACATTCAAAGATTTTAATAATTATTAGATAAACCATTAGATAATGATTCACAATTCTCATAATTATCACTCAAATAGAGATCCATGTTTATTACAGAGTTACTTCGTAATAGAGAATAATTTAAAGTTAAAATCACTGGATAACAACAATCAGAATCAGAGTCTCCAATTAAATTTTAGAAAATTGATAACCAGGAACAATATATTGAATAAATTGAAAAGAAAATTGAAAAACAATAAGAAACCTTAGATAACATAGCCAAATTTAAATTACCTAATGAATATTAATTAAGATTGGAGTCATTATTATCAGATATCGATAATCTTAAACAAAGTTCCACTAAAAACTATTCTAATCCATTTTAAATTCCTAAAGAAAAGTTGATAGAAGTACATAAAAAGATTAAAAAACTAAATCCTAAATTCGTCGAAGATGCTGATCTAGAATTTGATAAGAATTGCATGCTACCTAAGGATCCTATCTTAAGAAAGGAGGCTATAGATAGAATCCTTGAAATTAAAACACAAGAAGTCAATGCAGAAATCTTGCAACTGGTTTCAAAAGGTAATAGCCTAGAGGAGAGACCTAAGATGTAGCAATTGATTGAATAGATCAAAAAGAAAACATCATACACTCCCAGTGAATTCTTGAAATAAAAAATGTTGCAATTCGATGATCTATCCAAAAATAGTTAAAATTGTGCCTAAGAATTAACAACTATATAATGTAATTAAATTTTAAATGAATTCTCTGAATATAAAAAATAGTTAGACGTAGCGATTAAATAGAATTATGAATTATTAAATTAGAGTAAGGAACAAGATCTATCAAATGAATTAGAACTATTACATGAATAGTAACAGAAAGTTTAAAATCTAGAGAATGAATATTAATAAGTCCAATAATTTATAGAAAAATTCACTTAAGATAACTCCTTGCCTACTATTAATGAAGATGATGAATAAAATGAAAATGTTCAAATTCAAATTGAATAGTAAACATAACCTCTCTAATCCATTGAAGAATTAGACCAGGAAATCACAAGAAAAGTTAGAGAATAGCATCCAGAACTATTTGAAGAATGATATATAGATATATATATATGTATATCCTTTTTAAGTAAGTATTCTCAGTTTTGTTAATCCATCTAAAATTTTAAATAAGCTAATCTTTTTTTTATATCTTCCCTCAAATTAACTGTTGTATCATCTTAAATTATTCTATTTTTAAATCTATTAATACTATTAATTTAAAATATCTTTCTTGGGAGAATTTTGAGTGTTAAAATTTTATCTATTGATATTTGATAGTTTGTTTTCTGATACTTATTCCGGTTATGAACTCTACCGTCTACTCAATTAGATCTCAAAATCAGGATTCCCTTTCAAAACTATAATTCATAAAAAAAATAAGTCTACTATTTTAAATTTATATTCTCTGTTATTTACTCTATTCTAAGTAATGGTTTTCTAAATTACGAATTCTCTTCTCATAGTCAATTACTATTTAAGAATATTCTTTTTATAAGGCAATGTATTTCTCTTATTATTAATTAAAAATAGAATTATTGGCTTCCAATTATAATTTCAATTTTTCTTATTCTTAGTTACAAATTTCAATTGGATCTATAATTAACATTATATTTTACAAAAATTTTGTTATTTAAATTGTTGTATTTATTCTTCAATTAATTTATTTTGTTCTCTCAATATTTACAGCTCATCTTAATCAATTGGATAATTGTTTAACAATTGCTTGCATGATATCAACTCTTATTGCACTTGATCACAAAATATATGATAAATATATACTATTGCATTTGTAATTCCTTTTAAATTTAATTTTAATTTGCTTATATCATTTAAAAGTTATTGACTTCTTCTTCATACATTTTTAGCTATTCTAGTTTACTTTGATAATTTTGACTTAGTTCAATAACCTCAACTGATTGCTATTAATCTATGACTATCAATTAAGAAATGCAACAACTTTATTCTTAATCAAGGAGAATTTTTTATTTTAATAAATTACTCAGCCAAATCTTTAAAGATTAATTAATAATCCTTCTATTGTATTATTAACTTATTAAATCAGAATTCTATTTTTAGATCTTTTTGTAAATTGCCTTTCCTTTCAATACATTGAATACTGAGATAAATATGAATATAATACATTTTTAGATCAAGTTGAAATATCTCTTCTCTTTAATTTTCTCCTCTTTAATCATTAACTACACTTGAGTATTATATTAATGAGACCATCTTTTCCAAAAATGATATTTCATAAAGTATGGTCTATTTAATTTAATTTAATCTTCTTTGAATCTGATGCCATGATAATATTCTTTAATTTATACGAATATTTTTTGTTATTTATTTTTAATTCTATCATGCATAATGATTTAATTCCTTTACTAATAATATTTCATATTTATTTAAAGAAATCCAAAAACATTTTATCTTGTAATGACTTATTTTTGTTTTAAATACTTAGTTAACTTGCTTTAAATTAATTTCCTATTTAAAATTTGCTATTTCCACTTACTAAAGCACTAAATATATTGTTTAACTTAATACTTAAAATTATCTCAATAAACCTAATTGTTATCCAGCCTATTATTATAAATTTTAGAAAACTGTTAAATAATAATTATTTTGTAAATAAAGTTATTTTAGTCTTTGAAAATGTTTAAATAACACTTTTTTAGTATAGAACTAAATTGCCTAGATACGATTCTTATCGTACTGCTTTTTTGTTAATATATAGTTTTTCCATTGTTTCCAATGCAAAATCTTTATCCTTAATTCTTTCACCTAATTAAATTCCAAAAGACTTGATTTCAATATTAAAAATCGTTTCCATTGATAATAATATTACTATAACCTATTTTTTTCTAATTTTTTCGCAAATTTGTTAATTAATATTAAAGATTTTGTAGCTGTTAACCATTTTCTAATGAAATTTAACTTTAATTTTTGATTTCTCCATTATGTTGCAACTTAGAGTTAATAATCATCTGTATATATTTATGTTACAATCTCTAAATAATTATTAGTGTAAGGCTATATCTCTCTAATTTACGCTAGTTATAATACTAAATTTAGTAAGTTTTAATACTTTTTTAATTAGAGGAATGATAACTTTAAGTAATTTCTTCATACGATTATTGTTTTTCTAAAAATTACTCATTTATTTAAGACATATTATCAAGATCTGTAGATTAAGTAATGATTTGCTATTTTAATTTAGATATTAAAAGATTTTGTTACTTAATTTGTTTGTTAAGATTTGCAATTAATTTATCACCATCATCTTTGTTTAGGGATCGTATTGGTGGAATATTTAATTGTTCATTTGATAGACTGTTAAAATATGCTGAATCCTTGCTGTAAATACTGCCAATTGTAGATATTTCTTGTATTTTGCTTTTCACATGACTGTTGTCTCTATGGGATTTTGTTAATAATTAACTCGATGAGAGAGACTTATATATTGATTACTCCATCTTATTAGCACTCGATTCTCTTGAAAGGTATTTGTTTTTTCCAATGAAATTTATATTGTTAGTAAACTTTAAAAGTTTACGGTTGATTTTATAATCGTTTAATTACATTGTTAATATAAAATATTTAAAAGAAATTAATAGAAAATATGACTTAATAACAACATAATCCTGTTCAAATGACTTCAATGTTTAACAATCATTAAAATCTGAACCATATTAAAATATATATTATAGACAGTCACATTTGGTTCTTATATTTTGATTTATTACAATAATTAATGAAGATTAAAGTCAACATTTGAATGTATAGGAGTCTACCCATTTCTGAAATATCGATTATTATAATTAATAATAAGATTATCAAATTATCAAATTCTATTAGCAAAAATGATTGATTTGATCAATTTATAGTCAGGACTTGTAATACCTGCTCCAACACAAGAATTCCAAAATAGAAGCTTTTTATTGAGGCAATAATTGGGAAAAGGAGCAGAAGGATAAGTATTTTTAGCTAAGCCGTAAAATTGGAATATAGATTTTGAAGTTGCTTTAAAATTTTCAAAGCCACTTAAATAAACAGAAAGAGATTTCATCCAATAATTGATAGAGGTTTAGAATGAAAACGATAAACAGGGATCCAAAAACTACATATGTTCTAACATTATAAGAATATACGAAATTTTTTTACACTTAAATTATAGTGTTTAGGTGATGGAAGTAGGCAGTGTTAATCTTTTTAAATATACGGCACTGAATCACAATAAACTGACTAATCTTGAGAAATTTAAAATTTGCTTATAAGTATTTAATGTAATGATTTTAGCTAATAAATGCAATTAATTATATCCATATGCTAGGATTGATACATAGAGATGTAAAAGGAGAAAACTTTATTTTAGTAAAGGAAGAATTCAAACTCATAGACTTTGGATTAATCAGTGTAAATGAAAGGTTGATGACTTCGAAACCAGGTACTCGTATATTTTAAGCTCCTGAATTGTTTGAAGATGAAGGCAAATACACATAATCATTAGATACATGGTCACTTGGATGTGTGTTTTATGAAATTATTAAGGGGGAAGAACTATTCCCATGTATGTATATGAATTCATCAATCTAATAAATCAAAAATCATAAAACAAATTAAAGCCATGTTTATTCACTGATTGATAACCTGAAAGTATGTAAAGAATGGAAGGATTTACTTAAATAAATGCTGCATCCCAATTAATTTAATAGAATTAACATAGCTTATGCTATAACAATAGTAAAATAGTGCATTGCTAATGAAGAGAATTCTAGTGGTTCAATAGAATTGAAGGGAAGTAAGTAACAATTAAAACTTGATTCGAATTAAAGCAAATATGAATTTGAATTATAATTGAATTAGAAATAAAATGAATTCAATAAGATTCTTAGAGAAAAGGAATAAATAATTTAATAATTAGAACATAATCTAAAAAAGAAAGAAAATGAGGGTAATTAAAACCTAGAGGAAATTGAATCATTAACAACAAAATTTAATAAATTGGAGTTAGAAAAGAATAGATTGGAATAAGAAAAGAAAAAAAATGATGAATCATTTTAACAATAATGTTAACAGTATGCTCAACAATGTTAAAATCATCTAAATTATTAATTAAATTAGCAAGCCTCATAATTTAACTAATAAAAACAGATTTATGAAAATGATATAAAAAATCTAAAAATTAGAATTTAGAATTTGGAATTAGAAAACAGCTCATTATTAAAGAAGCTCAATTAAACTAAAGAGGAGGAGAATACAAAACATAAAGTAATAGATATTAGCAAAGAGATGATGTTTTTGGATAAACTAATTGGAGACTTAAATAATGAGATTTCAAACCTAGAAAAATCATTAGAGAGCTTCAAAAGCATTTAATAATTACTATCAACCAATAATATATAGGTTAATTCTTAGATTTAAGAAATAGAATAGTTTATTACACAAAAAAAGAAGAGTGTATAAAATTATGAAAAAATTAAATTAGAAATTTAAAACCAAGATCCAACTCAATAGAAGTTATAGACAGATATAATTAAAAATACTGTTGATATTAATTAATCGCAAGATAAAGTACTCCCTCAATAGATACAAGGCACGCTTTAAATGACTTAAAGTATTAATTCTAACTGAAAATAGGCATGTAATCCTTAATACAAACTCCAACCTTATTCAAACCGCAATTAAATTCGTAGATAATGGCACCTCCGTTTATAAATCCAATTTCTATTAGCTTCCCCAATAAAAGCACCAACATAAAGAATTAAATACTTTGAATTTATGAATTAAATTAAAAAAAATTAGCATTTATTAACTTTCAATAGTTTGCTTACTTATTTAAATGAAAATTACTCATTTAAAACCAAACCCAGAGAGTTGGTGATTAGCAATAGAGATGAGAATAACAATCAAATAGAATTAATTAATGGATATACATATAGTGAAGAGGCAATTATAGATATCACCAGAAGATTAAATCTTGCTCTTCCTATTTTATGTGATCGGCAAATCAAAATGGTATAAAGAGAGATGAATATAATAATTCCGAATTGCTGTAAATTGGAGTTCAAAATTGACCAAGTAACAAAAGGGAATATAGCTAAACCCTTTAAAACCTTATATAGCGATAAATTAATACTTAATCCATTTTTTTGCGATTTCCAGACTTATATAAGCATAGCAAATTATTCGCAATCATCGTATTAGGTTGAAAATAGTATTGATGTTGATGAATATTATGTAATTCTACTATTATGGAAATTGAGAGAATTAATAAATTAAAAATTTCAAAACTAGGGAAATTTTGAAATAATACTATTTCCTTTGATACATTCTTTCTAAATTTATAAAATTGAAAATAATAAAGAATAATTATTCTCTGCTTCACTTACCAAAATTCAAAAATAATCCAACAAAATTATTGAAGCATTAAATGCAAAGACATTAAAAGAGCTGGAGATAAGTCCTTTTGAAATTTACTAATCTGATATCCCCATAAAGAATGGTCAATTAATAGATAAGAGAGTAAGGAAAAATTTGAGTATGAGATAAAAAATGAACAAAAATTTGGTAGATGAATTAGAAGGAAAGTATGGGATAAAAGATAAAAATTTGTTTCAAATCATTTACAAGAACCCTATTGAAATGTAAAGCACTTTATGTCTAACTGGTGATTACCAGGAGGATTTACAGCACAAAATTTTATTGAAACCAGATTGCAATCCAAAATGTGTTTGTGGAAGAGAAATCGACCCAGTGAGTTGGGATACCGTGAAAATAGAGTAGCGGTTAAAAGAGGCTCTTGATTAAATTCTTACAGTAATATAAATGGATAAAAATTTGGATTATACAGTATTTCTTAATCCACTATTCATAGAAACTGAAAAGGACAAATATGAAAATGAATGGATTAAGCTATATTTTAAGGATAAAAATAATGATAAAGTGAAATTGGGAGAGCTAATGATAACAGCGAGGATGTATAACACAGAATTAGATAAGACTACAAATATGGGAGATCAAGCGGACTTTTTTGGAGGAGTTGATGATGTTAAGGAGTATCCAGATTTTGAGATAGACAATGATTGATGTGAATTTTCTAAATATTTTATTATTAATTGATAGAAAAGTATTACATACATTGCTTTTGATACAACAAGACATGTTTATATAAAATCATTATTGTTATAATTAAATAATTAATTAATGCTAAATAATATTGGATATCTAGCGTATATATCAACAATGGCAGTATTTTTGATAGCCACTCCATCTTCTTTCATTAAAAAGGGAGATTCTGAATAAGAATAATCAATAATCAATGTCTCTTTATCAGGATTACTCTAGACTGAATTAGTAAAGAATGATAATAATTGTTATTTAGGGATTGAGAATATGCGGGTTTTATCATCTGATTTTGTTGGCTGCATTTATCCTTAAGTAGGAGTAATTGAAATTCGTTTGTTTAAATGTCTATGCACTATTTTTAGTATCAACAATAGGAAGCTTGTTTTTCGATGGAGTTGGGTAAACACAATCGGAAAGACTTGAAAGGTATGGTTTATAAATAAAATTAGATTTGGATATTAAGCAGGAATATTCAGTGTTATTGCCTATAATAATTGGCCATAAACAAAGTAGGAGAAGAAGGATTCAAAAGTGGAGGAAGAAAAAAGTGAGGCTTAAACAACATAGAAGGTTGAATAGACGAAAGAAAAGGAAAAGAGCAATGAGAATACTTAGAAAGATCAAAAATAAGGGAAGAAGAAGGGCAAAGCAAAGAATGAATGACTCATATTACACATAAATGTCAATATAATTATTTCATTCAGAGTAATCATATTCTGCTTTATTATGCATCACTAATTAATCTCCGACGAAGTAGAAACTATCAGATTTGGTTTCGAATGGATTGTCTATCATTTCTTGACGCTTTCAATAAGAATATATGATACCATGGCTTCATCGATTTCTGGGATTGTGTAAATGTGTTCCCATGTGTTAGTTGAGTTGGGAATGCAGAATGGGAATTAGAATTCGTAGCATCTCAATAAGTGATCTCTGAAATAGTGTCTTTCAATAATCGTAAAGTTTTTCACTGGATCCTTCCCAACAGAGAATGTGAGTTAAGCACCTACTGTTTTCAATTCAAAAAACTATGGTCCAAACTGATATTTAATCCTTCTGGCCTCATCTTAATACTCAACTGGTAATTATTCTTGCGTTTTAACAACTTCATACCTATTGGCTATTCATCTGGATCTCTTTCCACCTCAAACAACACTTAACCGGAATCCATATCTCGAATTCTAAATTTCAAAAATTGGATGTTGTAAATATTTGCATTTACTGGACACAGAAAACTAAATTGAAATATCAATCTACTTAGCAGTAGGCCCTGTCAACGATTTCACATATGCAGGAGTCACTTATTACATATTTATTTTATATATTAATAATAATATCTCTAATTGTCAATCATAGTATATAAATAGACATTCTAATTAAATTAATTAAAGCTATACCAAATTCTGTGTATCACAATTTATATAGACATATTCCATCAAATCAATCTCTGCATTTAAGAATAATCACAATTAAGTATTTAATAAAATTTGGATTTCTACTATTAATTATAAATCAAAATAATGAGATTGAATATCTTTGATCCCAATTGCGATAAATGATCTAGAAACCTATAGTTTACAAAGTCAATTATCTTATATTATTTTCATTTAAAATATCAAATATCAAATTTTAGCTAATTCTTATTCAGCAGTATTTTCCTTAATGCGCTATACCAATTATCCATTTTCGAAAGACAACCTATCTGCCAATGCTGTGTAACTAAACCAAAAAGAATTCAAAAAGCCAATCAAACCACCCAAACCAAAATCAATTGTTTTCCATATAAGTGATGTGATACCAAACACATTCACGACGCTAGGCTAAAATTATGAAAATGTCATTTTACAATTATCCAACAGACAGCCAAAATTCCTTAATAGATGTATATGGAATACAAAGACTAAGTGAAATTTTTATTAATTCTAATCGCCAGTATTATAACTATAAGGTTATATAAAAACATTATCCAAATAGGGATATTAAAGAATATCATTGTATATAGTTACACATTCCGGTTGTTGACATCAAAGAAACAATTTGTTTGAGACATTGGGTAGTATTAACCATATGCATCAATTATTATTGGTCTTTTTCACAAACAATACATACATTATAGATATTAATAATGGTATTCCATAGCCTAATCCTGGATAATAAGACTGCATATACTGATTTGCCTCTCTATCTTTAATCGAATGATACAAACTATGAATTAGAATTGAAGTCCACACAGTGCTTGACAAAATACTATAAACAGAGAAAAAGGATTAAGACTAACATAAAACAGGTTTCTCACTCATCTAAAATGTAGAGTTTCTCAAAAATAAATATCCAAATGAATCGCCAAACAGTATGAGATCAAATATCAGATTGAACACAATGATCTGTAATATAATAGTAAATTGATCATTTCTTAATTCTCTAAAGCTTCCATAGATATATATTACAAATCCACAACTTATAATTGACAATAGACTTAGGATTATCGTGACTATAGGTAAGAATAAATCAATCATAATAATAAACAATTTAATAAAAAAAAATTAAATTATTTAATTTAGAGGATGGCTTAATAGAATTCAGACCATTTATATTTAGTGAACTCAGTTATTTCAGCTCCCACTAAGGAATATTAAAGGAGGGAATTTACAATGTCCAAACTTCTGGGATAAGGAGGTGAAGGAGCTGTTTACGCAGCAAAACCAAGGAATTGTTAATATACTACAGACATTGCCCTCAAACTTTAGTTGAACATGAAAGATTCAGAAAATTCTTTTATTGAGACAGTGATAGATTATTAAAAAAAATTTGATAATGATCCAAATAAGACCTCAGGGATAATAGCTATTTACGAAAAATTTAAGTATCAAAATTATTATGCGTTGATTATGGAGCTTGGAGGATAAAACCTATTTGATTATATAACTACCAAGAAGAATTTGCCAATCAATGAGAGATTTAAAATTTGCCTTGATGTAAATATAATCCATTTTTGTAGCTTTTCAGGCCGATATATTTTCTTCACTCATAAAATTTATTTCATAGAGATATCAAACCAGAGAACTTCATAAAGGTTAGAGATCAATTTAAATTAATTGATTTTGGGCTAACAAAAGGTCTTGCTTAAGATTTGAATCGAACTACGGGCATTGGAACTCTCTTTTACTCAGCTCCAGAACTTATTGAACAAAGGAACGATTACAATGAGAAAGTAGATATTTGGGCCTTGGGCTGTGTGTTTTATGAGATACTAACTGGTGGAACATATATTTAATGTATCAATCTTTTATTAGATGTTAGCTCAATCTGAAAATGGGATAAGACAGGAAATCTTGCAATATAGAAATAAAAAAGACACATACTTTTAAAGAATTGATTAAATTAATATCCCTCAAGAATGTTAAACAGCTTTAAAGAAGATGTTGGAAACATACCCCAATCAGCGTTTAACTGTCCTAGAAGCCTTTGAAATTTTTTATAAATACAAAGATTATTCTCCACCTACTTAACAACAACAAATCCAAAAAACCCATGCTCTATAATCAAATTTCTAACCCCAATAAAAACTTCCGGGACCAACCTAGTTTTAAGGACAGAAATAATTGCCATAATCTCAACAAGGGACTATTGAATAATATTCTAAATAAATCATAAAAGTGATTGGTGAAACCATAACGCCTGCTTAAAATTAATAGTAGACGACTCCAGCATCAGAATAACCAACCAAATCTTAAAATAATAGAATTGATGTGGAATTTAAAAATGCTGCGTAAGAGATATGCAAAGTTGTAGAAACATTAATGAAGCAATTATAGACAGGGGAAAACAAAAATAAAGGAAAGGAAGACTTACAAAAAAAGTAGGACCAAAAATCAGAGGAAAAAGAAGCTGAAAATCAAAATATCTCCTATACAACATTACTGGAAGAGAACTAGAGATATTAATAGAGAATATAAGAGTTGGAGCGATAATTGAATTAGCAAGAAATATAATAACAGAAGTTTTAAGAGATATAGAATTTGAGTTGTTAAGAAATAGAATTACAACGACAATGTAGTAACCAATCAGATGTTGAAAGAAATTACAGCCAACAGAACTTATAAGAATTTGGAATATAATAGACAGATCAACAGTGATCGGTCCTGATATTTATCTTAAACATAAGTGTTATGTTTATTATATTTATAAAAATATAAATATATACATAAATTTAATGGCTACCAAAAAGCAACTTATAGATGAAATATGTATTAATAACATAGATTATTTCAGTCGAGATATGCGATTCTATTCTTGAGAAATCATATAAGAATTAATAAAGTTTGGAATTGTTAATTCAGAAATATCCGTTGAACGAAGGAATCTAATAATTTTAATTGGTTCCAGTGAGTTAATATGAGGATCAGAGTAGAAACCAATTAAAGTAATTGACTATTGACTAGCTGTCTTATCTGTTGGAAGATGCTTAACATACTTTGGATTAAGTGATGTACGAGGAATTGTAAATTAATAAATTGGGATTGAGAGTCCCAAAAAAGTCTTTGGTGGTTCAGAATTATGAGCAATGGGATTTCCTGTTGTAATGGCCTAAATCTAACAATTTAGACAGCATAATAATAAATGTTTAAAGCATAACAAGTAATCTGTATATTTAATGATTAAATTGTTAGATAATATTTAAGCTTAGTTGTAAAGATCAAAAGAAAAGTGTGATTCGGATGATTTTCAGAAGAAATACCAAGAAGCCTTAGAAAGAATAGAATATTTGGAAATGTAATTGCAAAGCGGTACAAATAAAAATATCGGATAAAAAAACACTATTCAAGAACATGTATTGATTCCAAGAAATCAAATAAACCGATCCAAATTACCAAAAAAAGACACAATTGAATTGATGGATGAACTAGAAAAGAAACTATTGGACCTAGAAGCCGAAAAAGAGAAAATGTCATCTTATAGCATGGATGCATTTTCTAAATTACTTTAAACAAAATAATGATCATTATTATAAAAATCAATCACACTCCATATCTATTATTTTATCTCACATACCTCTATTTTTTTTGATGGATGATTAAAACCATTGAAAAAGAACAAACACACAAACCCAATACTAAAACAAAGAATGTGACAGCCCACCATGGAGTTTAATAGTCTACAGGGATCGAAGCTTCTTCAATTTTACATTCTTTTTTGTAATCCCTCCTAATCCCTTTGATAACACTTTTGAAATGAGTGTAAGAACAGGTTAATGATTGATCTTGACACACATTCACATATGTTCCATTATACATGACTTTAATATAAGGTCCAAGAGTGGAACTATTATATAACTCATAAATGATGTTAGCAGTGTAATCAGGATAAGTAGTAATGCAAGTAGTATTAGATTCAACCTTTCCGAAATAACTCTGATTGTAGCATTCAACATTTGTTAAATTCATTGCATACAACAAGGCATATATACTAGAGTCATGGGCAGAATAAGCATGATACTTTATTTTTGAGGTTCTATTAAGAACTCCATCAAAACCATCAAGAAGTGTTCTAAAAAATTCACTTGTAAGAAGAGCTGCTTGATAATAGTCTTAAGTGTAATATAAAAGGAATCCGAGTCCTGCAATTTTATCTAATTCTGCCATCAAATCTTGAGTTAATTAAACTGGATTTTCCCCTGCATTATATTCATTACTAATAAAGGTGTCTCTCCACTCATATAGTTCCACTATGTTCGTTAAATTTTAATTGAGTTCCTTATTAAATCTTTTAATCAACTCTTAGGAACGATTGTTAATGTCATAGTAAACATCTGTATGTAGATTATGTGCTCCACCATCCCATAAGGCAGGACAGTACATGTACATTACATAGTCTAATTCTTCTTGCAAACTGTGGATTGGAATAACCTAAATCTAATTCGGTAAAGCAAAATCCTAAATTCCCTCTGGAGTTTTAACATCAGTCATAGGTGGTAAAAGTAAGTTATTTGCTACTTTTGGTACTATAGGACCTTTAGGGAACATGCCTTATAGATTACTGTAAGCACTCATAATTGTTCTTATAGTTATATTAAGAGGTTTACCTATTTGTATTACTGCTCTCTATATAGACTTAATTTTCATTAAAAATCGGTTCCAGAAATCCTGTTTCTATGTACTTCTTTTTCAGCCATTAGCCTAAGACATAATGTTATCTCATTCCTACCGGAGTCAATTCAGACAAAGAGGATTTGGTTTTCTCATCACAACCCCAATTGCAGAAATAAGGTTTTCTAGCCCCGTGTCTCCACATGATGTGCACTGATAGCAATTCATCTCCCAAACACAAGTGTATTAGATAAGCTAAGAAGGTAACCTGTTTAAACATAAAATAAATTTTTAGTTAAATTACATCACAAGTAAATTTTATTATAAATAATATAAAATTTAATTCATTATTAAATCCCCTCATCTTTTATGATAGATCTGAAGTTCCTATAAAACTAATCGTCAAATATTAATGTATATCTAGGGAATAGAAATATGGATTGCTTTATAGACTAAAATTGTGATTTGTGCTTCTGATTCATAATCATGATGTAAAGTATGATACAAAGGCTCTGGAACAATAGAAAAATGATGCAAGGAGTCTAAGTGAAATTCATTAGCTTTAAACACGAGATTAGTAGATTATCATAGAGTTCAGATATTATAGTTGACATAACATTACCAATAATGGTAGCACCTTCTAATTCAAGTCTTGTGTTCGTAGGTAGGATCGTAAAGTTTTTGCTATCTAACTATTAAGTTTTCAGAGTCTATAGAATGTAAGGTAAGATTTGAGACAATCCCTAAAGTAAGTTACCGTTCATCGACTATTCACAAGTAGAATTAGACAACTCCTTAAATTAATCCGTTTGAAAATCACACAAATTTCCTGTGCTAATACTTTAATAAAAAGTGACTGAATTTTCATCAAACAAATAATTTATGGAACTTAAATCTATGTTTAATTTAGAAAACTCTTCCACTTTATTATAAGCCTAAAAAAATACATCATATACTCCATCTATTTCTTGATCAGTCAAGAAAAAGTATCTTAGTTTCCTTCTATATAAAACTTCTCTTTGTGCATACAGAGTTGGAATATCAACTCCAAGATCACTAATTCTCTGAAAAATGACAGCAGTTTAATCGTATTTCCCAAAATATCTCTTTATCAGGAAAAATATCACTATAAAGAAAGTCAAGAACAACAGGTAATGTATCATAGCTATTGTAGTAGTTGTCCTTAAATTATTGTTAGTTATTTTGAATTTCTTTGCGTCTCTTTTTGAATTGTTTCTTTTTACTTAATAGTTAGATTCATCCAATTCAACATCGATAGCATCAATGTCGAACTCAAACCTCCTCACTTTCTCTATTTCATTATTAATTATACTCAAATGTTTTTGAAGTCTCTTTTTTTCATCATCCAATATCTACTGATCCAAATCCATCAGATATTGAAATATTGAATTCATAATTTAATTATACTCTCTGTAACTATTTATGATTATTATGCATAATAACAAACTGATTATTATAAATGGCAACAACACTGCTAACCATTTTTCTCTCTCCAAATTCGATCTCTACAATGTAGCATCCAAAACTATCTTATTCAGACCATCAAATGTATGCTTAATTGTTAAGTAGTTCTTGCTTGTAAAATAAAAAAATGGACTATCAAATGCAACACTACGAATAGTTAATCCAAGCTTAAAGTCATATTAATAATTCATCAAGATATTAGCTAATGACCTTAGTGTCACATTCTTGCTATAACCCACGTAAGAGTTATTCAAAAAGTAGATTGATATAAACTCGTTATCGGATAATTAATCAATCTCCCTTCTTTCTAGCACTCTGTACATACTATCTCTCAGATGGTTATACATCAATTCAAATGTGGAGAATGGGTATTTTGTCAATTAAGCATACAAGCTAGCATTTATATAACCTCCTCCTAATTACTCCCTGTAATTAACTTATGAGAATCTTGAAACATAAAACGATTCATAGGGTTCTACAACATCATATCTTATTGATAATGATTTGATATCCTCAACAAAATGCTCTAGGTTTTGTATCATCAATATTTACTATTAAATATATAAGTTATAGCTTACTATTATCAATCCCAGTAATATCACAATTGTATACAAAAAAATGAATTTATTCATTTTTATAATTTTCTCAGATTGCTTCTTCGACCTCATTAAAATTGTAATTATCTCAAACTTTTTATAGTATTTCGATCTTCTAATTGCAGAAACAGATGAAGTAGATCCAATTTCAAGAAACTCATCTTCCTCTGCTATTTTATTGACCTATTTCTTCATATCGTCATCATGAGAATACTTTGAACTGGGCAACAATCGTTTTTGTGACAATGGTTCAACTATATTTTAACTCTTACCAAATTCCATCATTTGTAAAGTGCAAACCAAATTTGTATCAGTTTAATTTATTGTTTATCGATGGTTGTCTTATTAAATTATACAAATAGAATTCTCAGGAATTAGATGATTTTCAACATCAAAATACGGAACCCTCTTCTCTTCAGAATTATTTATTTCACTGTTTACATTGAGAATCCTCTAAGTTGATCCAGGGAATTAAGTCAATGACGACAAATATACTGGCGAATTGTCACCTTGAACCTTTTTTGATATCGCTCGGATATTATCTAATTCAACAAAATAACATTTGTATTGATTCTGAAATTTTCTCTCTATTTTAATATTACTATTAAAAGAACATGGGACCTTTTGATTATTATGATCCTTAACTAACTTAATTTCTTAATTGTAAAATTAATGTTGATGCGTTGCTACTAGCTGTTGAAAATTAGGGATTATTTTAGTTATACAACTTTGATGACCCTTAGATTCATTCATAGACAAGCTCTCCGAAATGTTAGAACTTATATTCAAGATCTCAAGATGCTTATCAACTACTAAATATGATCGATAGTCTTAGGATTCATAAAAAAATGTCAGAAAGGAGAACTTGTCATAGTTTGTTTAGTTCATGCTTATCATTATTTGAATTGGCATCATTACCTTCTCTTATTATTTTAAAAATGATAGATTTTATTACTGGTAATATTTATTTTGTCCATCATTTAAAAATCTTTCAATCAAACTACCATGCTTTTATGAGACATATTCAGGTAAGAAAACATTTAACTCTGTGTTCAAATGATATTTTTATTCTGATTATATAACCTTCCATTATTACAATAAGTATATTGCTCTTGAAGATTTCTTAGTTATAATCACATCAAATTCAGAATTGAGTTCAGTAATAAAATAGGCAGGATTAATTCCAAATATTTTATGATACATCTAACCTGATATTTGATTGAATTTATCATCCTCAAAAGCTTTGCCCTTGTTGATATTGAAGGAATCAATATAATCATTTAGAATATGCAACGAGAAGTATTTCAATATGTTTTGATTACTGCTAGCTAAATTTATATTACATATATACTTGGAAACTAATTATATCGGTCTAATAAAACCTCTTTAAATTATTTAATTTAATTAATAAATTGCAATGCATAATTAACATTTCCGAAATAATTATTTTAGTGTTCAACAAAATTAGAATAAAATTAAATTTTATTTTGAATTATTTTTTTTAAATTCACCATTATTTACGAATCCGAATTTTCATTCAAAACAAACGATTTTAAGGATTCGTTCAGCAATTTGTTATGTTAATTGGATAATACTATTTTTTCTGTCATCTAAATTAATACTTAATTTAACACTTCAGCTTTTATATATTCTAATAAAAATGTTGTAATTGTTGATAATGGATTTTAGTTTTTTTCATAATTAAAGGATTCTTTGGCCAAAAATCTAGTTATATGTTATTAAGCTTGTACATATTATTAATTTCTGAATAAAATCTAAGCATAATCAGTACAAATTAAATCTCTAGATATTTCAATTTTCCCATGGAGTTTCTCCTCAATTCTACTTTCAATAATCTTTATTAATGATGCATAATAATCCTTAGGTTCTTTTGTACAATGGCAAGTTTACTTTTTATCACAACTTTGATAATGACTATAGAAAAGCATATAAATTTATAGTTTAATAACAGTTTTTTCATGATTGCTTAAATCTAAATAGGAAAAGAGGTATTTTAATTCATGGACTCCATAAGTAGATATTTTATCAAACTTAAATTCATCGAGATATAGTAATATTTTAATCACGATTATACAAATCAATATCCAATAATTGTTATTGTTGGTTGATTGAGTCAGAAGAACATCAAAGGAAAGGACTAATCCAATGGAAGCAAAAGCAATAATTGTGATCGAGTAGATCTTCTATGCATAAACTTTGACTCTAATCTATTCTGCAATAAGACACAATTATATTACGATGTTAATTACACATTAAATCATTTGTGAGAGAAATTGTGATTTTAAGTAAAAAAATATTATGATTTAAATTAATTTCAGAATTTTTATTACGTATGAGTATGTTGTCATATTTATATATAAATGAGATGTTGATTTAAATATTAAACCTCTTCTATAAACAAGCTCTCCCAATATCATAATTATGAGTGCTTAGAGCATAATGACGATCGAAACTAAAAATTGTGCTAAATCAGATGAATTAATAAGGCAAATTTCAAATATTAGAGGAAAAAATGCCGTTGAGAAATAATAGATATAGAAGGAGAAGAGGACAGCTATATTTCGAGTCCAAAATGATAAAGTGCCCAATTAATATTGATTTTTGTAAGCAACAAAGCCAGCCATTAGGAATATTAAATTTTGAACTACTGTGAGTAGCCAAAATAGTGCTGATTTAATATTTGGATTATCAATATATAAATAGAGTCTTGTTAGCAGTGTAATTTTAGTGAGGCTATGTTTTAATTATTCATCTTAAGTATACTAGTAGTAAAATGAATAAGAAATAGATTAGGTGATCGTATAAATTATTATGAGCGATTAAAACAGTTAAGGCATTTTGTATTCTAATGTTAAAAGGTGTGACAGCATAAAAATGACCTATTTCTCAAACAGCTTAAATTAAAAAGCCATAAAATTAAATGAATGATATATGGGAAAATATTATTATTAAAATCTGGCAGTGCTGAAGAATATCATTTTAATAGTAAGAATTTTAGAGAAGGTAAAATTGAAATAACAAAATGGAAAAATAAAATAATAATTTTGGGAATTATTTTATTGAATATTAATATTGGATAATGAAATCAGTTTCTGCTGGCAATAAATTATGCGGTTGTTGATAATTTTTCACTAATGTGTTCTTAGAGTCTATCAACAATTTCTTATTAAGCAGTTCTACAAGACTAAAAATAAGATATACCTTTCAGCTGTTTAAGTTTCATATATTTATGATTAGACAGCAAACCATGCTTATTATCCAGCAAGTCTTTCTTCGCTATTTTCCAATTCCAATGTATGAAATTCAATCCATGAAAAAGCATCTTCAATTGTATCCTTTTGTTCTTGGATTTAAACTTCCAACTATGCCTTTCTTTCAACCAATCTGGTATGTTCATTTGACAAATGAACAGAGAATTCAGCCCAATGAGCAGCTTATCTTTCTTCAACATCCTAAAAAAGTTTATAGATAGTAAAAATACTGTTTTTGTAGCCTTTTCTTAAACTAATTGTTATCTGATTTCACTCAAAAGTTGGGCAATTTTGGTCAAAGCCTTTTAATTAACTCCATGTGTAGCAAGTTCTGTCAAAGCTGCAATGACTGGCTAAAATATAATAATTAAATAATACTTATAAGAGAGCAGAATGTGATGTGTTATCAGAGAGTTTCTTGTGGAGTGTGTCAAATTTGGTCTTGATTTAAGCAAATGAGGCACCTAAACTTAAATGTTAAATAAGTTTGGCAGCATCATCAATGGCATCAATCACATCATCAATAGCAGCAACTTTAGCAACGAAGGTTTCATGTTATTGATTTCTTGTAGCCTCTTCTCTAGCATAGGTAGCTTCATTATTTGCAATATCTTGAATTGTAACTCTAATGTCTTCTTCTGAAACAGCAAGAGCTTCAATTGTGTCGTCTCTCAATTATGTATTAGCAGCTATTTAATTCTAGTGATACAAGACTTCCTTCTCTAAGTCCTCAACTATCTGAAAATTAAACAAAGCATTACTCTGTTGTTAGTTGTTGTATCCAATTCAAAAGCATGATCATGATCATTTTAGTCTTAAACGATGCCTGCACCTACAGCATTCAACAACATGTTAACTTCGTTTGCTGGTGTTTATGCTTGAAGATGAGCCTTTATTGCAGATAATACGACATGTCCGAATGGGTCAGCATTTATTTGAGCTAACGTTGTATGAGTATCAACAAACTTAGCAGCTGTTATTGCTACTATTAATGTCAAGATGGCTAGTTTTTACATCTATATTTTAATATTGAATTAAAAACGGATCGAATTAACTCATTAAATGTGAGTATTTCCTTCTTTATTTAAATAAAACTCTTCTCTTATTCTTCACTAAATATTTTTTAAAAATACCTTTTAAATTTTTCACTCCACTCATATCCACCAATCAATGCTGAAACTCAAGACATCCTAACAAACCAAAAATTAAGCACCCAAGCCTGAGGTAAACTTTAATTTCATTCTTAGAATACCAAAATTGTTAAGAAGGATGACCCAAAGACTTCTAATGATCATGATGATGAATAAGAAGAAACCAATCTAGTTGAGGTAGCCAAAAAACCAGAAAAAAAGTATCTCATCAATTTCATTTCTAGATAACCCATTATCTAACAAAATACAAATGATGGTTGGTAGCAATCAGATGATCCTAAAGACCTTCCAACTAATGGTATTGGAAAGAAGCCGACTGCCTCATATAAAAAGCAGGATGAGACTGCCGTTGAAATACGCAATGAAGAGTTTCCCGATATTGCTTCTGTGGATGATATGTCAAAACCATCTAAAAAGTAAAAAAAAATGAATCAACAACCAAAATAAGACTAACCAATCTAGCCTGCCACTAATAATACAGGGCTATTCACCAATTCTAGTTCTAAACCACAAACCTAAACAACAAATAATGTTTAAACTAAAAATACACAATCAAACTCTAATTCTGGATCTCTAACATTCACAAATACAAAAAAGTCCGAAAACACAGCCTATTTCTAATAGCAACAATAAGAATAAATTAAAAAAATACAATAAGAACCAGCACCCTAGGTATAACCACAAATTTAAGAAACATAAAAATCTAACCCACCTTAAAGATAAGTCAATTTATCAAGAAATACAAATGTAGCACCCCCATAAGCTCCCATTGAGTCAGTGAAGCAAGTGAAAGTCGAAGAATCTATCCCCACTTTCACCAACTCTAAAGCTAAGGTATTTATTCTTCTTATTTAAGGGCAATCCACCAGTAGTCTCATAATAAGAATAATAAAAATAGTAATAGCAATAGCAATAATAATAGTAACAATAATAATAATAATAAAATAATGAGGATGAAGACAGCGATGGTTGGGAGACTGTAGAAAAGAAAAGAAAATCTAAAGGAACATTTTAAAGAAATTAATAAAAAGCATGATGAAACAATTTAAATAAAATCCATTCAAAAAATTTTAAAAATATGCTTCTATTTTATCATCCTCTCTCTATTCGAAATTTTACCAAGATCACTAGAAATGTTCCTTTAGAAACCCTCACAATTCATCTTACCAATTCTTTATAATTAAATGCTATTTGTTATTCTATTTTACAAAGAAATTTATTTCTTATTGGAATTAATAGAATTAAGTCTCATAATTATGTTTAATTCAAAGTTAGAAATAAGATTAAGTTTAATAATGTACTCTTCTATCAATTCTAGCTATCCATTAGTACTAATTCATATGCCTCAAAGATTTCAATATATTTTCAGATTTTGGAAAATAGATTGAAATAGAAGTGTTTCCTTTCTAATTTAATCATTAATTTATTATTATTATTATGTGCGAATATCATATCAAATCAGAATTATTATATGTATTATCTGAAATGAAGCGCTGTATACATATTCATTCCACTATTTATTAATAAAAATATAACCAATTAAAAATTCTGTCATGAACTTTACGTAATTAATAGGATCAATTTAATTTATTATAAAATTTTAATATTTAATTTACCAGTTTAATTTAACACCTTATATTATTCTTTCAACCTCTTTGAACTATAGTCAACTTTAAAATATGAATATCTTGAACATGATCGTCCTATCTTTCCATCTGATTTGATTATTCGGATTACTTTGTTTTTATAACAATGAAAATATATATTATTTTATGGATATTATTGAAGAATGAAAAGACTTGGAAGCATTTGAATAAGTAATAATCATTTTGTTTTTAATTCTAAACCAAATAAATATTCATTTTTTTTTTGAGGATTATCCTGGCTTTTTTATTTAAATTGATTGCTATGGAATTTAAATGTTTGGCATTTTTTCATTAATGCTATCAGCTAATTTCATGTAATTAAATTCTTATAAAGCTTAATGATAAGAAAAGTATACCATCAGTAATTGCTTCTTTGCCTTGCAGTAGCAATCCTTTCGGCAATCTTTTATCTGGGCAGGCTCCTTTTAGCTAAACGATGCTCTCATTTTCTTCTCTGAAAATACAAATATATTTGAAGACCTTAGAGTTTTTTGCATTTTCATCATAGTAGCAACAAATTTCAGTCTAGATCTAAGCTTTTCTTTTCCACTTCTGGAGAGTTACTTTTGAAGTGATTTATTTTTTTCATAAGTTTTTGATTATTCAGATTGAGTGATTTGTTTAAATTTTTCAATATCTTATTAGTTAATTATATCATTTTCGCTTTCTTGGTCTTAATCTTCATGTTTTAATAGCATATATAGCATTTCAGTAACTAAATTGAAGGATTTTTAAATTACCCTTTTCTGTTACAAATGGTATTGACCAAGAAAAGACATCCATAAAATTTGGTAATAAGTATGGATGAGGTGTATCTTTGAATTATTAGATATTTAGTGTGTTATTTTCAAATTTGATTACAGCTCCTTTATTTTTATAGACATCGCAATAATTGGGAGCTGAAAAGATGGTAATGACCACTGGAAAATCTTGGCTCCCTTTCCATCTGTGCATTTTATACCCTTCCAATTAAGCTTCATGAGCTCTAATTACAGATATGAGGTTATTCCTTTGTAGAAATCTATGCACAGCTTCAACTCCAAAAAACCAAGAACATCCTCTAACTTCATTTCCTTTCCATCCATTTTCTAATGATCCTTAATCATTATCAACTGGATCGCTCCATAAAATATCACAAAATAGTCCGCTTCTAGGTGGTTCATGGTATCTATCAATTTTTTTTATATCCTCAAGCTAAAATCGGAAATACAGAACCTCGTTACCGTTTTTAAATCTGGAGAGATACCTCCATGGATAGCTAGAAACTTGTTATTCACTACACAGGCGAGGGGAAAGAGATCGAAGGAGTCCATCAGTAAATCGTAGGTTTCTTGGTCATACTTATAGAGGCCTTGATGAGAGGGTTTTTTTTTGTATACATTCGTCCTTAAAATTGAAGAAGCTTGTAAGCTGTCTACATTCATGGTTTCCTCTTAGGAAAAAAACAGAATTTGGAAAGTTGATCTTAATTGCATATGCCAGAACGACCACTTCTATTGAAAATGAGCCTCTGTCGACAAAATCGCCCAAAAATAAATATTTAGTTGTTTCAATATTGCCTCCAACATCAAACATCTTAACCAAATCATAATATTGGCCATGAATGTCGCCTACAACAGTTAATGGATCATGCAAATATATGAGATTTCCCTCATTTTCTGTTGTGTTAAACAAATATTACTTAATATTTTATTGCATTCTGTAACTAATTTAATGAGATCTTCCTTTGCAATTCTCCCTTCTTTAGATAGATGATCCAATAATATTCTCCAATCAGGTTTATCTGAATAATGAAACCTTGTACTTTTCAGTTTGTCTGGAAACATGAGCTAATTGGAGAGAGGACGATGAGGAGGTGGCTTCAGAGTTTTCACAACACGATCTTTGGATGGATCCCTTAATAATTCCATAATAATAATAATAATAATAATAAAATAAATAAATAATCAAGCAAATTGTGAATAAATTATATACAACAAAAGTGATCATAATTTAAAGACTTTTTGGCTCCTCACCGTAGGTAGAGTGCTTTATTCTGATTACATTTTCCTTTCTCTTGGTCTATTGGTTCTTGAACCAATAGAAGATTTCAAATCTCTTAAAATATTATAAAAAATACCTTGAATTAGCTTTTTGTGTTTTTAATTTTTCATAATTTATTCCAATTTCATTTTGTTGATCTCTGCCCACAACATTATTTTTAAATAAGGACAAATTAAATTAATCTACTGGACTTTTTATCCCTTTTAAAGTGTTTTCTTAGGAACTTTTAGATGTTTGTTAATTAACAATTTTTGGTAACTCTTCAGGTTCTTCAAAATAGGCTTATGCCAATTGTTCAAATATTTTAGTTGAATTGATTCTATTTGCATATGAATATAAGGTTACTTTATAATTCCCAATTAAATATTAGTTTACTGACTCAATCTCTTGAATCTATCATAATTGAATCCCTTGCCTTTATCCAGCTCTTTGATTGGCTTATCTTCTGCTTTCATTTAGACATTTTGGTTAATTGAGGAATTCATTTATTGAGTAAGACTAAGATATTCATTCCTTGCCATTCTCAGTGCAGGATTGCTCATATTTTATAAATCCACAGTATTTAATCTGGTGCCTTCTTTGATTCTACCCTCATGAATAACTACAATTCCTGGTTATAAATTCATATTCTCTACAACTAAAGGAGCTATCTAATTAAATTTGAATGTATCCTTTTCTTTATCCTTCTCCTCATCAGTTTTCTTATTATTCCAAGGAACCTTATTGTATTTCTTTTTTGGATTTACTTTCGTGGCTTGATCTTCTTCAAATTTGGATCTTAAAAATTATTGAATTGTACGCCAAAGTTGAAGCAGGAAGTGGCAATTTAGTTCCTTTAGCTGGATTTACAGATATCAGCTTGCCGTCATAATCATATGTATATTATTTAGATTTCTTATCTTTTGCCATCAATTCATATTTTAATTATTCTTCTTTTTCTTCTTTCAACTTTCTTCTTTTTTCTGCTTCATTCAATTCTAATTTCTCTTTTGTTTGTCTTTCCTTTTCATTTCTCAATTACTCTTCTGTTATACTAATATCTAATGGGTCAACTAAATCTATAGGCATAGGATCCAACTATTTCTTTTCTTTAATTAGCGATGTTTAATCCTAAGTTTACTTAATTCAATTACTTAAATTCTAGACTTTGCAAATGTTCTTGGACTTGATGTTTAACAAGTACCAGGTCTATTTTCAGGTTTAATCTCCATATTAATTTTAGATGTCAGCCATTATTCATGTTAGATGTGTAACTTAAATTAAATAAATTATGTACAGGTTCGAAGTCCTCTTCCAACCCACCACTTTGAACGTCTTTGATAGGGTTTTCAGGTTTATAGAAGGCCTGTGCTAAAGGCATAACCAAAAGATTTAATGAATTCGAAGCAGAGACAGTAGGCAACTTCCTTAGGATTTCATTTTCTTATGCTTTATCTATGACTTTCTTGATTAAGCGATAAAACAGCTCTTTAATATGGAGCTCCCCTTCTACTTAGAAAACTTAAGTAGATTGAGGATCCATAGCTGTATAATACTCGTGACAATTCATTTTAGCCATGTCTATTTACTCCAATTCTACATCTGACTGAGTATTTGATTATTCAGCAATACTTGAAAGATCAACTTGGGAAGTTTTGTAATTATTTTATTTCATATATAAATTAATATTTAACGATTATGCTCAAATAGCAACCCTAATCAGCAAAGAGTGGAAATGCTATCAAACAAAAAAAAGAAACACTAGAAAGATTTGCTTATTGTAATAGTTAATAATTGTTCTAAAATAATATTTTTGATTTGAGGTAATTTATAAAATAGAATTACGAAAAATATTGTGAATTATTGGAGAGAGTTGAAAGTACTAAATTAATTGTGAAATCAAAAAAAGAGAACTTGGAATAGTTGAGGAGCAAATTTGAACAAAAATCAAACAAACCAAGAGCCAATCTCTGTGTATTGGATGAACTATCGTAATTAAAAAGATAGATAGAAATTAAACAATCTGCAAACAATGAGTTGAAATCTTAATTAGAACAAATGAATTAATGGACTAAAAAACAGGACTTCTTTTAAGAATATTAAGAAATTTGTAAATAAGTTGACGATTTAAGAATATAAAATGATTAATTATTAAAAGCATGAATAATGTGCCCGTTTTTGACAATATTAAAAATTAAAATTATGAGAGCTCTTACCATAATTTGCTTAGTGGCTGCCGTATTTGCTTTAGATACAAACAAATTTGCTGTCCTTCTTTAGGCAGGAACAAGAGGAAATGATGCTGTCGAATCAGTATACAACCTTTTGCGAGATCTTAAAACAGAGAATGTTAATGTCCAAGCTGCTGCCGATAAAAAGAATAACACAGACGAAGGTACCTTTTTAAATATATATTTTAATAGAAATCTTCGCTTAAGTTATTGGTGACTTAACAAATGTTGCTACACTTAACAAATAATAATGGGAAGCTTTAGGTGCTGTCAGAACAGATGTTGAAGCCTAAGTCAGAGTATATACTCTTTAAATAATCTTAGGATGGATATTCATGGTTAGCTTGGGCTGAATCAAGACTTGCTGAAATCGAAAGAAGAAATGCTTAACTTTAAGACTAAAGATGTTGGGCAAATGGACTTTTTGTTAAGTCTCTTGCTGATCACGCTGATGCTATTGGTGTTGTGTAACTTTTGGAATAAGATGTTGCTGGTTTTCTCACTAATAATGCTGGAGTCGAACTTGTCGAAAAAGCTTAAACCATTGCTGATAAATTATCTGCATACAGTCACCTTTTCTAATAAGATGCCATTTAAAAATTCCAATCCCTCGCCGAAGTGAAAAGAGATGGAACCACTGGAGAATAAGTTCTTGCTATCTTACAAGACTTACAAGCTGAATTAGAATCCACCCTTGCAACACTCTAAGAATAAGAAATCCATGCTGCTTTCGCACTTGCTAAATATGTCTCAGACACCAATGCTGAAGTCGCCTGGTTAAATTCTGAACACGAAAGAAGAACCTCACTTGTTGAGAAATTAGAAACAGTATCAATTAACATCTATTTCCAAAGTAACTCCCAGCCGTCCTTGCTTAATAAGCCAAAGCACTCAAATTGTGGAAGGATTCTTTGAATGCAGTTGCCGGAGCTACTGCTGATTTGGAAGAAAAGAGAGAATTCTATGCTTCCGAAACTGCTAGAAGATAAGGTATCATTCTATTTCATTTCTAGAGGAAAACGCTATTATCGATGTTGTCATTCAACTCTTCAAAGATTAAGTCAGATCATTGGCCTCATAAACTTCCCTTGGAAGAAAGTGAGCTGTTCACATTAATAATAATAATATAAATAAATTTATTTTAATTCCTCACTCCAACTCAAATTACTCCAAAAACTTAATCTGAATTTCTAAATAGAATTTTAGATTATTTAATTTATTATTCAAACTTCTAATTTTTGAAGAAGTTATTTTCTTTTTGTTCAAGAATAAATTTTCTGAATATATGATGAACGTTTTCTCAAATCAGAATAGGAGTGTACATTATTTTAAATAAAATTTCAATAAATTTAATTCATTTATGTAGGTTTTCATGACTAAATACATATCTCGCAATCAGGCTAAGAATATTTTATTATTTATACTCCTGGTCTAAAGAAAAGCAATAATTCATTATATGTTAATGTTCTACCTCCAACTCGGGGTCTGGCAAATAAGGAATGTCATTAAATATTTGGTTGCTATCTATATTTATCTTAAATTATACAATTGTAAACTCCGTGGAAGTAACCTAATGAGGATCCAAATCCAATCGTAATTAATTAAAATTTAATAGGATTTCTATACATTTTTAGCAAATAAGCTATTATAATAGAACCAGAAAGAAATAAAATTTATGGAACAAATAAATGTTGATACTTAATATCTCTAACGATATTTCTTGTCTCTAATTTTTATTTGGTATTGATGGGCAATTTTGTGCATTTTTACCAAAAATTAAATTTTTTATTTTAGCATTCTTCCCTTCTTTATTTTAAAAAGTCACTGCTATTCAACTGTTTCCTTGACTTATAATGTTGCTTCATATAATCAAAATATGTGTCACACTATTCAGATGGCAATTATCCCTTGAATAATACATCTCTGTAAATATAATCATCTTCGTTTAATTTTTAATTTTGAATGTTATTCAGGGTTAGTGTTGTTTATCTTAAAGCTTGATAGGCAATGTATTTCTAGTAAATTATTTCATTTTTCCAGGCTTCTGGGATATCAACATCATAAGGATTTGTAATCATGAATAATTTAATAATCAAATTAATTAAAGTTTGAAAAAATATATTCTTTAATTCATTATTTGTTTGCCTCTAATAGTTTAGAATACATGTTTTTAAATTACTCAAATTAGCAATCAGATTTCAAATGACATCTGCTAAGCTAATGGTTTACATATTTCGACAATTTGGAATTTGATCCTTAATTAATCTTTTAAGGAGTCCTTATTTATGCTTATACAGATTAGTTTTATCCTTCCAAAAACTGATGCGATTATTTCATTAATTCTAAAGTTACTTGTTTATTGATATACATAAATACTCAATGCTCATAAGCTTTGAGTCTTTGAAATTTAAAAATTGGATGTATTAGTTTTAAAAATGGAAATCTTTTTTGATTCTAAATCAACACTATCATAAAGTAGTGAATATAAAATGACATAAAAAGAGATATCATTCGAAAGTAAGCTTCTTAGAACTTTGCATTGATCTTGTAGTAAGAATGAAAAGTAATATTTCCAAAATATGCCATTAGTTTTATTAATTAATAAGTGATATTTCTTTTCCTAATCTTTTAATTAATAATTATTAATCTTGGAACTTTTCTCATAAACTAAAATGTTTAATATATAAAGTAATGAGCAAGGATAAGAAGAAATACTTTCAAAGATAAGTCAACTTTAATTAATCGAAAGTACTCAAAAATATTAAATAATTTTAGCTGATGATGACAATTCTAGGCAAGGCAGCCCTGCTTTGGACTCAAGACTCTTGGAAGTAATTCGAGAGTTACCGCAACATTTAAAACACAAGTTGGACAGCTTAATCCCTAAAACAAATTATCAACTGATTAAACAAAATGATGATAGCATTTATTATGGAATCATGGAGAATTTATAAAAATAGGGAGAAGGAATATAAATATGGCCGAAAGCAGGAAATTTATTGGAAGGGTATAGAATATTCAATATATTTAGATAATGGGCAAATGATTAATTAGAGGGATATTGTAGAATGAATTACGCAAATGGAGACAGGTATTAGATATTTGTATTTTAAATTAGTTTTGAATGTTAATTCTCATAGGGGAAAACTAATGGGTACGGAATATTTAAATCACAAAAGAAAATAGTTAAAGGTAAAATTATGAATTATTTTATAGGACTTTGGATTGATAATACAATATAGGGGGAAGGTTAAGAAATCAAAAGCGATGGAACAAAATATTTTGGTTAATTTTAAAATGGTAAAAAAGAGGGTAGAGGAATCCTAATTTTAAATGACGGCTGCAAGTATGAAAATATATATTGTTTAGATATGAAGGTTAGTTCAAAAACAATGCATTTAATGGGGAAGGAACCTTTATATGGAATGATGGCTCATATTACACAGGAACATTTACAAAAGGGTAAATTTTCGGATTTGGCTAGTATATGAATGGCAATGGCATTCAAATGATTGGGCAAGTAATATAGATAGTAATAATTATAGTTTACAGAATTGAAACAGCCGAGAGAAAGTTATAAAGAAAAAAATTAGCATTTATAAACTATAGTCTTTGTTAATTAGTACAACTAATCTTTGATGATTGAAAAGATTCGTACTCTCTGATGTTGATGGATATATATATAATTTTTTATTTAATAAGTACTCCTATTGTAAATTATAATAACCCAAAAACTTCTTTTTTGAACTTTATTAAAAATAAAAAAAATGTTAAAAGCAGCAATCTAAACACAATTTGTTTTCAGAATAACAGAAAATTAATTATTAATTATTGTTGCTTAAATCAAATAATTAAGAGGAGGAAGGTTTATTTTAATTTGTAGTGAACTACATTTGACAACCAGAAATATCCTTACTGAAATAGCCAAATTTTTATTATCATTATTTTTATAAATGATGAATTAGAAGAGGAATTGGCCTAAGTCTCCTTTTAGAATGGAGTTAAATTTAAGGTGCTTTTAAAGTAGTAATAATTTATTACAATGTATAGCTGATTGCTGACTAAAATGGTTAGAAGCTGAAGTTATTTATTTAAACCTAATAACTTGTGAAGTTTTAAAGAATAGGTAATGTTAATCCTGCTGAAAATTAAACAAATGCTATTATTTATCAATAGCTAAATGATTTTCAGGCAAATTGATCAAGCAATAGATTTAATTGATACATTACTTTGAAGATTTATTAACATTAAATGATGAATTGAAAAAATACAAGGCTTAATGCATTCATTTCTCTATTGCTGCTGTTACAAAATAAAATAAAGTATTGAATGTTGTCCAATAAGCTTTTGGTCTATGTAATTAACTATGATTACATAATAGTTATTAATAACTCAAGGGCTCATTTTGTTATAATTCAGATAAAATGAATCTAATCCAATTTGTTTTAATTTTGATTCATAATATTCTAATCCAAGTCATTGGAGATATAAAACTATTTACAATTTTTGTTTATTGAAATTTATAAAATTTTAATTAAATTATCAATATTTAGGCTAAGGATTTATCACAGATTTCTCTAATCCATTTTACATTATTTTATTTTATTTATTATTGCCTAAGATATTAGGTTAGATTTTAGAATGATTTCCCTGAATTTCGGAATCAAAATTAGGTTGATCATCATCTACTGTCTTATTCTGATAATGTTCAGGAGGGATCATTTAGATTTTAGTGGCCAACTTTTTACTAAAATTAATTTATTTTGTTTTTAACTAATTCTCTAGCTCCTTATTTAAATTTGTAATAGTTTGATTAGAAATTGTTTAAATCATTTCTTCTTAATCTTTTGCTATTAAACCTCCAATAGAATGGTTTGACTTCTTCATTAAAGATATCAAATAATCTTTTATTGCGCTCTGTAGTTTAATTTCTTCTAACCCTTTTGCTTTTTATGGCTAGAACTATTCTAAGGTTGGGTTTTTAGGTATAATTGATTATGTTATGGGTACTGGTGGTTAGATTTATTTTAAAACTGTTATAATTGTTGGTCTCATATGTGGGATTGGATGAACCATTTCTTTAATAAGATTTTTTAATTCCTATTTGATTTATAATTAATCTATTTGATTATTGAGGCTATCCTGGTTCTTGCAATGTAGTTCAATTGCTTTTTTAACTTGATCTATAGTAGTGCCTTTAGATTTAATTTAGATTAATACAATTAAATAGCGGTTCATATTTGAAAATCTCATAAAATAGACATCCTAAGGACCATATATCAACAGATGATGAATAATCATCAGATCCCGTGATCACTTCTGGAGCCTAGTATAGAGGAGTTCCAACCATTTTTGTTAATCTTGTATTTTGACCATTGTTTTTGATTAAACCAAAATCAATTAATTTGAATATATTACCACATTAAATAAAGTTTTCTGGCTTAATATCTCTATGAAAAATTTCTTTTTCATGAAGAAAAGCAATACCCTAGGTAATCTAATTTATTTCAAAATGAATCTTACTTATTAACATATTTATAACTTTTCGTTATCTGTTGAAGACTTTTTATCTGTTAAATAATTATACAAATTTTTTCCTCCAAGTTCCATAACTATCAATAGCTTATTATTCAACTAATATAATTCATGAAGTTTAATCAAATTACTTTTCTTAATAGACTATGGTTCTACGTTTCTTTAGTATCTAATCAGATCCTAAATAAAATTTAGCTCATTATTTTTAATTGAATTTTAAATTTTTACAGCAACATCAGTTTAATAAGCAGTTTAATTTATTGGTGTTGCTTTAAAAACAACTCCTTCTCCTCCTACCCCTAGCTAATGTGTCAAAATAAATTTTCGTTTAGGAAATTCATTTGTTGGAACATCTAAAACTTAAATGACAGAAGATTTTGTATAATTTCCATTCGGAAGCTATTAACTTTGTCGAGGTTCAACTTAGCTTTTAAATTCATTTTTTTCTGTAAAAAAAGATTTTAGGTTGGTATACTTTTAATAAGCTTATTCATAGCTTAATCCATCTGGGTCTTTCAATAATTATCTAATTAACTCTGTGATATCTTAGCGTTAATTGAGGGGTAACTTAGACATCCAATCATACTTTATGCCATTGATTTCTGATGCATTTTACACTAAAATTAATGTAATATAAAACCTTAAAAAAACTATTCTCCTAGATAAATCTCAAAAAACAAATAAATCAAAGGCCCAAAATCATAAATTTTTTAACTTTAATTATTAGAAAATTGCTGGTTCATTAATTATAACCTTTTCTTATAACCAGAGCCAGTTAGTTTAAAAGTATTCTATACTTGTACATAATTTTTAGTCTTGATATCTTCACAAATATAATCATTTTCATTTAAATATTTAATGGCTTTTAGCGTCTATTTGTTATAAATGACTAAAATACTTAGATAAATATCTTAAACTTGTCAGAATTTGACTTTTTATTTGCTTTTAAATATTCATATAAGTTACAAACACCTAATTCCATTATTGTAAGTTTATATTATTTTTGTTCAATTTTCTCATAGAATTTTATCAATTGAGTATTATTAGCTTATTATTAAATCAGCCAATCAACATACTTTTCTTCTTGCTCTTTCATATTATATGATATTTTAAGGGCAACATTAGAGCGATAAGATGATGATTATCCTTTTGCCTCATAGATAGCTCCATTAGTATCACTTGCAAGTTCTTTAACTATTACAAATTATCTATCCAAATAATCCTTAGTTTGAGATTTTATGATTTGATTGCAAAAGAATTTTATCATTTCTATTAAGGGATTTTATTTATAATGTTATATGAATTTGATATTGTGCAAATACCTTATTATTAAATCAATTAAAGATGTAGAACTCTTAAATTCTTAATATTGAATTGATCCATATTGAACATATGTTAATTGGCATTTCAATTAGATATAATAATAAAGTAGATATTTATAAATATCGAAAATGTGCTATCTGATTATTTTTTTCAATACAGTGATTTATATATAGATATTCATATCCTCAAATGTAAATTTTATCAAACTCTCAATAATAAATTAATATTATTACTCTCTTTTTATCTTAAATTAATGAGTAGAAATCATAAAAAACAAGAATAAAATATTGAGCCAGCAATCAAATAAATGGAATTTAGAAAAAGAAGAGGAGAGAAAATGAATTATCTGATGAAACGTGAATTACCTGAAGAAGACGATTTTTGGAATAATAACAAATATTTTAATTAAGATAATATCGATGATGATGAGTCTTATTAATAAAAGGAAAACTAAAAAGAGGATAGTTTTGATTCAGATTTTATTGATTCATCAGATTCAGAAGAATCTGAAGAAGATAATCAATCTCATAAATCAACTACAAAAAAGGTGGATAAAGAAAAAACTAGAGTAATTCGTAGTGTTAGTAAAACTTCTTACATCCATGATCATTTCAATCAAGAATATTTAATCCGAGAGGCTGTCTAAACAGAATTGCGCAATAAGTATAATTTATTAATTATATTAGAGTTTCACTTTAATATCTTATACAAATTGAGGAGGACAAGAAGAAAATTAAAGTTGAAAGAGAAAATGTGATTGATGGCCCAATCATTAGATAATTAGATAATTAAAATGAGAAAACTTTATAATTTATTAATTTTGAAAAAGGTGAATACCCTTAGTTATTTCTCAACAACTGTAAAAAAAATGAAAAATCTCAAAAAACTAAATACAAAGATCCTCAAACAGGAATAGGATTTTCCACAATTCAAGAATTTAAAGCAATTAAGAGATAAAATAAAATCTAAGACAAGATCAACTAATTAGTAAAACAAATGAATAGTTGATTGTTTACAATAATAAATAAAACATATTAATTACAAATTATGATCTTTTTTTTTATGTTTTCAATATCTATTCTATAAATAATTCTGATTAAGTTTTAGCAACCCATCTTTAATTTTCTTGCCTTGAGAAATACCAAAGCTTCATTCCTAATTAAAAATATCATTTAAATTATACTTTACTTTATTTCAATATTTATAAGTTCATTAATAATAAATTAATTTAACAAGAAGAGAAATATAAATCTAGAGCTTTATTTGAATTTAATTTATATAATTGTTAACCTTGATTACAACTTTTAATTAATATTTATTTAAAACTACCTAATATAATGATTTAGTTATAATGCTTCTATGAATTCTTTATTGAAAACTTAAAAAAATGAAACACACAAAGATTAATAGTATTTTTAGGATAAATACTATATGGTAGAGATATCGTATAATATAATCAATAATTGGTTGTTCGTAATTGATGATAAATCATATATTTATTATCACCCAAATATAAGCTAGGATTTTATTATATATAATGTTCAAAAATTAAACAAATTAAATTTCATGAATGAACTAATATATAATAAAAGAGAAAATTTTAGGGTTGAAATAAGAAGATAATCTTTGCATAATTTATTTTGTTAGAAGCGGGTTATAAAGTAAGAGAAGAAGAAATTGATTTCTGAATTGGATTCAGAAAATGAAAAGAAAATTCATGAACAGAATGGCGTGGACAAATATAAATAAAAAGATTATGGTATTTGAGTGTTGATGCTTATGATTTAGATGAAACGATCCAGGAATATTTATTTTAAATATTTAATCAAGACAATATTTCAATTGCTTTTAGTATAGATTTAATCAATAAAATCCTAAATAATTAGGATTTAAGGGAATTTTTCGAAGATAACAAGAAATATAAAACCTTGCTTTAAAGTTTCTTAGTGAAAATGCAACACAAGTTTTCATAATCAACAGAAAAACAAAAATATGATCAATTATTGTTAACAATCATTGAGTCAGATCTTTTAAAATTATCTGATTTAAAATAAGTAATTATAGTATATAAAATAGTCATTTACATATTGTTGCAAAGAATTCATTACAAAAGGCATAACAATTGATAAAGCATTATTTATTAGTAAAATGATGAAAAAATTTCAAAATGCGAGCGAATATTTTTGGAAAGAATTAAATGAGTACCATGTTACAAATCAATGCGCTTGGTCACTCATTTTATAATTTTTAAGGGAAAACCAATAATAATAAGATATAAGTAAATTATTAATTTCAATGATTTTACTGTTAATGTAAATTGCAAAGCCCAAAATATATTAAAGGATTGTCAATGATGAATTAGTAATAACTTTGCGATAAAATTTGTATGCAAACGAATCATAAGCAATCAAATCTTTAGAATGCTTTAATTATATATTTTTGTAAGGAGAAAGAGAGAAGAGATTTCTGCCTTTGATAATTGATGCATTCTTAGATCTTCTTCTTAATAATCCCCATGCATCATATCTGATATCTATATCTATACTGGATTGCTTAGAATTAGTATCCTCAGACTAGAATTTTGGTTCATCATTACTCAATAACTAGGAACTTATGTATTGCTTGATTTCTATGTTAAACGATGAAATTATGCAGGTCAACGAAGTTGTTCTAAAATTTCTCGTATGTTATTTAGGATAGTGTAGCGATGACTTTATAATTAGAATAATAGGGGATAGTAATTTTCAAAATGTGGTAGAAGATTTAACAATTTGTCTAAATAATAACGTTTAAAAATATGCAAAAAAAATTAAAATGATTTACTTCGACTGATTATATGTTATGTATAATAAAGATTTTATTAGATGACATGAAATAGTAAGTTATTATTTTTTCATAATTCATTATCAATTATTACATTTTTTCTATTCAATTTCAATTTTGAAGAATCATATATAAGTTCGAATTTGTTATCCAAACACTCATAAACAAATTTCTTAGCAGAGTAAAATTATGGAGGAGGATACAAGGGATCGATTACAAGTTTTAGTAGATTGTCAATTAATTATGGCATGAAACCTGTTAAAAGTGGACCTGTTTGTTCTAAACAAGGGTTTGTGTTAGTTTCAATTAACCAAGTATTATATGAATCATCAATCATGAAATCTAATCCAAATAGTTCAAATGTATTTTCTCTCTTTAATGGGTCTAGTAGTTCAGCAGCAGCCTTAAATTAATCTAATGCAATTTGTTTCATTTTCTAATAGACTTAATTGAATTTTTCAGGTGTTATGTATTTCTTGAATTCTTCAAAGGATATTTTATTACCTTTTTCGAATTTACCATAGTCTTCAGAATATTTTTAAACGGCATCGTTTGTTAAATGTATCATTTTGTTAGACAAATTATTTAAATTAAACTCTTTAGATGAAGTTCTTATATAACCATCTTAGTACCAGTATCCTTTTTATCGGCCATTGATTCCTGTAAATAGAATAAAACATCTGATATCAAATTTTCTTTGATTATATAACAAAGGGTTGGTTATGTATTGTTAAACAATGAATGTTTTGGATGATCCATTTCTATGTTAATGATTTCCTTTTAAAAACATATTAACCTCATTAATATTTTAAAAGATTTAAATTCCATGCCCTCTATTAGTTAATTCTCCTGGTTTGACAATCCAAATTTTTTTGGTATCAAAATTTTGGATCACATAATTTTCCAAATCATATTTATTCTTAATGTGATAAGTTAAAGGAAGAAACTCAAATACATTTAAAGAATTTAATTCATAATACTTCTTTAGATTCAGAAATAAATTCTTTTTAGATCCTAGATGAGTGTTATTTTGTATATGATTATGGATTTTGGTTGTGGAAGTAATTTCAAAGATTCTAATATTATTGCAAAACTACTAGCATTGTTCATAATTTAATAGTTTGCCCAATTTTCCAATTTGTTTTTCTTAGAGATTCATTTATATTACCAAATTTTTAGGAAGCATTTTTGCATAAGGATGGGATTCTGTTTGAGCATCCAAAAAGTCTTATTAAATATTAAAATTATCATTTTTGTCTAGTTATTCTGAACATGGCATTGAAATAATGAAGTTGTCATTTCTTGCTGATTCCCATAGAAAATTGACATTATCCTTATCATTATCCACAACCAACCACCACCATCTTTATTTCAGTAAAGTCTTAACTAGCTATCCATTGTTACTTTTTGATACATTTGCCTTATAGTAATTCACAGTAGGCTTTATGAATAGTCCATTCGATATATTGACATAATTGTAATACTATCTCATATTTGCGTATTTTTCTTAAAAGTCCTATTCTTAGCAAAATTTCTCCCCTTCATAGTATATGCCATCAAACTTCGGTTATTTTTTTATGGATTTACTTCTGAGTTTAACTTACTTACTAGGTGAGATTTCCGGTTAATATGATATCCTTGGTTTCATTACTCTTCTCTCAAGTGACTTTAATGTATTACCAATTAGAATGCAAGAATCATCATTTTTCTCTTTTGATTAACTATTGGCGATTCTCTTCTTTAAATTTGGATAAATTTATTCTGTGGAGTTGTTTTATATGATTTCAGTTCTAAGATTTTAACTAGGAGTAATTCTTGGCATTAATCCATAAGTTTCCCCTGGCTCTTAAAATTTGAATTTTGGAAACCTTTACTCATATCTTCTTTTCATAAAATACTAGAAACCTTATGGAGAATGAGTTTTTCTCATTTAATTCTAAACTGCTTTGATAATTTATTATTAATAAAAATTAATAAAAACCAAGAGAAAGAGTCAAAACAATTCAGTGTTCATACTATTTTTTAATATATATTAATATTATTAATTTGAAGATGAACTGTGAAGACAACCATATATTATATATTCATTATAAAAGTTTTGATAAACACTTTGTATAAGCATAATCACATGTAAAATACAATTTACAAGTTCAATTAATTCTTAAGTTCTTACTAAAACATCAATATACTCTGAATTGGAGAATTAATTCTTGCTATAACAATAATTAATTCGAAAATATTATTTAATGTTTATGTTCAATCCAATGAATGATATACTATACATTTAGAAGTACTTGAAAATTTAGGGTAGTTATTCTTCATTCCTTTTTATTTGTTTGATTTTCTTAAAAGTAGGTTTGGTTTTGATTAATAATTATAATTTAATTTTTAACGAATGTATTATCCAACTTGCTAACCCTATTAGTCTTGTCACATTCCTTTAACTCAATGTGTGAGTTAACAGTAATGCTTGGTATAGACAACTTAACCTGATATTAATGGAGCTATTATCAATGAAAGAGAATAGTTGAGAATGTAATTGATGGAATTGGAAGACAGATATCACATTGACATTGAAGAATTAAAAATAAATCTTCTTTCTGAAAGCGAAAGGATTCTAGTATTACTTTATTCTCATTCCATAGTAAAAATCTTTAAATGAATTGGTCTAACAATATGAGCCTTAAATCTATTAGAAGGATTCTCAAATTAATGTATTAACTTAAAAATTGTAAGCAGCTGAAACTGCTCTGCAATAAATACAATCTGAGAATGCTAAATTAAAGGAGGTCGTATTCAAAAAAAAGGATAAGATCAAATATTACAAATAAGAAATGGAAAATCAAAGTAACTTTCACTTACAGAAATTAAATGAATAAGAATAATTCTGGAGAGAAAGATTGAATAAAGAATTAGTATTATATTATTTCATTGTATTTAGAATTAGTAAAAATAAATATTGCTCTAAGAATTTTAATTTGAAAAGAAATCATTAGAAGATCAAATTTATAAACTGAAATCTCAATTGGCTCAATTTGATGAAAAATATCAACAAATTTTATTTGATCTAGAAGTATGAATTGCTTTATTAACATAATAGAAAATTAAATAGTAACTATAAGAAAAAACACATGAGTGCGAGGAATGGAAAACCAAATGCAGGAGACTCGAACATTTAGAATCAATTAAACCATAAGCAATAGAGCATTCTCCATCTAGAGATAGAGTATTGGAATCAAGAATCGAATAATTAGAAAGAGAAATTCGAATAAAAGATGCTAAATTGGCTAAGAAGAAGGATAAAGTCTAGACTGTTATTCAACATGTGCCTTAATAAGTGATTGTGGAAAAACCTATTGAAAGAATAATAGAAATTGAAAAGATTATTCCAGTTGAAAGAATTATCAGAGAAAGAGTGCCTGCTAGATAACCAATTGTTGTTTAGCAAAATGTTTAAAGGAAAGTGGAAAGTGAATCTGAAGATGAGGAGCTAATAGAAGAAATTAGAGTGTTAAAGAGAAAGATTGTAGAATTACAATAAGTAATTGCTAATCTTAAAATTTAACTTGATGAATCTCTAAATGAGAGAGATGACCTGTATCAATTTAATTATAAAGTAGACAACATAATTATGATATCCTCCTGGCCAAAGTTAGATAACTTGAAGACTTGTTACGTAGCAGAAATAGGGAACTTTAAGATAAGGTCAGTTCCTTATAGCATGTAAAAAAAGATGAAGACAAAATTATTGTTCATGTCAATCAGGGCAAAAATAAAACAAGCCATGTTGTCAAAAGATGAATAAAATAAAACTATAACATCTGATTTATCGATTATATCAATTTATTATATTTGCGAATACCCTTTTTCTTAACAGTTTATTTTCTTACTATACAAGGCATTATATTTGATTATAATCTATTAATATATTATTATGTTGATTTATAATTCTTTTTTAAATGTTTATCTAAGCTAGTTTATTAAATTAAAAACAACACAATGATGTTTTTAAAGAATTTTATTAAACCATTAATTGAAATACCTACTATTGCCTTCTTATAAATGATACTTATGTAAAAATAGAAGAGATTAATAAAATGATAAAATTTGTCCTCTCCAAATGTAAAAGAATCCAAATTTAGAGAAGACCTTTTAAGCCTAGACAACTGGAAAATGGCACAATATTAAATGTAGATTATTAGGCATTAATATTTATGATTATTAATCCTTTGAGGAACTAAATTATTTTTTAACGTTTCATTGAATGATAAATAATGATTGCTCATCAAATTTCTTTTTCATAGTCATTATATTCTAACAATCTATATGCTGCCTAATAAGCACCTTCTAATCCCAAGGAAGCCTATTTGATCACATAAATAGGTATCTAATCGAAAATTTCAGCTAAATGAGGTCTATATTTAATGTAGTCTTACTAAAAACTATACATTAGAAATAATTACTAAAAAATTGACTTATGGATTATTAATGATGTAATTGGCAACTCCAATAGAGATATTACCAAACAAATAAATTCCTCCATAAGGCATTGTATTGCAAACTAGATCTCCAATAACTGTTCCATAACTAGTTAAGAAGAAATCCACAACTTTTTAGCATAATTCATCTTTCTTCTCAACACCATATTGAAATACTTATGTCGATGGGAATTATTTGAAATCATTCTTATCCTGAAATCATAAACATCAAAGAATTACTTCAAATAAGGCTTTATCAAGATCCTTTTCAATTTAAGTCTCCAATCCAAGTCTTCCCTTTAAAAAGGTATAAATATATGGAACAGCTTAACCTGCCATTGCTTTTTCTGCAACTATCTAACCTAAACCTAATCTCTTTCTCAAGTATTAAAGATATTCTATTTCTAAATCGTTGGATGGAGAATATCCTACGTGTCCTCCTTCACAAGGCCTTAAATATAGTTAAATTTCACTACCATATATTGTATTCCCATGCATGATTCTCTTTCAAAGAGGGGATTAATCTTGCTACGCCTAATCCAGTTCCAGGACCAATTACAGTTTTGACTGAATTTTCTTTTGGATCTGGATTTTTTGGATTCAACTGGATCAAGTCTGTTTGCTAAAGACCCAAAATTCCGTATGCCACTGCCTAGAAGTCATTAATCAGGAGAAATGGTTTAATGTTGAGTGCTTATCCAATGGCATTTCCATCTACTTAAGGCCATTTAGTATTAGCCATCAAAGTGGAATTATTTTTGATTGGCCCAGCAATGCCTAAGATATATAATAGTACAAACCTATAATGGCAAATTAAGGAAGATTATCCTTTTATACATCCTTCAAGTATTCAACAATATAGTCCTGGAATTGAGGGTACAAATCTGTGTTATAGGATGTAAATGGTTTGAGTTAAGGAGCTTTTTGGTATGTCAACTTGAGAGAGATCTTGACGAGTTGGAGACGAACATTTGTTCCTCCCACATCACCTATCAAGCAACTAATTTCTTAATCGGGCTAAAGATCCTTAAATATTTGAGACGTCATTATTAATACAATATATTTATTTATAGATAATTCATTTGTAGAATTTGCTATTAGCATTTTTTAATAGTTTGTTTATGTTCGATTATAATCCTACTAATTCTGAAAGGTAACCATTACTCAAAGATGAAATGTCTGTTTATTATAGATCCGATAAGTGATTAGAGATTTTAATTATTTCTGTTAAAGATACTCTCTCTGTTATTGGTTTACTCTTTCGAGAAAAATCGATGATATCAGAACTGGATTTGAAGGCACCCATTAGATCTCTTTTTGATGAGTAAGTCTTATAATTATCCTTTTCAGTAAAGGATCCAAAAGCAGATGGATATATATTACTTCGTTTAATATCATCAACTGGGTTTGATTACTTTTGACTTGGAGAATAGATGGCATGAGTCAAACCCATTTTGATAGGGGATTCCTATTTTGGAAATTTGTTTTCCAGATGATTTTTCACATAAGAAGTTGACGATCGTGATGCTAATGCTTAGGATGATAATTTTTAATCTGAGTTCTTAAAATTATACAAAAGATCACTCTTCTAAATAAATTTCTGATTTTCAAATCCTTATACTCTTGATTATACTTTATCACGTATTCCTTTTTTGACATCACTCCATGATTGATAGTCCAATCTTTATTGTATTTCTGTACATTTTGTAATTGGAATATCGAATTTACAAGGAGATGATCTAATCTATAGGCATAAGATGAAAATTATACAGGAGAATACGTAGATCTCATTAACAGTTAAATTTATTATTAGTTTATTAATGACTTATTAGTATTAAAGAAATTATAGCTAATAATATATATAAATATCTTGAAGAACTTCCTTTTTATAGCTTTGTTTGATGAGAATCATAAAAATTAAAGTAAGAAATAATATTCATTATAGTAAATATGCAGAATAAAGAGAGTGTTATAAAACTATGTGATATTTTTCTCCTATTCTAGTTTCTTAACATATCCTAACTACAAATGTTTCTAATTATGATTAATATATATATTATTTCGTATTCATTAAACAAGGATATTCAAGGAAATAAATTTATTTCATTTTAATTTGCTTAAGTTAATGTAATTCCTTCTAATAATAAGAATCGCGTTTAATTATTATATATATATTTATATAATTAGCTATCAATATAAAATAATATGGATTAGCAGGAATCAGCAAGATCGATCAACATAAGTTAAAGTTCAATTGATTATTAGTATAGGTTCTTCACGTTTTTCAGATAAATTCTAACCTTAATTGATTCAGATGAACGCTAATCAAATCCAAAAGAATTAATTGGATAATTAAGATTTCAGTCCTGTATATGAGAGATCAAACGATGAAATAGCACACGATAAATAGTTGAGACAAGCTAGGGCTAATCTAAAGAAAACATCAAATTATTATGTAAATCAATTAGTACATATGTAAGACAGCTTCTTAATTCCCATAAGACAGAATTTAAAATGCAAGAGGCAGCAAGATTATGCAATTAATCAAATAGAAGAATCAATTAAAAAAGTTTAAGGAGAAACTATTTCAAAATGCCCACATATATCCTCGTCATCCGAATGAATAATTACTTAGTTTTTTGGAAGAGTAATATATTCACAAAAATCAGCATCATCAAAAAAATTCATAACAAGAGTCTAGATTCGATTAGGTTCATATGGAGTTACTGAAGAGCATAGAGAATGTTTAATAATAACACAAAATTCCAATAATAAATCCAACAGGTAAATTTTATATGTTTTGGCAATTCTTAAGACTTATTTAAATAATGTTCTTGCTGTGGTGGGTACCATTCAAGATATCATTTGACCCACCAAAGACTTCTGCTATGAATTAAATTGAAAATTTACTCATCTACTTATTTGGAGTTGATTTAATAATTAAATTGAATAGAGGTATGATAGATCAAGGACAAATAGTCTATGATAGGTTAAAGATTATGAAACACTACATCATCTATGAATTATACGAAGATGCCATCTATCTAATTACATTGACATTTGTTATTGGCAGTGATCCCATAACAATATATTTCTTCCCTGAAGTTATTGTATTAATACAATTTACTTTAAATTTCATCAAACTCAAAAAAACTATTAATAAATATGGAGAGATGTTTGCAATTCAATCAAACTTCACTGAATTTGTCAGTCTGTCTCAATTAATTATTTTAATCTTTTACTTTGCTCATTTTATGGCTTGCATTTGGTATTATGTTGGTAACATGAGTTAATCTTCCTTCTCAAATTCATGGATTCAACAACAGAATTTACAAAATTCTGCAGTATTTCATAAATATGGTTATTCATTTTATTGGGCAACTGCTACCATGGTAACTGTTGGTTATGGCGATGTCACACCATAAAACATTTATGAAGTTCTGTGTACAATTATTATGATATTCTTTGCTAGTGTGGTATTTGCGTTTTCAATAAATGCAATTGGAGTGATATTCTCAAATATTGATTTACAAAAGCAGTCCTATAAAAGGAATCTTATGTTGATCAACCAATATATGAATTAAAACGAAGTTTCTTTGCAATTGTAAAGCAGAGTCAGAAATTACTTAAAATATTATTATGAACAATAAGTAAAAGGGAATAAATAAGAAATTAATTCGATTATCGAGAAGTTGTCTTACAACCTAAAATAAGAATTATTGGAAGATGTTTAAATTAGAGCAATTAATTGTGTTGATTTCTTTACTAAGAATTTTCAACCATCTACCATTCATCAGATTGCTTGCAGAATGAATATCCAACAATATACACCTAGAGAAATCATCTTCCAATCTAACTCCATTGATGAAAATTCAATATACATAATTCAAAAAGGGGAAGTCAATCTTATTGACAATAAAACTAATAAAATCATATAGAAATGCTCGAAAGGATAATGCTTCGGAGAGTTTGAATTTTTAACTTCCTAAAAGAGATAAACCAAAGCTATTAGCGCTACCTTTAGTTCCATTTATAGAATGAGCAGAGAGACATTTCTTGATATCATAGCTGAGAATTCTATCGACTTTTAAAAGTATTGTGAAATGAGAGACAAGGTTCTATTTCATTATAAAGACTTGTCAATTAAATGTGCTGCTTGTTAAGGAGATCACCTATTCAATGATTGCCATTATATCACTTATAGACCTGATACGGAATTCCTTGTAAAACGATAATTATACAATTCCAATCAAGATAGATCTACTTTTACTCGCAAAAATTTGAGATTCTAAAGAATCTTCAATAATCATGAAGAGCATGAACCCCCCAATAAAATACAACAATAAGATGAATAAAGTGTCTCTGAAGATTCTGTGAATAGATAAAACTCTAGTGTTCTTGAAAGTGAACACCAAAATATTCTTCTAAATGATGAAACTACCTAACACATTAAAAAACGTATCTCTCTCTGGGTTACTAACCCTGAATAACCAGCGATGGAGGAAAAAAGTATATAAAATTAATTAAAGTAGAATCTATCTAAAAATCTAATCGGCACAATAGTGACAGTCCTAATACTAAGCAATATAAAAAATCACTCTATAATTCCTCTTAGGATCAATCTAAAAGATATGTCAATAATCAATATCTTTAAATTAGTGATTAATAATAATTGCATTAACAAGTAATGAATTCATCTAATACTTCTTAAACAAAAAGTAATCATCAATTCAATCAGTTGGAACATATACAATCATTCCATTCATACAATTTTGAATTAGATAAAATGGAAACATTTCAAATCTACTTCCCACAAAACAATATATTGAATGTTCTCAATTCTTACTAATAATAATAGAAATTACAAAAACTATATAAAATCAATATTTCCTCCAATAAATATAGATTTATATTTATCCAGAAGTAGCCCTTACCAAATGCCTTCAAAAGGTCATTGTATCGTGTCAATAGTTAAAATTGATTTTATAATTATTTATAATACCAGAATTAATTGATTTAATTATAAAAACTAATACTGAATTAATAATTAAGTGATTCTGATGATATAAAAATTTTGATTAATGTTTTGATCTTAATGGCATAGAAATCCTAAAAGTAATATCATCTATTTTAAACTTGATTATTTTAAGAATAATTATTATTTTCAAATATTATTTTTTAGCAATATTTATATGATATTATATATTAATTTATCATAAAAAAACTATTATTTCATTACCTAACAGGATGATCGAAGAATCTTAGTAACATTAATTAATTAAAAATTAGTATAAGGAATCTTTTATTAAGAAATATTGAAATATTAGAATATCTAAATTTCTAAATATCTGGTTAAAAGGAAGTAAGACAAAAATGTGTTCGTACATCAGTTCCTTTATCTTACACAGTTGAGACATGTATAGTTTCTCAAATATTTAGGGTATGGGCCCTACGTTGTGAATTATCACCTAAGTAGTTGGGTAGCTTATCATTTTACAACTGAATTTAAGGCCTTTTGGTGCCTAACTTTAAGAATATCTTAATCTCTTGACATGGAAGTATCATAAAAACCTTCTATATATGTTGAAATCAGTGAATTAAATTAATCATACTAATCGTTCAACATAATTATTACTTGAGAAAAAAGTTAACCTTTTAAGTTTCAAAATTTACATGAAATGCGTTAAAACAAAGACAATTGTTAGTCAATTTCTAAAATGTTAGAGTTGTTCAACCAGTAACTAAAATTACTCATTCTTACATTATTGTCATGGTTAAATTGACCCAGTTACTTATTTTCCGAAATTTTAATTGATTGAGTCTTCCTATAAAGAATTAAACATTAATTTTTTAGTTGACAGAATAACAATTACATAAACCTTATTCAATTAGATTCAATCTATAGAAACACTAATAGAAATAAAATTTAAAGTTTGATTAGTAATATTAGAAATAAATATTTAATTATTATTAGTTAATTTAATTATATTTTAGGAATAAAAACTTTTAAAAATTCTATAAATTTCTAAGATATACTTAAATAATTAATAAATCTAGCAGGTTATTATTATTTTCAATTAATAAAAGCAATTATAATTAAAATTTATGAGTATTTCGAACAATTTTAATTATCTCTAACCACATTATAGTACTTAAACTATCGAGTCCAAATTGCAATGTAAAATATTAATTTATTCAAATTATAAATTCTATGATAAAATGAGAACAAACATTTTTAAACTTCCTATATTGTGTCGAATTTTAAAAAATAAAAAAACAATTGCACAATCACATTTAATACGCGATGGGAGTTGGTTGGCTCAAAATTTGTAAAAAATAAGGAAGTAAAACAATGAACATAATAATTCATAGATGCATCTCCATAATAATAGAAATTAGAACGGTATTTCATTTTATTTTCAATTGTTATTTTAGGGTTATCAACCAAATGATAAAATATAACTTTTCCATACTTTAGGCAGTGGGTAATACCTCTATTTTTTTTCGTAGAGTTTTGCCTATTAATAAAGACTTTGAGCTACATATCTTTTGAGACAGAAAGTATTCATATTGTATAAGGAGCTTCTTTGGGTTTTTAGATTTACTTATCTCATATTTTAAATAACACAAATTCCCATTCTATTAAAATGTGTTGAAGCCTCTAAAATATTTTCCAGTCTTAAAATAATTTTTAAATATTATTGAATTTGAATTTTCTAAAATTCTTTATAAATGCTATAGTTTAAAACTAATGTTAGATTATCCTTATTTTATTTTTTCATTATCTTTATTTATTTTCATAGGTTTACTTTTCTAGCTCTAAATTTATCCTCATAAATATTCTTGGCGAGGTAGAAAAATTCTTGATTCTAACATGTCTGAATGATGGCTATTAAATTCATTATAATTAGAAACATTACTCATTATTCCTTGAATACCATAGTAGAATTTCTTGTAGCCACCATTTAATTTAAGTTTATTTGTATACTGTTTATCATAAGAAGCGTTATTTAAAACTACATTACGGTTCTTTATTGCACTATTTATTTTAAAAGCCTTAAAGTTATGGATGAGTTAAAATCATTAATTAAAAATGAATATTTAATTCTAAATACATCTAAAAAACTAACTATTATTTTTATATTTATTAGAGATTTAATCTTTTAATTGTTGTTCTACCTTAATCATTGTTAATTTACTCCCAACAAATATTTCATTATCTTTTTATATATTTAAATTGCAATCTGGGTTAGATAAAAGTCAAAGAGACCCTAAGTGTCCTATTGAACATAATAATAATGGAATGATGGTGAAAAAAAACCTAGAGAATATATATATATAAATTTCAATTACAAACATTAAGAACAATAGATATAAAAAGTAAACATTCATTATTGATATTCTTTATCTGCCTTTATANGATATACTTAAATAATTAATAAATCTAGCAGGTTATTATTATTTTCAATTAATAAAAGCAATTATAATTAAAATTTATGAGTATTTCGAACAATTTTAATTATCTCTAACCACATTATAGTACTTAAACTATCGAGTCCAAATTGCAATGTAAAATATTAATTTATTCAAATTATAAATTCTATGATAAAATGAGAACAAACATTTTTAAACTTCCTATATTGTGTCGAATTTTAAAAAATAAAAAAACAATTGCACAATCACATTTACTACGCAATGGGAGTTGGTTGGCTCAAAATTTGTAAAAAATAAGGAAGTAAAACAATGAACATAATAATTCATAGATGCATCTCCATAATAATAGAAATTAGAACGGTATTTCATTTTATTTTCAATTGTTATTTTAGGGTTATCAACCAAATGATAAAATATAACTTTTCCATACTTTAGGCAGTGGGTAATACCTCTATTTTTTTTCGTAGAGTTTTGCCTATTAATAAAGACTTTGAGCTACATATCTTTTGAGACAGAAAGTATTCATATTGTATAAGGAGCTTCTTTGGGTTTTTAGATTTACTTATCTCATATTTTAAATAACACAAATTCCCATTCTATTAAAATGTGTTGAAGCCTCTAAAATATTTTCCAGTCTTAAAATAATTTTTAAATATTATTGAATTTGAATTTTCTAAAATTCTTTATAAATGCTATAGTTTAAAACTAATGTTAGATTATCCTTATTTTATTTTTTCATTATCTTTATTTATTTTCATAGGTTTACTTTTCTAGCTCTAAATTTATCCTCATAAATATTCTTGGCGAGGTAGAAAAATTCTTGAGTCTAACATGTCTGAATGATGGCTATTAAATTCATTATAATTAGAAACATTACTCATTATTCCTTGAATACCATAGTAGAATTTCTTGTAGCCACCATTTAATTTAAGTTTATTTGTATACTGTTTATCATAAGAAGCGTTATTTAAAACTACATTACGGTTCTTTATTGCACTATTTATTTTAAAAGCCTTAAAGTTATGGATGAGTTAAAATCATTAATTAAAAATGAATATTTAATTCTAAATACATCTAAAAAACTAACTATTATTTTTATATTTATTAGAGATTTAATCTTTTAATTGTTGTTCTACCTTAATCATTGTTAATTTACTCCCAACAAATATTTCATTATCTTTTTATATATTTAAATTGCAATCTGGGTTAGATAAAAGTCAAAGAGACCCTAAGTGTCCTATTGAACATAATAATAATGGAATGATGGTGAAAAAAAACCTAGAGAATATATATATATAAATTTCAATTACAAACATTAAGAACAATAGATATAAAAAGTAAACATTCATTATTGATATTCTTTATCTGCCTTTATAAGGTTTATTAATATGCTGCTTTTCACTAGAGGTAGCTGATTGCCCTGAAGTAAAAGAATAGATTATTTTGTTTTGTTTATTGAAATGAAAATCATTATCTCGCTCAGAAGCATTATATAAAATATGGAATATGAAAAAATTCTTGAAAGTAACAAATAGATGTTATCGAAGTTCAATCCCCTATGCAGTAGAACTTTGGTTTGATGTTTTAACCTAGAAATTTTGATGATTATGTGGTTGTGTTGTTAATAATTTGCTTTGTATTTTATTCTATATTCATCAAGAATTGTGCTATATACAAATTTATGTGAGTTGTCAATATTATAATTTTAGTCAACATCTTATCTTTATTAAATTTCGATTTTCTTTCTTATAAAATATACAATGTACTTTTGGGTTTAGAGTCTAAAACATATAATAAAATAATATAAATTCAGCTTTATTTAAAAAAAGAAAAATGAAGTGCGATTAAGAGTAGGTTGAAGAGGTGTATTAGGTTTTGGCTTTGTCTAAAAATGTTGATGAAGTAATCTTCCCTCTCCTAATTAAAATGTTGAAAAGATAAAAAATATTTGACTGTCAAGAATTTCTTTCATAAGTTCAAAATCAATGGTAAGTAGAAAGAGAAGGTTAAGACTTAGAAAATTCATCTCATCTTGATGAAGAATAGTTGCTCAATGCTGAAAAGAAAGACATGATAAGAGCAATAGATGTTCTCAAAACAATTAAGAATCATTAATTTAATAAACAAGATTACTCCATAGAAGATTATGAAGAAATTAAAAAGGAGTTGATCATAAAAATATCGTGGGATAATAAAATTATAGAATTTCTAAAATTTTTAGTTCATCTTACTGCATTTGATGAGAAATACATTTAGTGTGGATCAAATTCTCTTCATATGTTAATTTAGATGAAAGTTAATATAAAAACACAATCTTTTGAAAATATTCGAATTAGAGATACTTCACTGGTAGGAGCAAATTTAGCTAGATGTGACTTAAGTGGATCTGAATTTGACAATGTCATTATTAGTGGAATGAATTTAAATTAAGCAACATTATTTAATTGTAAATGGAAGAACTTAAAAATAAATGAGTTGATGCAATTGAATGGTCTTGGTGGTTAAGTTAATTAAGTATGCTTTACTCAGAATGGTCATTAATTAGCATCTAGTAGAGAAGGCAATTCATTTCACTTGTGGAATGTTAAAACAGGAAAAATACAGTGTGTATTACAGGGACATGAGGAAATAAAATCAGTTTGCTTCTCAAATAATGATACTACATTAGCCTTTTGCAATGATAAATTTGTGTATTTATGGAACCTTAAAACTAGGAAATAAATGTTGAAAATAATTGGTCATACTCGTTAGGTTAGAACAGTCTGTTTTTCTCATGATGGTGCTACATTAGCATCTGGTAGTGAAGATAGGTCTATCTGTCTATGGGATGTTAAGACAGGATAGTAACAAGCCAAATTAGAGGGTCATAAAAGTTGTATTTCTTTAGTCCGTTTTTCTCCCAATGATAACACAATAGTATCTGGTAGTTATGACAACTCTATTCGTTTATGGGATGTTTAGACAAAATAGTAAACGGGCAGATTAGATGTTCTAATTTATTCATTTCGATCACTCTGCTTCTCTCCTGATTGTAATACAATAGCATTTAGTAGTTGGGACAACTCTATCCATCTATGGGATGTTAAAATAGGATAATTCAAAGACAAATTAGATGGTCATTAAAATTAAGTTCTATCAGTCTGTTTCTCTCCTGATGGTACTACATTAGCCTCAGGTAGTAAAGATAACTCTATCCGCTTATGGGATCTTAAGACAAGATAATAAGTAGTTAAACTAGATAGTAATTAAGAATCAGTTTTATCATTCTGTTTCTCACCTGATGGTACTACTTTAGCATCGGGTAGTTTAGATGGCTCTATCCGTTTATGGGATACTAAGACAAGATAATATTAACCTAAATTAGATGGACATACAAATTCCATTATGTCAGTTTGTTTCTCCCCTGATAATACTACATTAGCATCGGGCAGTTAAGATGGCTCTATCTGTTTATGGGATGCTGAAAGAGGATAATAAAAAATCAAATTGGATGGTCATACTGGCACTGTATGGTCAGTCTGTTTCTCTCCTGATAATACTACATTAGCATCAGGTAGTTGGGATGGCTCTATTTTTTTATGGAATGTTAGGACAGGATAATAAAAAGTCAAATTAGAGGGCCATACAAGTATTGTTTATTCAGTTTGTTTCTCTTCTGATGGCACTGCATTAGCATCTGGAAGTCATGATCAATCAATCTGTTTATGGGATGTTCAGACAGGATAAAAAGTCTAATTAGATGGTCATTAACAATCAGTGTTATCAGTCAATTTCTCCCCTGATGGTACTACATTAGCATCTGGTAGTAATGACAACTCGATCTATTTGTGGGATGTAAAATCAGGATAATAAAAAGCTAAATTAGATGGTCATACTAGCACTGTCTATTCAGTTTGTTTCTCTTCTGATGGAACTACTTTAGCATCTGGTAGTTTAGATAAGTCTATCCGATTATGGGATATTTAGACAAGATAATAAAAAGCCTAATTTGATGGTCACACTGATTATGTTCGATCAGTCATGTTCTCCCCTGATGGTACTACATTAGCATCTGGTAGTTATGATAAGTCTATACGATTATGGGATGTTGAAACAGGAAAATAAAAAGCCAAATTAGATGGTCATACTAGAACTGTATGGTCAGTCTGTTACTCACCTGATAATACTACAGTAGCATCTTGTAGCGATGATAATTCTATTCGTTTATGGGATGTTAAGGTAGGACATTATCTTACACCTTATGAAAATCGTTATAAAGATATATTAACATAATTTACACCCCTTATATTGAAAAATCATATGCATCCAGAAAATAGTATATATTTTCACTAATATTTAGTTCTCTGTAATATCACTATTTTAAGACTTTCTTAAGGAAATTATTTTCAAACCTAAGGAGCATTAATTTTGAAAGGACAATTCGTTAATTCTTAAGGCATAGATTTAAGATATTTATTTAAATAAAAAGGCAGTTTGATTTTAGAATGATAAATCGCAATATAAAAGCGATAAAATTGATTATTATTGCTATGTGTGTGTTATGCTACAATAATCAACTAAAAAATCTGAGATTTCTTGTTCTAAAGTAAAATGTAACTAGTTACAAATAAAGTCATGATAGACTTTAAAATAAATAGATAAAATCAATGTCATTGAGTCCTCTGACAATAATTTCCATTAAGTGCTTCAAGCAGCTATTGAAAATTTTGCATTTCTATAGATTTTCAATTTACTTATGCTCGAATAACTTTTCTCAAAATCAGCAATGTAAAATATCGATTCAATTATTATTGTATCCCATTTATTACACTATTTTTTTGAAAAATTATTTCTATCCTAAAAACTAACAAAAATGATATTACTTCAAATAACATCATATTCAAAATTCTATTTTAAATCATTTTTCAATTTTGGGTATTGATGATAAATTATTCTGTTTTAAAGATCTATTTTGTTTACAAATTTTTAATTAGTTCCTATTCCACTTTATTAGAATTGTGAAATAAACATTATAGAAGAGAAGATTTTTGTTCTTTTTACATNCTTTAGCATCGGGTAGTTTAGATGGCTCTATCCGTTTATGGGATACTAAGACAAGATAATATTAACCTAAATTAGATGGACATACAAATTCCATTATGTCAGTTTGTTTCTCCCCTGATAATACTACATTAGCATCGGGCAGTTAAGATGGCTCTATCTGTTTATGGGATGCTGAAAGAGGATAATAAAAAATCAAATTGGATGGTCATACTGGCACTGTATGGTCAGTCTGTTTCTCTCCTGATAATACTACATTAGCATCAGGTAGTTGGGATGGCTCTATTTTTTTATGGAATGTTAGGACAGGATAATAAAAAGTCAAATTAGAGGGCCATACAAGTATTGTTTATTCAGTTTGTTTCTCTTCTGATGGCACTGCATTAGCATCTGGAAGTCATGATCAATCAATCTGTTTATGGGATGTTCAGACAGGATAAAAAGTCTAATTAGATGGTCATTAACAATCAGTGTTATCAGTCAATTTCTCCCCTGATGGTACTACATTAGCATCTGGTAGTAATGACAACTCGATCTATTTGTGGGATGTAAAATCAGGATAATAAAAAGCTAAATTAGATGGTCATACTAGCACTGTCTATTCAGTTTGTTTCTCTTCTGATGGAACTACTTTAGCATCTGGTAGTTTAGATAAGTCTATCCGATTATGGGATATTTAGACAAGATAATAAAAAGCCTAATTTGATGGTCACACTGATTATGTTCGATCAGTCATGTTCTCCCCTGATGGTACTACATTAGCATCTGGTAGTTATGATAAGTCTATACGATTATGGGATGTTGAAACAGGAAAATAAAAAGCCAAATTAGATGGTCATACTAGAACTGTATGGTCAGTCTGTTACTCACCTGATAATACTACAGTAGCATCTTGTAGCGATGATAATTCTATTCGTTTATGGGATGTTAAGGTAGGACATTATCTTACACCTTATGAAAATCGTTATAAAGATATATTAACATAATTTACACCCCTTATATTGAAAAATCATATGCATCCAGAAAATAGTATATATTTTCACTAATATTTAGTTCTCTGTAATATCACTATTTTAAGACTTTCTTAAGGAAATTATTTTCAAACCTAAGGAGCATTAATTTTGAAAGGACAATTCGTTAATTCTTAAGGCATAGATTTAAGATATTTATTTAAATAAAAAGGCAGTTTGATTTTAGAATGATAAATCGCAATATAAAAGCGATAAAATTGATTATTATTGCTATGTGTGTGTTATGCTACAATAATCAACTAAAAAATCTGAGATTTCTTGTTCTAAAGTAAAATGTAACTAGTTACAAATAAAGTCATGATAGACTTTAAAATAAATAGATAAAATCAATGTCATTGAGTCCTCTGACAATAATTTCCATTAAGTGCTTCAAGCAGCTATTGAAAATTTTGCATTTCTATAGATTTTCAATTTACTTATGCTCGAATAACTTTTCTCAAAATCAGCAATGTAAAATATCGATTCAATTATTATTGTATCCCATTTATTACACTATTTTTTTGAAAAATTATTTCTATCCTAAAAACTAACAAAAATGATATTACTTCAAATAACATCATATTCAAAATTCTATTTTAAATCATTTTTCAATTTTGGGTATTGATGATAAATTATTCTGTTTTAAAGATCTATTTTGTTTACAAATTTTTAATTAGTTCCTATTCCACTTTATTAGAATTGTGAAATAAACATTATAGAAGAGAAGATTTTTGTTCTTTTTACATAAGTATTATTATCAGTTTATTCAAAAACATAAATCTTTTGATGTCATGACAAAATAAGTTAAAATCATGAAATTTGTATAATAAATATTTCAAAAAGAATTTATGATTAATGAAAAAAAAAATATGAATCAGAAGTCTTATTTTAAGGAATTTACATTTTTTTTCATTTGAATTGTAGCAAGTTTCAAGTTACATTAAATTTTGAAATTATTAGAGAATTTCTAGGCAATCTTCAGTTTCTTTTTTTTGAAAGCCTAAATGAAGACATGGAAGATTGATTCATCATGTTCTTTGGATTAAGCAAAAAGGACATATGAGTCTTCATTCTCATTACTTTTAACACCTCATTTTGCTTTTTTAAAAAATATTGAATTTTAAACTTTATTTTGTGTTTATGTTATAAATCAAGAAAAATTTACTTTTTATATATCTATTATTTGGAAGAATGGAATCTTTTTGAAGATCTAGAATTAATTTAAATTACATTAGTGACAACTCATATAATCATGTGAATAACCCAATTTTTGAAAAATTTAGAAAAAGATAAAAAATATTTTATTAATCCAATTAATAAGATTTCTCTTTAACCCTATACCAAATAAGTAAAATAAAACGCCAAATCTCCATGGGCAATCAAATTGAAATGATGTAGGAGCAAGAACTAATCAATTAATATAATTCAAATCTAAACTGATCAAAGAGGCCATTCACAAAACAAGGTCATAATTCTTAGAAAATTAGGTAGTAACTTTATTATAAACTTTCTAATGGTCTCATTTCAGAATGTCAAATGGGTTTGGGGTTGGTCTCCCCCCCCCTAAACTGAGAGAGATAAAACAATACTCTATGTTCTATCTCTCTCCGTTTATACTAATTTCGGTTTGGGTTGTGGCAAATCCTTCCTAGAGATTGAATGGTCGAATTATCGTTGTAAATAATGCGATTCTAATTTTCAAAGGGAAATTTGAGAAAATTAGCACGCTGTCATTCAAAAGTAGGCTTGGAGGCATTCCGTACAGAGGGAAAATTCTTAATTAGACTTGGGTAGGAGAATATAGATTAAATAGATTAAAGTTTTTTATAATATGTATATTTATTCAATATCTACATTTTAAAAAAATGTCAATATCATTTAAATATTTTGATTTTACTACTTTATCTTATTATTTTTTTTAAGACTTCTCTTAATTAACAAATCTAACTTTATTAGGAGACTATTTATCATCTAATTAAGTTTTTTGTTTTTCTAAATTATTTTTAGCCTCTTTAATAAATTTCCAATCATCTTATGAATCATCCTGACAATTATAGGTCTATCTGTTTGAGTCTTTCTTTTTTAATGCACTCTTCAATGGTTACTCTTCTTTAACAGAGTCCCCTTTAAGCGATTCTTCTCTTTTAACTCTGGATTCCCTCAATTTAACTGTTTTGTAAGATGACTCTCTTCGATGATGAGAACTATAACCATTAATAGATTCATGGCGAGATTCACGTCTTATATCTAAACCATCTCTTCTTTCTAGATTAGGATCTCCTCTCTATTCTTTCATTGAACTAGCTGCCCTCATTATTTCTATTTGAANTAGCAAGTTTCAAGTTACATTAAATTTTGAAATTATTAGAGAATTTCTAGGCAATCTTCAGTTTCTTTTTTTTGAAAGCCTAAATGAAGACATGGAAGATTGATTCATCATGTTCTTTGGATTAAGCAAAAAGGACATATGAGTCTTCATTCTCATTACTTTTAACACCTCATTTTGCTTTTTTAAAAAATATTGAATTTTAAACTTTATTTTGTGTTTATGTTATAAATCAAGAAAAATTTACTTTTTATATATCTATTATTTGGAAGAATGGAATCTTTTTGAAGATCTAGAATTAATTTAAATTACATTAGTGACAACTCATATAATCATGTGAATAACCCAATTTTTGAAAAATTTAGAAAAAGATAAAAAATATTTTATTAATCCAATTAATAAGATTTCTCTTTAACCCTATACCAAATAAGTAAAATAAAACGCCAAATCTCCATGGGCAATCAAATTGAAATGATGTAGGAGCAAGAACTAATCAATTAATATAATTCAAATCTAAACTGATCAAAGAGGCCATTCACAAAACAAGGTCATAATTCTTAGAAAATTAGGTAGTAACTTTATTATAAACTTTCTAATGGTCTCATTTCAGAATGTCAAATGGGTTTGGGGTTGGTCTCCCCCCCCCTAAACTGAGAGAGATAAAACAATACTCTATGTTCTATCTCTCTCCGTTTATACTAATTTCGGTTTGGGTTGTGGCAAATCCTTCCTAGAGATTGAATGGTCGAATTATCGTTGTAAATAATGCGATTCTAATTTTCAAAGGGAAATTTGAGAAAATTAGCACGCTGTCATTCAAAAGTAGGCTTGGAGGCATTCCGTACAGAGGGAAAATTCTTAATTAGACTTGGGTAGGAGAATATAGATTAAATAGATTAAAGTTTTTTATAATATGTATATTTATTCAATATCTACATTTTAAAAAAATGTCAATATCATTTAAATATTTTGATTTTACTACTTTATCTTATTATTTTTTTTAAGACTTCTCTTAATTAACAAATCTAACTTTATTAGGAGACTATTTATCATCTAATTAAGTTTTTTGTTTTTCTAAATTATTTTTAGCCTCTTTAATAAATTTCCAATCATCTTATGAATCATCCTGACAATTATAGGTCTATCTGTTTGAGTCTTTCTTTTTTAATGCACTCTTCAATGGTTACTCTTCTTTAACAGAGTCCCCTTTAAGCGATTCTTCTCTTTTAACTCTGGATTCCCTCAATTTAACTGTTTTGTAAGATGACTCTCTTCGATGATGAGAACTATAACCATTAATAGATTCATGGCGAGATTCACGTCTTATATCTAAACCATCTCTTCTTTCTAGATTAGGATCTCCTCTCTATTCTTTCATTGAACTAGCTGCCCTCATTATTTCTATTTGAATTGGTTGTGAATCATTTTTTGAATCTTGTTTATTAATGGAATCAGTTCTTGTGTGCATTTCATACTATTTATTTTTTCTTTTATTTTATTTTGATTGTTCATTAAATCTGTCTTGCTCTTCTTTAACAGAAATTGAAAGATTTTGTAAAATCGATTATCTTTCTCTCAGGTATTCTCTTAAAACTTAGATAATTAATTACAATCTTCTAGTTGTTAGATTTTAAAATTGAAATCATCGCGAATCATTCTAAGCTTTGCATGTAAAAGTTCTTACTCTTCGATAATGATCTGCTCTTTATCAAAAAAGTAATCAATATTGCATTCTTCTTCATCCTAATATTCTTGTTATTTTTTAAAGTATTAAGTATTGGGCTTATTTAATATTTTTGATTTTTCTTTAACTGAAAAATCAAAGTTATCAGAGTTTCTTGAAAACGCACTTTCTCTGCGAGATTGATTTGCCGGAGACAATTATCCTTATATTGGAGTAACTGATCTGAATGGCGAAGGTGATGCAAATCTATTCCCAAATACTACAGGAGAAGAGCATTTGTATTAGTTTAATTGATACTCTAATCAATTAATATTAGCTAATTACCATGATTTTACGATAAATTATTCATACGGATACTGAAATCGTTGCTCATATGTTTTTCAAGAAATTTTTTCATTTTTCTTTGAGTTGTTTAATATTATATTTATAATTAAGTATACTATTATGAGGATTTGATCATCTTACTAGATGCTAAGTATTTTACTTGATAAATACGAAATTTATTTAATTATGATATTCAAAGAAGACTAATGTGTTTCTATTCTGGTTAACTCATTAAGTTAGTTCTAATTTGATTATAGTTTCTCAGAAACTAACTCTAATTTTGAATTACACTTGAGACAAATTCTCTTTTCATCTAATTCTTCCTTTTGAAATACCTCTATCAATTTCTATATTTATTTTCTTTTTCTCTTTTAAACATTTGAAAATTCTTCACTATATACTACATAGCTTCTATTTTTATTTTGTAGTCTAATATTTTATCAACTCTATTTTTAATCTATGGCAATATTTATAAATCTCTCTCTCTCTTAAGAATGATAAATATTGATATCTTCAATATTCTATTCAAAATTAGCATATATTTGCAATTATTCATTTAAGTGTTATTTGTTTATCAAATATCTCTTTAAACCTTTTTTTCAATTCAAAATTATCTCTTTATTATAATATAAGTATTGATTTTTATCCACAATCTTTTTTAAGTGTCATCGATTAGACAGGTCTCAATTTATTGAATGATTAATTTGGTCTCAGAAAATAGGATATCACATTTTATTATATGTTGAACATCGTGAAATTATATTCATACGATAATTTCATTTAGTCTAATAGCATTTCTCATGTATTCTCAATTAATAAAAGTTTGCCAATATTTTACTATGTCATCCTCCTGAATGAATTAGCTTTGCAATTGTTCCTATCATCATTTGACATTATTAAACTGTTATTCTTATAGTTTCACTCATTTTCCTTATTCATTCAATATTCTTCAGAGTAGGTTCATTATTAAAAGGGTTTTTTATTAGAATTATATTAATATTTAATTTGAAATAAACTACACCATTTGATATTGAAGCATCTATACTTAGAGTTTGTCACAGAATAACATCCACTTTAAGATAATTAAGAATTCTTTAATATAAAAAAAAAATTATAATTTCCTACCTGTTTTAAATTACTAAAATGGAAATCCAGTGTTCAAATCATACAAAAAAGTCTATTCACCTACCGAAAATCCATTAAAATTATTCTTAAATGAAGAAGGATAAATTAAAACAGTTTTTTCGTACTGACAGAAGTATATCCGATACAAAATAGCATTATTTTTACCATTCGTCCAAAAAATAATCACCTAAATTTAATGATCAACCGTAAACCGAAAGATTGCCTCGAGAGAATTAGTAATTGATATTGTTGATATTTAGCAAAGAAAAAATCTTGGATTTTTAAAAGATTGATCAACCAACTCAAAGACATTTATTGTTGTAAAAATGGAAAATCAATCCAACTACTGTTCATCGATAAATCAATGCGTAATTATATGATCAAAGCAGTAACAACTCTTTCTCCTCAAATAAAACTCAATTATTTGATGAATCTGGATCTGATTGCGAGTACTCCTCCAATTAATCTTCAGATGACGAAGACTCTGATCAAAGCTCCGAGATGAGATTCAAGGACTTCGAGAAAGACATAGACAAGATATAGAAGAAAATATGTAAGCAATTCTTATTTCATCCTTAGCTAATGATCTAAACAGATCTTACTTCGGTTACATTAAGAATTAAGATAAGTTGAAAGATTTAATCTCAACCTTTAGAAAGAGAGACTCTCTCAATCCCTTATACTTCTTTTGCATGAATCAAAATCTATTTCCCAAAAGAATTGATCTATCCAATTGTTTAATTGAATAAAAAGAAATGAATTTTAAAGATTTGAAAGTCAATTCAAAATATTTCCCCTTGCTATCCCAATTGTTAAAATCCAAAAAGTGCAAAAAGGTGAGATCCGTCATCCTGTCATCCAATCACTTGAGAGAACATTCATTATCAATATTTATTGATTCCTTTCCAGACTCAATAAAAGACTTGAACATCTCCTAAAATGAACTCGGAAGACAAGGAGCCCTACTGATTGCCAAATTATTCAACAAACACAAGAGGTACTCTATTGTTCTCTATTCAGCTTGAAGGCCTTGAATGTAGCAAACAACTTGTTGGGCGATTAAGGAGCAATTACTATTCTTAATGCAATACGAGAAGCTCGAACAGTCAAAAAATTGAATCTGTCTCAGAATCAGATCACTGACAATGCTACTCTAGAACTATAGAATTTCTTATTCTCAAATCAATCTATTGAGGTCTTAATTTTAAACTGGAATCAATTAGGACCTCAATCAGGGATTGGTATAGCTAAGGCTTTGATTTAGAATAAGAATCTAAAGGTGCTCGATTTAAGCTACAATCATTTAGGGTTCAATGAAAAGAGCAATTGCATAATGTAATGGTGTCAATTAATTGAAAATCCTAATTTAGCCTTGTGTCACTTAGATATTTCATACAATCAAATAAATGAGAAATAGATGGCCTTATTGCAAAAAGCACTCGCAAAAAACAATACCCTGTATGGCATACATATAGAAGGGAACAAATGCCCTGCTTTTATTGATGCTTTTGGGTTTCTGCAATTCTCAAAACAGGAAAATTTGATGAAGTAGGTGCAACAAAAAAAAATACAAATTGATGGAGTCAATTACATCCCACTATGTAATTCTCAAGAGATGTAATTCAATTGCTGCTGGATTTGTTAAGGGTGGAAAGAACACCAATTTACTTATACTCCTGAGTAAAATAGTGAATAAGTGCCAATATTTCTACATTTGGACTTCCTTGAGTATTTTAATAATTAACTATAGTTATAAGCCCATTCCGTTGACTTCAAGCTTCGAGATGAAATAATAATTGATCGAATAAAACAAAAGCAATAAATAATTAGAACTTACTACTGGAGAGATTATTCATTAATTAAAATCAATAACAGATGCTGAAAAAAAGATTACAATGGCTGCCATTGAAGAGGCATATCATGTTGAAACCAATACTAAAAATGAAGCCTAAAGCCAAATCATTGAAGAATTTAATAAGTTGTATTACACTACTTATCAGATGTGTCCACCAAAAAGCAAGATTTTATACTTTTTCTCTGATCCTCTAAGAGAGAGATACTTTTATGATCCAAGTTTAGAGTATATTTAAAGCCCTCTCGATGACTTAATTTTATAAGGGAAGGATCCTAAGCACTAAATGCATGTTTTCACAGATAATACTTAGATTCCTTTTTAAAAAATCAACTTTGTAAATGTTTTGAACACTAAGTAAGAATATATCATTGATGATAAAAATAACTATAAAGCATTAATTAAGGTGAAACCAAGGACTCTGTAAAGGAAATACATATTGACGAAATATTTGGGGAAATTCAAAAATAGAAAAGGGAATGTTGGCATTTGGTCAAAGGATGATTCTCTCATTTTCAGGAGCATGATTGGGGATTCGGAGGAAATTTTGGATTCGGCATTCGAACAGGATTGGAGTTGTTCTAAGATTTAAAGATTTGTAAAGAGTGATTATGAGAAGATTAAATTGAAAGAATATTTTAGATAGAAATATCAATTGATAAAAGACATCTATAAATATTTTTCTAGTTTTGGATACTAGCCACCTTTGTTTGATGTTTTCTGTATATAGTATGGCTAATTCAATAAGATTCTGGCTTCAATTGTTGATGGTGAAAACTTGAAGCAATCAGATGTTGAGAGTGACTTGGTGTCAATAAAAAATAATGTGGATTCTAAATTTATTTACAACCCTGATAGAGCTATAATTAGATATCAATTTATGGAAGTTCTCTTTAGATTAGCGAACGATAAATTTATTCGATCAGGATAATGTAAGAATTTTGCTGATGCAGTCTATAGATTACTGAAGGAATTGGAATAGCATTATGAAATTCTAGACAACAGTCAAAAGTGGAGAGAGAAGAGATTTTGGACAAAGGAAGTGGATATGATACTGTAATTTAAATCTCCCTTTTTAAAAAAGCTATACGATTTAGCTTCAGATTTAACCAGTAAGAAATGGTACTTTAAATTGAAGTGGGTGTCCATCAAAGAATTCAGAGAGTTTTGTAAATTATATACGAATGATATACTGTCTGAAAAATAAGTGACAGTAATTTTTAATTTTTCTATGCAAACCTAAGCTGACGAGGTGACTCAAGATCGTTTTTTAAGGATGACTTATAATGAGTTTTTGGAGGGATTAGGAAGAGTGGCTGAGAAAATAAGTCCAGCTCCCATAGGAGAAGATGCTTAGGTTTGGCCAGTCCTAGCCAGACAAACTCTGCCATTGCATATAAAATTAGAATCATTATTAACGTTTATATTTCTTAAATTGAGGAGGTATTAATTGATATTAGCAGTCTTAGACAACCTGAATTTAGTTAATTTACTGAATTATTCTGCAGAGAGAATGTCGATGCTTAGGAAACCCGTATTATTTTTATGCCAAAGGTCTATGAAAAGCAATCGAAATTAGAGAATTCAGACGAGTTCATCATTACAACCAATCAATTAACTGTATACAATACGATATCATTTATCAGTAATGACATTTATTTTATGGTATTAGATTCTCATCATTAACCATATTTGCATCCAAATTATAGAAATTTCTTGTAATAGATTGTTAAAAAGAGAACTCTGATTAATCCAAACACTATTTACACATTGAATAATAATGGACTCAGTAGACAGACTACAGGGAGGACAACTATTTTTGAACAATAGCAATAAGCCTTGTAAACAAACAATATGATAGCAGTAATGGAAGAGTATGATGATTAATGAAACCTTGAATATAATTTTCTCCTTTATGTTTATTTAAAGTCTAAATCAATTAATATCATTTATTAAGAACTGCTAATGTGAGGGATGGCAATATAATTTAGTGAATTTTTATGTCCAGGTAAAATTTAAAATCTATTAAAACTTGGTTTATTTATAAATTAATTAGAAATGAAAAGTAGTAATGAGAGATCTAAGTGCCAACTACCTCGTTTGAAAGATTACTCAAAAGAAAAGGCTCAGAAATTGAAATCCTTCTTCAGATCGAATCGGAGCATTTCAGACAACAAAATAGCTGAAAGCAAATTCAAAGCTTCCAAACTATTGATTGATAATTAATATTCGAACGATCACAGTCTTATGGCTTATTATATAAAGAGTGGTGACAAATTGACGGAGATGAGATAGATTCTGACCAACACTTCGGTTCAATCGGATCAAGGAGCAAACAAGAAGAAGAATTTCCCTTTGGGATTATTGAAGCATAGGTTTTCGCCGATCGAGAATGGCAAGAAAGAAACCTAAGAAATGCATGAAGACATCTCAAGGGAAATAGTGGAGACTGAATAATAGTCGATACCGAGAGGGAATAGTTTTGAGTATGAAGATGACGAAGATATAATAAGTAATGCAAGTAGTGAAGAGGAACCTAAAAGATTTAATGGAGTTGAAATGCAGTAGGAGATTAAAAAGATCTAATAAAAGTTGAGTAATATCGATTCATATATACTATTTAGATCATGAAATAGATTAATCCTATTTCTACTTTATCAAACGACAAGATAGATTGAAAGATCTCGCCATCAATTTCAATAAAAAGAATGTGGATCCAATCCATTTTTATTGTTTGAATGATAACATCTTCCCAAAGAGGATAGATTTGTCCAATTCCCTGGTCAATGATAAGGAGATGCACTTTTCTGATCTTGGTTTGACTGAAAAGTATTTCCCTTTGATTAAGAACCTGTTGCAATCAGTCAAAAGTAAAAGCGTTAAACAATTATTTTTATGTAATAATCAATTGGATGACAAATCATTACTCTACTTGGTTGAGGGATTCCCTCTTTCATTAAAAGAAATTAATTTAGGCAACAACGTATTGGGACGAAGAGGGGCAATAATATTATCCAATCAAATCTAGAAGTTTCCAAATTTAAAATCTCTAAGTCTGCAGAACAATTTATTGGCAGACAAAGGAGTTTCTGTGCTTTTGAATTGCTTCTAAAAAAATATAACTCTGTTAAAGTTGAATTTGTCAGAAAATCAAATAACTGATTCATGTTCCACAGTATTCTATTAATTCCTATTGCAAAACAATTACCTAGAGGTGTTGATATTGAATTGGAATCAATTGGGACCCACAGCAGGAACCATGATAGCAAAAGGGTTACAATAAAACAGATCAATCAAAGTCCTTGATTTAAGTTACAATCACTTAGGACAGAATGAAAGAAGCAATTTCATTCAATCTTTGTGCGAAACAATCTCTCATCCCTAAATAACTTTAGCTCATCTAGATATCTCCTACAATTAGTTAAGTGAGAAACAACTCTAGATGTTTAGTGTGGCCTTACAAAAGAATAATACTCTATATGGTTTGCACATTGAAGGGAACAAATGTTCAGCCAGAGTGAACCCATACGGATTCATACAATTCACTCATGATAGTGAGGAATTTAAAGTTGTTTAATAAAAGAAAACTGCCATTGACGGTGTCAATTATATCCCATTGCAAGGAGACAATCTATTCGGAAATGATTGTTGTTGGATTTGTCAAGGATGGATGGAATATCGATTTTAATACAACCCTGAGAATGATAACAACTAAGATCCAATCTTCATCCATCTGGATTTCTTAGAGTAATTTCTGTCACAACTATTAGTTATTAACCAATCCCTATGACAAGTAGTTATGAGTTAAGATAATAGTTGATTGAAGCTTAACAGAGAAAGAGTAATTATTTCGATTTGACAACTGGAGAGATAATTCATTAGTTAAAACAATTAGTAAATACTGAAAAGAGAATAACCTTGGCAGCCATAACCGAAGCATATGCAGAGGAGACAAACAAAAAAAGCGAAGAAATAACTAAACAAATGATCCAAGAATTAAGTAAATTTTACTATACTACTTACTAAATGTGTCCTCCAAAACGAAAGATCTTATATTTCTTCTCCAATCCAATCAAAGAAGAATACTTCATTGATCCCAGAGTAATGAATATGCCTGCCCCACTGGATAATGCCATCCTGTAAGGCAAAGATCCCAAACATTCAATTCACATCTTCTCAGATGGCACCAAACTAGCCTTCACTAAAATCCAATAAGTCAATTACATTTTTTCAAGACAGGAATATATCATTGATGACAAGGACAATTATAAACCCCTAATTAAGGTGTTCCCAAGATCTTCCTAAAAGAAGTATGTGTTGAGGAGGTTTGCCAACTTTTTAGTTAGAAAACAAGCTCATCTCATCACATGGCATAAGGAAGACTCTATCTTTAGACCATTTGTTGGTGATACTGAGGAATTACTAACTGAATGCTTTGAATTCGATTGGAATAGCAGCAAAATTAGTCGTTTTGTAAAAAGTGAATACGAGAGATTGAAATTAAAGGAATATTTCAGACAACACTACTAGTTAATCAAAGACGTCTATAAGTACTATTCGAGTGTTGGATATTAACCACCCAATTTCGATGTATTTTGTATTCAATTCCCCCAATATATGAAATTGCTCAACAGACTCGCCATCATTGATGGAGATCTATTGAAAGCTTAAGATGTTGAAATTGACATCGTTTCATTAAAAAATAATGTTGATCCCAAATACATTTACAATCCAGAGAAGGCTATTATTAGATACCAATTCCTGGAGATGTTCTTTCGAATTGCCAATGACAAATACGTCAGAACTGACATTTATAAGAGTTATGCAGATGCGCTCTTCAGATTGCTTAAAGAATTCAAAGAACAATATGAACGCTTCGATTTGATCCAAGAATGGAGGTCTTGCAGATTGTGGACGAAGGAATGCGATCATTTATTGCAAATCAAGATGCCCTTTATCAAACGACTGTACGATTAGGTTACTGACATCACTAACAGAAAATGGTATTTTAAATTGAAATGGATATCCATTAGAGAATTCAAGGAGTTCTGTAAACAATTTAGTCTTCACGAATATTTGTCAGAGAAACTCTAAGTTATTATTTACAACTTTTCGATGATGACCCAAATTGACGAACTTGCTTTGGATAGGAATATCAGAATGACTTTCATTGAATTTGTCGAGGCTCTTGGAAGAATTGCAGAAAGAATCAGTCCTGCTCCTATCCAAGAACCTGCAGAATAGTATACTGTATTGCAGAGACAATAATTGCCCTTGCATGTAAAATTGGAAACTCTGCTCACTTATTTGTACTATCAAATGAAATCCAAAGATTTTGAATATGAACAATATTGCGATTTATTTGTCTATTATAAAGCTGAACAGTCTCCGAAGAGTAGTTTCCCAAAAATAGACAAAGGCAAGAAACTAGACAAAGATCATGATTATCATAATGATTTAGCATCGCTTACAATTTATAATGCCGTCTCGTACTTAAGTATTTTAGATAATTAATTTAAGATCAGAATAAGTAGCCATACTTGAATCCGAAGTATCAACAATTCTTAAAGCAAAACATCATTTAGACATCTCCAATTCGTCCTTTTTAGCATATATTCTAAAGCGAGAAGATCAAAAGAGTTAGATTGCAACCAGAAACCTACAACCTGGAATCAAGATTAAATTAATAATAATTAAAGGCTCAAAGTCCCAATATTCACACAACTCTCTCTTAAAATGCATGACTATATATCTATATATATATATTATTTATAAACATTCTGATAACATTGATAATATTCACTTTGTATCCGCTAACAATTTGAGCAAATTATACCTGTTTTCCAATTTGCTATTGATATCCTTATAATTTAGACTATTGTATTTGAATTCAATATAGTGTTTCTCCTCATTAATCAAGAACATGCTATGGATCTTATTGATTTGCAACAGGAGATCAATGAGAGTGTCTAAATTCTGGAGTCTAAAATGTTGGGCTATCAATTCAAACGATACTTTAGAATGAAGTTCTTACTCATTTCTCAAAAATTAATAGAGTTATGCTTGTAAGGACCATTCTTTTAAGCAAATCTAAAGATATCAGGGATTGACAAATACATAAGCGTCCTTGTCTTGGAAATCAAGATCCTTCTCCTTTAATTCTCTATATTCATTGTGATTAATATGACTCTACAATTTAATAACTAATTCTTGACTTGCTGGATGAGACCAATTCTTCAACTCCAAACCCAATCTGAAGGAAAGCAAAGTCTCCATCTTCTGAGCCTCTGCTGTAAAGTTGTCAGTGGGACTAAACTTATGAGCAATCCTATAGCATCTCAGAGCCTCATCGAAATCCTATGTTCAATTAATTATCTTCCATACCATCTAAGCATTGGCAATCACACCCGATAAATAAAAGTACTCAATCATGATCAAACTTTTCTTTTCCAAACATCCGTGTGAAAATATTTTGGACTTGATGAATTGATATCCAATCTTATAGTTGGAGGACAAAATGCAGGATTCCAAAAAGCCAATATGAAGGTCATTTATGGATGATAAATTTGTTATTAGCTACGCAAATCGAGATGATAATTACCGTTCTCGTACGAACAAGGATTTTGGTAATCAAATGAGGATTTTAGGATTTGAGTTCATGTGTCAATTTAGTTAGGCAAACAGATATAAAAGGTCCAGTTTGAATGTTTAGTTTTTTTAAGTCAAATTCTAGGAAGTACTATGAGAGCTAGATGTTTAAATTACATTAATACATAAAGTATATGCTGAGTTTCATATTTGGATTAATTAACAGCAAGAAAATGAAGTTTGGACATCTCGTTCTCAGACTGGAAGGACGAGTAAATTTGTGACTCATTTGGAATAAGATATTCATCATCATTCTCAAAATACATTTTAATAAATAATAATAATTTTAAATGGAATGATTAGTAGATGGAGTTGAGAAGACAGGAGCTAATCCTTAAAATAAATAATAGAATAATATTTAACTATAATTACCTTCTATATAAATATTTAATATTGAATGTGGTGTAAGAATAAATGAATCTGATGAAAAAATGATTTAAATTAGAAATATCATTACATGTAATACTAATTCTTAGAATCAGATGAATTGTTCACAAGAGTCAAAACTCTTACCAACGTAGCCAAATAGGCAGCAGCAGCAGCTCAAAAATAAGCCAAGAAAACAGAAAAACTCATTGGAGAAATTGAGAAACCAATCAATGTACCATCCTTGCCTGCTGGATTCAAAGTACTCCCAAACTCATCTATTAAATTAGGTAGATGTGCCATAATTCGATGTGACCAAGAGATTGAATAAGCTTCCACGTTCTTGGGATTTGCCATAAGAATTGTACAAGAAGCATCTACCAAAATATAATGTAGGAACAATATATAGAATCTAAGAATTGTTAAATGCTGGTGAAGGGTAAGTATCATAGTTAATTATTATTCAGATATATAGGTTAGACTGTGACAGTAGCAGGTTGGGCAAGAACAGTGAGAGATTAGAAGAATCTTTGTTTCATTGAGTTGAATGACGGAACAAGTTTTGGTGGTCTCTAGATAGTCGTTGAAGATAAGATCGGCAATTTTGAACAAGTTGCTAAAACCAATACAGGTTTTTCACTCAAAGTGACAGGAAACATTGTAAAGAGTCCTGCCAAGGGATAATTGATAGAAATGCTTGTTGCTGACCCTACAAAACATGAAGTTGTCATTATTGGATAAGCTGATCCTGAGGAATATCCTATGGCAAAGGGAGTTTAGAAACCAGAGACTCTAAGACAAAAAGCTCACTTGAGACCAAGAGGCAATTTCTTTAGTGCTGTCACCAGAATCAGAAATAATTTGGCCTATGCCACCCATGTGTTTTTCTAAAACAATGGATGCTTGTACATCCACACACCAATAATTACAGGAAGTGATTGCGAAGGTGCTGGAGAAATGTTCAGGATTTCTACTATCTTCGATAACGATATCTCGAAGATCCCTTAAATAAAAGGCAAAGTAGATACCGCTTAGGATTTCTTCAAGAAGGAAGTGAACCTTACAGTTTCTGGTTAATTATAAGTGGAAGTAAAATGATGACTTAATTATGTTAGCATTTCTGCATCAGTATGTCCAATGTATATACATTTGGTCCCACCTTCAGAGCAGAGAAGGCTCATACTCATAGACACTTAGCCGAGTTTTGGATGATTGAGCCAGAATTTGCATTTGCTGATCTATTTGACAACATGGAAGCTGCAGAAGGATATGTTAAGTTCTGTATCAATTACATATTGTAAAACAATATTGATGATCTTCAATTCTTGGACAAAAGAGTCAAGCCTGGATTGATAGACTATCTTAAAGACATTGTGAGTAAGGATTTCGTTCGTTGTTCCTACACTCAAGGAATTGATATTTTATTGAAGGCATAATAAGCTGGAGCCAAATTTGAGAACAGTGAAATCAAGTGGGGCATGGATTTGAATAGTGAACATGAGAGATTCATAGCAGAAAAAGTATTCTAGAGACCAGTCTTCCTTTATGATTATCCAAAAGAAATTAAGGCATTTTACATGAAGGTGACTGACGGTATATTAGACCACCATAATTAGATGGAAAATGCGTTAGAGCCATGGATATGCTCATTCCTTAAGTAGGTGAATTGATTGGTGGATCTTAGAGAGAGGAAAGATATGATGTGTTGGCTCAGAGAATAAAGGAATGTGGATTGAAATTGGAAGATTATGGACCCTACATGGATTTAAGAAAGTAATGGAGTTATTCTATCATTTAGATACGGTACAGTTCCTCATTGTGGTTTTGGATTAGGATTCGAAAGACTCGTAATGATGGTCACAGGTGTTGAGAACATCAGAGATGTGATTCCCTTCCCAAGATATCATGGTAGTGCTGAATTCTGAGTTGAAGTATATTATATGGAAACAAAAAGTTTTATCAATGCTTTAGTTTAATCACATCGTACAGATTTGGCAGTTGTAACATTTTGTTACTTACACTCTCAAATTGTTTATCGTCCTCATCATTTATGCATAGGGATGATGAATTACGATAATAATCTCTTTTGAATGAAGACTTTTCCAATTCTGTTTAAACCTCTTGGATTCTTTCTAAGTTTGATGGATCATGGATCACTATCTTGGTTTATCCATCCTCCTTTGGTTATTGTTGATTTTGGGATTGCAAATTCATCTTCTTCAACTAACAATTACAAGTGTTTGTACCCAATCATATTAGAACTCCTTCTCATTTATATTGAGTTGTTGGAGTATGTTTCTGAATAGCTTCTTCAAGAACTCGTAATCACTTAATGGATATTGTTACACATTTGTCAATCTCACAAATTGGAAGTATTGAAGGAATTCAATAGGCATGTCTTTACAAAATTTTTCTGGAATCATTCGCAACTTTTATTCTTCCATTTGTTTACTTTTAGATCCGTTCTCTTTGACTCTGAACATGTCTCCATTCCTCAAAAAGTACATTAGTATAAATCCCAAGGATTCCAGGTCATCCTTTGGAGAGGCAGCTTAAATCATAATCAACACTTGAAATACTCAATCCCAAATGCTAATTTAAACTTGAGAATTTGGTTAACTTGGTTTAACTAGAGAACTTTGATCCCAGACCTATGTATTTTCCGTTTTTGTGTTTGAATTTAATACATTGTTAAAAGTCGATCAAGACAAATTCATTTTTGCCAGGTACTGTCAATATTTTCTTAGGCCTCAAATTACGATGTACTATGAACTAACCGTGCATCTTCTCCAATATATTTAACTACCAATATTCAATCCAAGGTTACCATCTATATTCCTATCATACAGATTGTCCCTAAAGTGAAGTTCTTATTTGCAAATTAGAAGCACAATTTCAAACTTGGTCCATATTTGTCAAATACTTAATAATAGTAGTTTATATTGTGTAGTCGCACATCTCCCGAAGCCAATACTGTCGGCATGAATGTCACTTAAATTAATAACTTACTTTTTATACCAACATTCAATTTCTTCAGCAGTTTCTCCTCCTCCTAGATGCTATCTATGTTTGTGTTAGCCTATCAGCTTAATGAACTAACAATAAATTTAAACTCTTATTTACATTACTAATCGCACGACGAAGTAAATCCCTGGATTCTATTTGTTCACCGCTGCCAACATATATCACATATTCTTACCCAAATACAAATTATGAGTCCCTCCTCGATAGATGCAACTTTTCAAAGCATACTGTCCTCCTATAATTATCAAATTCTATTGTTATTAACTCTCCTTTGACTTTGTTTCGCTCATTTATTAATCAAATAAAAACTGACAATTATATCCTAAACTCAATATTAACCACATCAACTCTTCCACATGACTACTGACCGTAGAATATCATAAATAAATAGGGAACATTCAACCCTCTCCAAAATTAGAAAATAAAATGTATCTTTAAAAACACAATACAAAACCATTGTGTTCTCTCAATTAGAACACAAAAAATAATCTCTAGAATCTATTACAAAGTTGTTTTTATTCAAAAAGCAAGATTATTATTTGATGATCATTTAATTTATAATTGGTCCTATCAATTCTTATTTTTAAATGAGAAACTATATTTTTACTATCTAAAAATACTTAATCTATAACCTATATGTAGGATATTGATATTTAGTAAGATAATCATTAGATGACTTTTTAATATTATATCAAAAATGAATTTTTTCTAGAGATCCCATAAGTGAAGGATACTTTTTATAATTATTTAAATTAATAAAAGTTGTGTGCAATCAATTCTCTTATTCTTTATCAGAATTTACAGGTTTTTTAAATCTTCTGTAACAAATAAAGATCAAATCCAATGATGATTTCATTTTCAATTTATTTTCTTTGTATTATATCAAGCATCATTCACTGAAATAATTACTCACCCAATTATTTCCAACTTGATTAGTTATTTTATATTGGATTTTTATATTAATTAAACTTCATAATTGTGTATAGAATGTATATTAATTCTAAATTTAGGTTTTCTTATGTAATGTTTATTTTTATAACGAACCTCAAATTATAAAATTCATAAATGATAATTTAAAAGAAAAAAGAATATTTATACAATTCTTAAAATTATAAAAAAACAATATTAAGTAAAATAACAATGGGAATTTGTCATAAAAGTTAATATAACTGATCTAGCCTTGAGTTGCCTCCAATGGCTTGTATACATTCAAAGGGAAATGGCAGACTCTCTAGAAAAGGGGCTTAATTTTTTTATTTACTTATTAAGGGCTGGGTAATTATGTATATAATACTTTAAATTAATTGATTCATTTGATAATCCATTCATTTATTTAAATTATAATGATGGAGCACTTGTTGGTAAATTTTAATATCGGGAAACTAAAGCGTCCTTCTTATTTTTATTCAGTGGTGCTGATTACAATTACTTTCTGTCAGTTAATAAGCGGGATTTTTTCAAAGTAAGATGAATCTGTAGAATGCTAGATATTATGTAATCATTACTTATCATTACCCTAATTTATAATTTTCCTAATCTTCTCAGATCATCAGTCTAATCAAATACTTGGATATCAATAGCGTGATATAAGAAAATGAAATAATAATATAAATATTGTTTTGGTGGTTATCAACTTAGAGCATTGTGACATACGCACTTTATGGAATATGCTACTACTAGGTGAAATATCAGAACAAGAAGAACTTAATGGACTAGTCAAGTGCTAAAGTTTTAATTATTCATAATTTAGATATTAACCTAACTTTTATTGATAGATTAATGGATAACATGTTAACCCACTTAGCTCGTTTATTTAAACATAGTCTACTGTTCAACTAATAATAATTGTCTAAATATTGCGATAGGCACTCAAATTCAATAAATCCTTTCAAGTTGCTTTGTCTTCATGAGATTCATATTTCAAAATGTAATGATCCTATTTTTTATCAATCATCATTGCGTCAAGAAAGATACATTATCTGGTGGATCTAGGTTTATATTGTTGTATTTGGAACTTTTCAGAATCTTGTTGAACATCCAGTTGGCATTCGCAGGCATGAGTTAAGAATTGCATGTAAATATTGAAAGTAAAATAGGTTACAATTTTAATTTATCTTTTTCTATCAACCTGCATAGCTTGTTTTCTGTACAAGATAAGCGATTTCAAGTTGTTTATCGCAAATCGAAGTGTGAGACTAGTGTTTAAAATATTTACATTCGCCCTATTTGGCATATCCATAGGACTAGCAATAAATTCAATTTCCATTCACTTCAATCTTACACAAAGTGACAATTCGATTACCATTAGTATTGTAAGTGTAGCTTTAATCATATGGATTTTCAACTAATTTTATTTCAACCAGTAAATACAACATATTTGTTAACCTGCTTTGGATGGAGATCATTTGATTCAAAAAATCTTTAATTTGAAGTCAATTGCTAATTAGATCCACTTTAATCATGAATTTGGTCAAGCCGATTCATTTTATTTGGGTATTATATTTCAACACTTTTCAAATCCATGTCCTTAAGAAAAAAAGGAAAGATGCTTTTGTATGATGAGAAGTCTCTATGATCCAAAGAAACATAAGGACATCAAAAATATTTAGTTTTCAATGTTGAGACAGAAAACTCTGTATATGAAATATCTAATTAAAACTTGGTATGAAATATATCTATTTCATCATCCTCAAGATGTCAAAATCAGAATGAATTATGCAATATTCCTATATTATCAAATGAATAATCAAATAAAGTCTCAACTGCAATTGAAATTAACTCGCACTTACAAATTGAATCTATTATAAGACTTTGACTTAAGTAAAATAGAACTTTAATTCTAAAATGAAATTATTGATAATAATAGTTTAAGCTATCAAAACGAATCAGATTTTGAATATGTCGTCAAGATGGAATCTATTATGAAGTCCATAGAATAGAATATCCATAATTTTCTTGATTTTAGTATCAAATTTTGGAGACAAGTCAAATAAAAAGTAATTTATGAATAGGATCTATGGAATTTGAATGAGTAAATTATTATGACCATTTAAAAGTCTGATGAATTGTGGAGTCAAATAAGCAAGTACAAGATAATAAACAGAGATAAACCAATTGTCAAGAACTATCTGACAAGAAGACCTAAGTGGTAATTTGTTAATAATTGGTATCATTTGTATGTTCTAAACAAAAAAATTAAATAATCCATGTTAGAATATTGTGATTCTTAAAATATGATATAACCACCAGTTGATGAAGATTCAGGTTCAGACAATTAAAATTAGATTGACCAATTATCCTAGTTCAAACCTTTCAATTACACATCAGCAATCTTCCACACTACTCAATCTGGACAAATAGTAAATGTGAGTGAATCCACTTATGACATTTTTGGATTTTAACAATTTAATAACATAAGCCAATTACTGCCAATAACTATCATTAGAAATCATTAAATTGGCATTGATCAATTTGTTTAAACTGGTAAGAGCAAATCCTTATACAAGAAGAGAAAGGTTTTAGCCTTAAATAATGAAAAGTACCTTATGCCATGCAAGAAGTATTTGAAATGGCATGTAAGTCCACTTTCTCAAATCGAATATATTTGCATGATTAGACCTATTTATAGACATTAAAGTGTCAGTTATATCTTGGTTAACAGCGACTGGGAGATAGATTGTGTCTCAGAGTAAATTGCAGAACTCCTTTAACCAGGCTTATGCTTATTTTTGTTATGTCCAAAATTATTGAAATATTCATATTATTCATAATTTTTGACTGAAGAAGATCTTCAATTGTTTAAATTAAAAAGAGCTAAAAATGATAATACAAATCAAGATTCAATCGTAGATGCAAAATTCACAAACAAGAAAATTACCATAGTTCCAACTAACTACAAAAATTAGTACGTTTAGCCATAGGAGACATAAGATCTTGTAAGCATGGTTTTAGAAGACGATTCAAAAAATGTAGAGGAAAGTCCTCTTTGGATAAATGATGCCTTGCATGAAGATCAATAGGAAGAAAAAGATCAATTATTCAGAAGATTTCATAAAGTAATTGATGAAGATCATGTTAAACTAACCTTTCGTTTGCCCAAAAAGATCTAACCTTTGATTGAGGATTATGCTTAAATAAAACAAGACATATTTTTGAATGGCTTGGATCAAATAACAATCAAATCAAATAAACTTAAAAATCAGAGAATTGTATAGAGAAATTCTGCTGGTAAACTTGTATTTGATAAGAAGATCCTCTTTTCTAAGCTTTTCTAATATTAAGAACACTACTATGAAACCTTATATAATCACTTTAGTAAAGTATATATCGATATTTAGAAACCAGCTTTTAAAAGTATTGTATGACTAGCAGAATGTTAAAGACGGTTATTAAGATTGAAGCCTCAATACGATTCACTAAAAATACAATCATGGACAAATATTAAATAATCAAAATTACTAATCTAAATATTATAGAAAGCTAAGTCTTGGATAGAAAAGCAAAAGTAATTCTATTTATCCTATAACTTAGGCTGTTAAATTGCTCAATAGATAAAACTAAGTTGTCCGATAAAGATAAAGTGTCTTTTAGAGTCATTAATCATAGCATCTTTAGTTATTCCTTGAATAAAACTTTCAACAGCAAATTGATTAGAATTACTAAAAGTTGTTTCTTTCAAATGGTTATATTTTATTATATGCTAGTATAAAATTCAGATGTGGAATCATATCGAAACACTACAAATAGGGCATTCATGTCTGAAGATCAAGTGCTATCTGATTTCAATACTTAAAAAATAACCACATTGAGTCTCAAGACACAAAACAATATTTTCATTAAGGAAGAAAACAATAAACCTGCTAAAAGAGATGTGTAACTCAACTTTTTTAAAATTCTAAATAGAATTTTCATTGTCTTCTTAATTATATTTAACCTTATAGTTTTGTATTAGGGTCCTAATATTAATTAATTAGAAATTGATGAATTAGGGGTAATCGATTATATTATCAAAGTTTTAAAGTGCTAAGAAGTAGTATGATTTTCTTAATATCATGATTGAATCATATGATAAGTTGCTTAATGCATTTTATTGTTAAAGCAATATCTTAAGTGAGATTAAAAACTAATCTGAATTCTATCAAGACTTACAAAATAGCTTTAATAATCAGTTATCTGATATTAAAAATTTATATGAATAGCCAAGTTTTATATAAAAAGTCTACAAATCTAAAAATTTTGATAACAACTAAAGCATGATTGATTTAATAAATTAATACACTTCTAATATTGGAAATCTTTAGTCGATAGATCAATACTATGATTTTGATTAATCATTAGATTTCTTTAGAACTACATTCATACCTTTCCTTTTTAATTATCAAAGTCGAAACATATTTTAAATAATTGACAAGCTGACTCAAACATATGAAACCCAAGATTAAATATGCTTCACAATCATAATGACATCAACAGCAATCTTTGGATTTTATTTAATCTATAACATTTTCAACATTCTTGGACTCATCACACAATGCTAAGTATGATATTTCTTACCTTTAGAAAGTTGCTAAGCAATTATCTTATATCGAAAAAACATAAGTGGAAGAAGCAATAAAATTCTATTTGAATCTAAAATTTCAGTTTTCTTGCATCAGCAATCAAAATGGCTTCGTATAAAACAGTAAATAATAAGTCAATTAAATTAGATTATTTTTAATCTACCAATTAAACAATCATTCGACAAATGGAGGAAGATGAAAAGAGTAGTAATTTGAAGAGATAGAAGTAAAAGCAGTATGAATGGTCAAAAAGATGGAAAAGAATAAAAGTATTTGTTTAATTAATCAATCAAGATTGTAATGATTGTGAGGTATCTATTTTTTATGTCATTGATTTCATTTCTAAGCTACTTCTACTTTATTCACATTATGAGATTCAATTATTAGATGTCAGATCTGTTGAATTCAAACAATTTCACTAAGGAAACTACATAATTGCTATCATTGACATTATCCAAAGAACTCTTTCTATATGATTTCTTCAATCAAACTTACATAGATATCTATAACTATAAAGAAATTTAATTAAGATACATTAATAGTAATGATGAGACGCAATCCTAATTATACGAAACAAATATTGATGAAGTAGATGAAATATTTAATGGAGATTTATGTACCTCTATAAATTCAAGTATTTTATTAAATAAATCCTAGTTATTAATCTCTCAAATTGTGAGATATATTTGAATGGAGCATTAAAATATGGATTAAAATCCTATAACTTTTTACTTTCCTAAATGGCCTAGCAATTATTAAACCCTGAAGAGGGACTATACGAAAACACTACAGTTGAAAAGATCTTCGAATTTGATTAAGTATACACAACTTTAATGAATTAGGTTAACAAATTTTAGAGATTTGGATATTAAGAGGCTTGGAAAATTCTTGGGTTAAGTTACAGTTAATAAATTGATGATAGTGCCTAACTAGAATTAATATTCTTGTATTCTTTATATTTTTACCCCTAGATCGTGTTCCTTTACTTTTACTTTGCTCCTATTCATAGTCCTATTTGAAATAAGTTTTTTTGATTAATTGCTACAAATAATTTTGGAAGTCCGCTGTTTCTATAAAAGATACTTTTCAAATAATACAATAGATCGATATAAAATTATAAGAGCTCAACTCATTCAATGTAAAATAATTAATAAGTGATTCTAATACATATTCTCTGATATTTAATATCTGTTTTTAATATCCTATCATATTTAAAAAGTAAATCAAAAAATTTAAATTTTTAAGTTTTAAGAATCAATATAAAACACTATAATTCATTAAACAATTGTTATTAGTTTTTCAAATGTATCTTTAGGTAGAATATCTTTCATCATATTTAAATATTCAACTATTTATGGCCCATAAATACAAGACTTCTTGTAAATTGATTTTACAACTGAATCAAGCAACGATTTGATGTAATTCAAACATTATTGTGCCTCCTCTGTATTTGATTATTTTAAAAACTGATAGGTGTGTTTTAAGATTGATCTAAAAAATTGTTGAATAAATTTGGTTTGAACAGGATTTAATGTTAATAATCCTTTTATGAATCTGCATTACATTATCAATTAACATAGTAAGGATTTGTCAGAGACTAAACCATCAAACAAATCGGATTCACAATCATTCAGGTTTTCGCAATACAACTCAATAAATCTCAATAAAATGTGATAATCAAAGATTGGTTATAGGACTTTAGCATTTGGTACCACAAACATTACATTAAAGTAATTTTCACAAATCTTCTCTAAATCTAAGTATTCTTCATCTACATCATTCATATGTAAGCAAATATCCTTGGCGTAGTTGAGAATTATTTCGTTTGGTATTCCTTAAAACAAATAAGAAAATATCAATTCTTATTCTTCAATTCTTGTTTCAATCAAATTATAATATTCATCATGCATTTCCTCAAATTCGTCATATAATTTGAAAAGAGTTGGTATCTAGGGTTACATAATAAACTTTTACCTTTTATTTTATCATATCATTAAAACATTGGAAGTATTCATTTACTAACTCAAATTCTCTTAATTGCTTATATAAATCTTAATTTTATTCTAGCCAATTTTTTATCAACATTTTACTTGACTAAAGAACTTAGATGGATCTATCAGCTTCATTTTATAATCTGTCCTTTTTGAAAATTTCTTAAGAGATAAGTGTTTACAAATTTCCAAGTATTGATTTCAAATTTATTTATGAGAAGTTATCAAGAAAACCACAATAGTTGATTTATTATGAGTCATTAAAATTGAATGTCTTAAAACCATTATTTGCATAATCATATGAGACAATATTAGATTCAATGATGTTTTTCTCAAATCTATTGAATTCTTCATCATCTGATTGATGCTCATAAAAAACCTTTTCTTATTTGGCTATTCCTATCATATTCATTCTCCTATTATCCATATCTGTGATTAAATTATTATCTGTTTCATCTATTATAATTATATTTTGCTATTTTTTATTTCTCCTTACTTATTGATTATCTTCATAAATTCCATCATTTTCTAAATCTACAATATTGATTTCCTCCACATTTTCCAAACTGTTTTTTGCTATATAATTATTCATCCTATTCTCTTCCTCCAACTCCTTTAGATACTCGCTCTTCTCCTATTAGATTACATGATTGTGAGTGTCTACTACTGGTTTTTTGTCTACTTTCACATATTTTTTAGTTAAATCAAAATTTTCATCCTTTTCAAAAGTTAAGCAATTTTGAGTCTATTTTTTTTAATTTATATTAGATGCATTAGTATTACTATTTTATTCTTTGGTTTCTTGATCATGAAATGAAAAAGAACCTTGTTTTTTAAATTTTTTATTAAACATTTTAATATATTTAATTCATTATTTACTCAAAATTTTTCTTTCAACAATTCATTCATTGAATCCCTTCTACTATAATACAAGGGAATGCTAAATTTCCTTGGTTCTGACTCATGATAATTAATTGTCTTAACTTTTGGATACTTGAAGAGTCTTTCATACTTCCTCAAAGCATAAATCACGTTGGACGTAGGCATATAACCAAAGTAATTCATTAATCTATCGATATTGAAATTAGTTGTTTGAAATTAATCGTCAAACTAATTCATTTATAAGTCATTAAAATCAAGTTGAAATTATTGTGAAGTTTAATTTTTGGGTGAATTATTTAGTTGATCATCTTCAGACTCAGATTTCAATTGCCTATCGGAATCTCTATAGACTGATTTTAGATTTAAAAAAATTCCAACCTTCTTCTGTTAAGTTTAATTTCTCTATCTTATCAAGAAGGAACTGTTTTTTTTTAAAGGTGGAACTGGAGGAGGTCTAGTTAATTGCTTATCTAATAGGGATTCTTTTTAACCATGACTACTGAAATCTTTTGTAGCATAAGTCGAAAATAACTTCATGTCAACGTCATCAAGTTAAGTATTAGAAAGGTTTGCTTTGTATTCTTCAACTGTGTCTTTAATTGCTGAATGCATCATTAAACATCGCACTTTCTCATTGTTTCTCTGTATAAAATGCCTTTATTATGTAGATGGTCTTAAATCAGCTTTCTTGATTCTCTACAGGATATCTGGCTTGTATGACAGAAGTGGACAATCAATATTTAGATGATCAGCCATTTTACAATAATTACAGCATTTTTAAACAATTTAGAAATTCTAATTAAAAATTATATTGTCTTTAATATGATGAAACCTTTGAAAATCTTTAGAATTTTAGTTTAATAACTACAATAACGATGAACGATTAATCTTAAATATTTTGGTAAAACCTTGGCTTTTAACTGATGTTTTTGATTAAAATCCAGAAAAGAATTAATATTCGCCAAATGTTTCCCCAGCTTTTAATGATTATAATAGTTTTTGACTATTTTCCTCATAAATATTAACAATCCCTTCTTGTATATAATAGAGGCTTTGATCATTTAGATCATTTCTGTGATATATGACATCTCCTGGAGTAAATTTAAATTCTATCAAATACTGAGAAAGTTGTTTGAGGGTTGATTAAGAGAACTGGTTATTTAGAATCTTAATTTTCTTCATAATATTCATCTAAACATCTTAGACGAGTTCCTGTTTTAAGCCAATAGGCAGATCAGCTTTAATTTTATTGATGTCATCCTTATTCTCATTGGCTTCATTTTCACATTGATATTTGAGATAGTTTCTGATTCTGCTCTGAATTTACAAATCCACTTAACTATTTTTCATAAAGGCATTCATAATTATAATAGATCGCCTAAAAGATAGAAATAGAATAATTACTTATATTTTTACTAGACTTCATATTGACTCTTGAGTATCATTCCAATTTGACTAATTGAATAACCGAACATACAACTGGAGAGAATCATCATCAAATTAGCAGCCAAGGTTTCGAATTGATTAGTAGGTGTTATGTCTCCATAGCCTACAGTAGACATAGTCATGGTTGCCCAATAAAATGAAGTGTTATACTTCTCCCAGATTGCCCCATTTTACAGGTTCCGTTAAATCAACCAAGATTGACCTTGTTCTATGGTTATCTCACCTACGTAATGCCAAATACATGCCATGACATGGGCATATGAAAAGATCAAAATTGTGAGTTATATGACATCAATAGCGTAATGGTATTGTCCCTTCAAGTAAAGAATTTCATACAGGCTTTCATAATTTTGATTGAGTTTTTTGTAAGAGATGAAAATGATAATGATACAAAAGGCGCCTTGCCACTGAATGTTATCGAAAATTGGGAAAAATGAAATGATTAGGGTGAAGATATATATTAGATCTTCGAATAGGTTCTTTTTTAGGAAGTCTTTAATTCTTTCAGTCTTATCATATATGGTTTCTCCATTTACGATTAATGGACTATTGATTTTGATAAAAACATCAAAAAAGACTTAAAATATAATAATAATAAAGAGGACTTAGAAAATTGAAGTTTCCTATTAAAATGAGATCATAAAAGGTGTAATCCATAAAGTGACTATCTGAATGAAGAGGGACCATATGGTTAAGATGATTGAAACATGACTACCTGAGATAATGAATGGGATGCGACTGTGAGTATATTGATTTCCTTAAATTATGATGCATTTTTACTTTTAGTTTGTCTTTGCCACCAATCTTGATGTAAAAGATACTTATTTTCTTTACTCAACACATAAGAACGCATGAGGAGAATGTTTTTGAACTTTTAAACAAGGGAATTTCTATTAATTGTCCTCAGGAAACTTGTTCGATATAAACCAATCTTAAATTCAGATCTTCTTTTTCTTGTCAACTGTATAAAGAAGAGAAGGAATGAATACCTATTTGCTTATTTCTTATTTGAGAATTGTGGACTCGCAATGAGTAGTATTTTTCATTTTATTTGGAGGCAAAGATGAGTTGGAGTCTATTTATTAGAATTGGAATTTTTGTAATTGATCTTAATCAAATTTCAATCTCGGACCATTGGGATGGAGATCTCTATTCTATTCATTTGAGTCAGATATTTGTTTCAAAATACTCATTAATATAATTATCACAATCTCGGTTTATAAAATAGTTGAATAGCATTCATGGCTTAATCCTTGAGATGACTTAATTACGGAGTTATCTTCTGTTCCAATTCTTAGATCAGAGACAATAGCAGTTTGTTGTGCTCATTATAAAATGAAGCCAAGATCTCCCTATTCTCCCCGAGTATCAGTTTCTAGTTAGCAATCAGCCAGTAAGTATACACATTAGGTTCGGATAGAGTTGATCTATTATAGCAATAATACCTTACTTGTTCCACTTTTAGGTGTCTCTTGTCAAAGTCATCTAAATCTCAATGACTCTTCCAAGTAATTTGATCTCTTCAATTATCGACGGACTGAAATTCTTCAAAGAAATACAATCACATAGTAGCATCATTGTACAAGACAATCGTTTTTATCTAGTGCATAAGAATTCATCACAACTGAATTAACCTTGTTTTGCTTATTACAATAACTCAAATGATTTGATATGCGCCAAAATGATGTTATTCAATTCAGCCATCAATGCTTATCTTAATTCAGGGAATCCAATAAACTGATCGATATTGTATTCGAAGATGTGTATTAATTCATTCATTAACGACAATCCATATTTCAGAGACACTGCTCCACCCAAACATGGTTTCTAATTCAAAATGAAATTCTTAGATCTATCAAAATCAAGACTTAACATATTGAAGGACAGTAAATTGATCAATATGGCTAAAAGCTTTAATTTTGATGTCAAATTATTGGACTTATATAATTCAGCCTCTCTATTAATCTTGACTGTGTTCAACACTGAAAACAAATTCTTCAGCCATTCTTGACCTTTCAATCCGAATATTTGTCTATTAATTGGAGAGTCATCAGCATAATTTAAATTGATCTTATTTTAATCGCATTCAAAGACTACATGTAAATCTACTTTTTCTTATGTGTCAATTAAATCAAAAGACCCTGAAAAAGTGCAGAAGGCTTTCATTTGCTTTCCTTTAGCCTTTCCAATCTCATAAAATATATTGTAAGCCTTTAGAAATTCTAAAGCTGTTTACTTATTAAAACTATTTCTATTTTTCATAAACAGAACTGCTTCATCAACCAGATGTTCTGGTATCCCACTTGCTATTGCAATATTTCTAGCATGCAACGTCATATGTCCCTTTTAAATACCTTCAACAGCCAATGCTCTTAATGCTGCAAAATTGGAAGCTAAACCCACGGAAACGATGATTTCAGCCAACTTCTGAGAGTCAGGATAATCCAATATAGACAAAATCTATGAATATAATGGATTTTGAGGTAGCACTCCTCCTTAGGTTCCAACACTTATAGGAACTGTTAATTCACCTATAAATTTATTGTCAACTATTTTATAGGATGAAAGTGGCTTGTATTATCCATTAATTGATGCATAACCATGTAAAGATGCATTAACTGCCCTTGCATCTTGTCCAGCAGCATTGCACACAGCCTCAATCCCATTAATAATCCCTTTATTATGTGTTACTGCCCTATAAATATCGAGTTCTGCAAATTGATATGCCTCCATCATTAATTTAGCAACTTCTTTGCCAGTCAACTATTTATAATTCATCTTATCTATATCCAAACAGAACTGACATGTTACCTTTCTATTCGTGCATAGATTAGTCAAGATTTTGATTCCAACTCTGGTTCCAGTAATCTCAGCTATCAAAGGAGCAACAAACTCCAGAATTGTGTTAACCAAATTGGCCCCCATACTATCACATACATTAACAAATATATCCACACTACCTTGTCCTCTACCTAAATTTCGACATTTCACATCTTCAAGTCCTCCTCCTCTTTTCACCATACTTTGACATGCTTAATTCCCTCTATTTATTATGGTCTGTCTATTTGAATCTATTAAACATTCAACTTTTGAAAAGTTCTAAATATCTAACAATTAGATTTAGCCCATCATTACAGGACGACTTGAGTATGTTTAGAAACCAGTACCTGCTTCGCTAATAGTTTTAGCTGCTGCACTTGCTGCTGCAATTACAGAAGGCTCTTCTATTGCCATAGGTACAGAATAGCATTGACCATTAATCATGAAATTTAATCCCAAACCAAGAGGATAGGAAATCTTTCCAATACAATTTTCAACCATTAAGTTTGCATTCTATAATGACAATCCTCCATCCTTAAAAGGTTCAACATTTACATTCATAGTTTTTTCTAATTAATCCAATCGTTATTAAATTGTTTTCTTATAAAATCCAGTCCATAATTAATTATATTACTTTTAAGATTGTTAAGTACTTTAATCCGTAATGCTATTATTATTAGTCATTTAATCTCGAATTTACTGAATCTTATTGATGGGTTTAGAATTATCAACCACTATCATATCTGAAGTTTAGTTTAACTCAAATTGTTTATGAACAAGATATTCTCTTCTATACTTGTCATCTATAGATTTCAAATAAAAGGTCCCTGGATATAAGTCAACCTATTTTGGTTAATATTATTGGTTATTCTTATTGTAATTTATTTCTCGTTGTTACATGATGTGATCATATTCAATACAGGGTATTCTGATTCTTTATTGGAGTCTTTCTTGCAATTTCAACTTTTGTTTCAATACTCCTGTTGATTTGTTGCATCTCAAAAAAAAGAGTGAAGCTGCACAGCCTGATCCATATGAGAACATCATTATTCTTTTATTTATTAAGTCATCTTAGGTTTAAATCAAACTTACTAATCCTGCATATAGAGCTCCTGTATAGATATTACCTAATTCTCTTGACAAAAGACAAGATGGTAGAGCCTTATTCAACCAATCATTCTAATAGAATTTAAGCATTTGTGATTATTTTTCATTGAAATTTTAGAATGTGAATCCAGTCTCAACTTTTTAGACAAATGATTCATTCAACTTGACTCTTAAGAAGGACTTCTAAACCATCTTATGAAAAGGACTGTGAAAACAATAAAAATCAGCATTCACATTGTTGTTTTTCCTAAAATAGGATTGAATACAATTGTCTATAGATGATAAATAACTTTATATTGACAACTGGCCATCGACAGTGGGATACTCGCTGTGAAAGTTTGGCTTATAAAAATCGTAATTATCTTTCATATAAGTAGTTCTAATTGGTTCTAGTGTAAAAGTTGCATTCGGAGCGATTAACATTGCCACTGCTCCTGCTCCTCCAGTAGTACGTGCTGATCCTTTAGCATAAACTGCTATATCAGTACAAACAACAAGGCCTAATCTACCATCCCAAGCCTCACTCTACATCCAATTAATAGTATTAAATAAAGCATTGGTTCCTCCATAACATGCATTTATTGAAGTCACTCCTTCAATATTTGTATTTTCACCAAACAATCTCATAAGGGTTGTCTTAGTTGATTTAGATTTATCTAATAATGACTCTGTGCCCACTTCCAATCTACCTATTAATGCAGGATTAATTTAATATTTCTCTAATAGATTAGTGACAACTAACATAGAGATCTCTACATACCTGTCAATGCCATGGTGTTTACATCTTCAAAAGGTCTTACAAAGGCCATATTCACTTATCCCAATCCTACGGTATACTTACCCTGCGAAACATTATCAAATAATTCTGAAAACTATATATTTTTTAGTACCTAATTCTGCTTGATTAACATAGGTCTTAGGGAAGTAGATTTCAATCGCTTCAATACCAACATTAGTTGCTTTCATGAATATTATTATATATTTAAATTTTATATTATTGTTTAAATCAAGCCTCCATTATCAGAAATCAATAAATTCACAGATATTTAAATATCATTTTATAATATTCTTGTATAATTATATAATCTATAATAATTCTGTAAGTTGGTAATATTTAGGGAAGTTATTTGAATGTAAAATGCATTTATTGTGTACTGTAAAATAATATATTTGATATCATTGTTTTTTTGCTTGGACCTTCTTTTTGTCTCCTCCTTATTACTATTGCTTTCCTTTTTATCCTTATTTTTAAGTTTGTTGTTATTCCTTTTATTCTTTAGGCTATTATTATTGCTTTTATTTTTGATCCTTCTTTTCATCTTTGACTTCAACTTCTGCATCCTCCTTCAATTTCTTAATTCTGAGCATACCCTATTTGGCAGACAAACCTGCTGGAGTACTCATGATAGATTAATCACTTACTTTACTTCCCAAGCTCCACCTGCAATTTGTAATCCTGTTTGTGTGCATCTCCAAATACCAATAGCCTATCTTTTCAATGAATGCTAAATATCTAATTCAATTCATACAGCTCCGGTGAAGGTGTTAAAATATCTCTGATGCTAAGAAATTTCAAATTTCTTGATTATTTTTCTCAAAGAAGCACCATATCTGGTACCATATTTACCTGTAATTCCCACCTTCTTTGTTTTTTTGGTCATATTTCAAATAAAAATAAAATCTTTAATTTATTTAGTTTAAAATACATTATTCATTATTATTATTATCTATAATTATCAGATATCGTTATGGAACAAATTATGTTCAAAAAACAAGCACAACCTAGTAAATCAATGTTCAAGCTATATGGTATCTGGTTTTAGAGTCAGCAAATGTTATACTTAATTGACAAAATCAACAAAGGATATTGAATAAACAAGAAAAGCAAAGATTTATTTCATAACCCATAAGAAAAATATATGTAGTAATCTGATGCCATAGAAACATTGCAATTCTATATTAATGTTCAGAGTTAGAATACTTTAGAAGGTTTGATACAAACAATGTGGCCTGGAAAATATGAAAAACCCTTAGAAAAAAAGAAAAGATATAAATTTAATGATGAGCTAATCTATAATTGTAAAGAGATTAAGTATGCTTTTTGCGATGTGAAATAAGATATACAAATTTCAATTAGAAACTTAGAAGCATAGGTGCACATTATATTGTCAAAAAAATAATCTGACAAATAATGCACAATTATTAAATTATGTTACTTTAATCTTTTATTCTATGTGATTTTCAAATTAAATTTTAAAGAAATCACATTAATAGGTTCAGTATAATTAGAAATTATAGAAATTATGAAAATTCGAAAACTGTTATATTAATTTTAAAATTAATTGGTAATCATTATAAGAAACTGTCTAAATCCAAGATTTCACCTTATAAAATCATGTTATTTAAAACCAATCGTTTTTTTCCCTTAGGATTTCATTTTATCATATTTTTATAATCTTACAAAGGAATATTTGCTTGGAATCATATATTGTCTGCTTAATCTAAATTTTTTTATGTATTTCAAGAAAGATTCAATGATCTTGTCAAAATTATTATCTGGAAAATAGTGAGAGTAAATTATCATTTTATCTAATCCTTCGATTATATTTAATGGTTCAGGATTACTATCATTTTCGTAATTAGATGATTATTTAATGAAATTCTGTTATTAACCTAAAGATGCAGTTTTTTAGATAGGTTCATGACGCTTGGTTTAATTAGCAGTAAAAACACTTTATTCAGCAAAGAAAAGGCTTTTCCTTGGTCTTTAACCATACCGTAGAATGTCAGTTGGTTTTAGTAATGGAGATTCTGTTTTAAGAGGAGATGCAGGTATAAATTTTGATCTTTGACTTATTCTCCTCTTTTCACTAGGTAAACCATAGGACAAAGTCAAAATCTAATCACTTTTTTTTTCATGTTTAATACTTTCTTCAGGGGATTCATTTGATTCATTTATAGATCCTATTTGTTGGATATCTCCTCCAGTCGCATTATCTAAATCGTTTGATGTTTTGATATGCTTTGAACTTTACATTAGACTCTCCTAATAATAAACACCTTAACGAATTGCCTTCCTTTTGAATTAGGAGCGTTCTTAAAAAGAATCTTAAAAGAAACTCTTCTTGATTACTCTTTCCAAATCAGGTTTATAGTGTATATAAGGACATTTCCAAATAGAATGGGATTCTTGGCAACAATAACACTCAATAGTAGAAGAATGATAATGAAATAGAATTTAATCCTTCAACAAATGAAATTTTTAAAAATCATTATTATAAGAATTCAGTATTTTCAAAAATTGATTCCTAGATATATAATAGATTTGACTGAAATCACAACTAATTGCAGTACCTAATCTCTTTTGATTGGTCAAAAATTCTAATTCTCCAAAACACTATCCAGTTGTAAATTTTTTGAGTACTTTCCCTGAGTTGTCATCAATCAAATTAACTTCTCCTTTCCATACAATGAAGATATTGCACTCATCTATTTACTTTTATTGGTAGATGATTTCTCTTGGCGTATATGACTATAGATTTAATTCACAAGCAATTTAAGGGAGAATTTCTTCTGAAAAATTTTTGTTAAAAAAAGGAATGCATTGCATAACTCTAAATTATACATCTTGAATTAATTCTGATCTTAATGTAGTTGGTAATTTCTCAATAATACCACTAATCTCATTTTTGTAAAGTTTTTCTTATTTATGATAATGATACTTTAAATAATTTCTAATTCGACCTTGGAGTTATTCTGCAACCTGATTGTTATTCATGTATTCATTAATCAACAACAAAGTTCTCTTATATTGTTATTTTTAGACATCCATATTTGTAAATATTGACCCAATTTGATTCATTGAGAAGGCAAAAATTCCACTTGAAAATATCATGAGCACAATGGCACATTATACTTCATAAATATTTTTACCTGATATATCTCCATATCCAACCGTTACCATTGTGGTTGTTGCCCAATAAAATGAATACACATACATCGATAAAATACCAGCACCATCAAACTTTGGATCTTGAGTCCAGGATATCTCATTCAACTCTGTACTTTTGACTCCAACATAATACCAAATACATGCCATAAAATGGGCAAAATAAAATGTAATAATTATCAACTATATTAACTTTACTATTTCAGTAAGAATTGAAGATTCCACAAAGGTTTCTTCATATTTAGTTAAGTATTTTTTCAATTTAATAAAATTCAAACCAAATTGCACTAATACTATAACTTCCTAAAATCCACTAGCTCTTATTCCTATATCACTTATGACAAATATTAAGGTAATAAAATATATTATGTCTTCATGCATTTCATTTGAAACATAATGTTTCAAAATGCTAATTCTATTTTTTATCAATTTACCTTAATCAAAAATACCTCTATTAAACTTAATTACTAAATCTGCTGCAAATATGTATGTTAAAGCACTCTCAAAGGCATCAATATTTCTACTCGAAGACGGAGTAAAGGCTATTTTAAATGGCAACCACCACAATAATATTGTTAATTAAAGAGCTCTAAAAAATTCCCATATTAACATCACTTTACTTGCAGGATTAAAGACAGGCAGTTTTCTAAAAATCTAATTTTTAACACTCTCCTCAGAAATCTGCAGTTATTTTATATTTTTCCAATTTTTTTTTTTGAGCATAACCTCCATTAGATTTTCTCTTATTTGTTCCCCAAGAATACTTGGAAATATGTATGCTTTCTTTTTTAATTTTTCTATAAATTATTTTGAGAGATTATTGATAGCCAACATTTTAGTTATCCCACTATTTCTTTGATGCACTTGCTTATCGTTTTTATCTAAGAAATTATTTTATTATTGGAAACTCTTCAATGAATACATATCTTTATTTTTGCTCTTCGAAATACTAATATCTTTAAAACGAAGGTTCTGTATTGAATTTACTTATGGTATGGAATCCGATTCAGAGTTTTCCTTAAAAGGTATGTCTTACATATCTAAATGAATCAGTTACGGTCTAAACGAATCCGAGATTCTAGAAGAACCTAGTTTATCACAAAAATTACACCTGCTTATTTTAAGTCATTATACAAAGTTTAATCTAAATCATCAATCATACCTATTAGAAATTGTTATAATTATTTATTTAACTTTAATTCGTTTATCTTAAATATATTATTCATTCAAACTTTTTCACATACTACTCATAGAATTAATCAAGGGTTAATATAAATACGGACTTATTTTAAATATATCCTCTTATAGTAAAAGTAAAATTAAATATTTACTTAATAAACTATTTATTTTATTGAAAGAGTAAGAAGTAACACTAACTAAGAACTAAATATAAATCTAGAGTCATATATGATAATCATTAAAATATAATATTAATTATAGGTAATGAAAAATTATTTAAGAAATAAATGTTGAAATAATGAGTAAAGTGAATTATTCTTTTAATAATACAATCAAAACTTTAGTTAGTTCAGTTAATAATTATTCCTTCGATTTCAAAGAGCATTGCTTTTTGATATGATAATTAAGCATTTTCACCTTTTTCAAAACATTAGGATTACCTTTTTAAGATAGTAAGTAATCAGTTCGAATATGTATCATTTAAAAACTAAATTTGAAAGACAAAATTTACTCAATTTGAAATTTATGAATGTATTCACAATATTTTATAATTTTTGGACTCTGAAACATAATTGGAGTATTTGCTTTATGGATGAATTTCCAAGTATATTGTTACAAATTAATTTTCTTTATTTTCAACTGCAATTAGTGTTATGGATGTTGCACTAATAGTAACTTTCAAACTAATTATAATCTTAAATCATCTAATAATTGAGATATTATCAAATATTTGAGAATTTGTTGGTATGAATTTTTTTAAATAATTTAGAGATCCAAGACTATTTCAAAATAATCATTGTTTTTCAAGGAATCATCTACTTAACAAAACATTCTTTCTTCAATTTTAAATTATATTGATTAGCTACAAGTTAAGAGTCAAAATTTTAAGTTTTTAAATGTCCAATTTATATTAAGATAAATCATAAGAGATTTTTTTCATCTTTAATTTATATCTCCTTAGTTGAGGAAGAAGTAATATAATTTACATAAAGAATTATTCTATGCATTAGTTAGATTAAATAAAAGATTCAACTTTTTTTTGGTAAATTTCTGTGCCAATGTGGAATTAATAAAGAAGTACATTTACTAATTTTGAATCTATTGTAATCTTTCAAAGTTAAATCATTAAATATAGATATAATTTTGATATCAAGGATAAAAATATATTAAATTCAAATAGACCCAATATTTCCATAATGAAGAATTAATAAAACCCTAAATGAATTTATTAAATAAACCAAAAGCATTTATTAAATAATGATTTTTTGAGCTAATTATTGAAATAAACATATATAATTTAGGGATTTTTCTAGTGTATGGTCATCAGGTCTAGAATAATTCTAAGTTCAAATTGATCTATTTATGCTTATGTATAAGGTTTCAAAATTATATTAAAATATTAAATAATAATCATGCATACAATGACTCAATTATGTATAAATTTCAATTATATAGAACTTAGTGGTTTCTCATTCTTTTCACCTAGAAATATAAGAGATAATTAAAATCTCATTCTTAAAACATCTACAACAACTCATAGTAAATAAAGGAAGGTCATCTTTCCAAAAAAGAAGAAACAAAAAAGTAAGTCACTTCCACCTTCTTGTCGAATCCCATAAATGGAAGACGATCATTATTCTACCACCTTGACATTGACTGAAAGGTTAAAGAAACGGTATTTCTAACCTCTAAAAAATGCTGTTGCTAAAATCACTGAGATTAGACAACAACAACAGTCTAGAAGGAAATCAACTTATGGATTAATGTTTGGACAATTGACATCAAAAGAAATGTTAAATCTCCCAACAGTAATCGAATAACATAAGCAAGTCAATAAATAAGAACTGGCATTAGCAAGCTTCGCAATAATGTTAGAAAGAAAGTAAAGAAAGAAAACAACTAGAAAGCTATCTAAAAAGCTATCAAAACAAGAATCTCTTATTGGTATTATATAATTACTATTATTCAAAGAATATGATAATATGGAAAGACCTCCTTCTTGTAAAACACCCCCAAAATTAATCTTGATATCAAAACCAAAAGTCAAATCTAAGCTATAGTTAGAGAAAGAACGCTATTTTAAAGGATTAGATCTTAAGATGTGCCATTTCTTATCAAGTAAACTCTAACAAAATGTCTTACCGCAAGAAAAAAATATAGTCAAATCCCACTTTCAAACCAAATCTTGTGTATCCCTTTAAAATCTCTAAATATGTTCTTTTATTTCATCTCCTAAGCTAAAACCTGCTGTAAAATAAAATACTGAAATAAATTTGGTTCTTTAAAAACAAAAAAGTAAATCCACTCTCAAAACTGAAAGACCCTATATTAAACATAATACTTAACTGTTGAAAAAGATTTAGTAGACATTTGAAACCAAAAACACTACATGGTCAAGACAAAATTCACTTGAATAAAAATAATACTGATTCATAACTAGTTTTATATATATATATAAAATTGCCGAGAATATCATGAAATTAACCAATCATCCTAAAGATGGTTTCCTTATAAACTAAGCGTTACTTGCATTATGTTGTCTGCATGATAGTATTTGGTGTATAGAGTGGGCAATATTCGATCTTATTCTATCAGAGGAAGTTGGCTTATCGTTAACATATCTGCTGCTCAGCACTAAATAATACTTATTGAGATAACAATACCTGGCTTGTTTTCAAAGGTGTTATTAGCAATTAAAGTTCGAGTTTGTTATAATTTTAGAAAAATGTTATCCTTACTTAGTTTTTTTTCAAATTCCTATAGTATCGTATTTGATTACGTTTTGGATTTTTTGAAGCCACTGCTAGAGTCGTTATCTTTGAAGAATTTATTGTTCAATTTTTAACTATTTTCTCTAGGAACAACAGACAAAATCCAAGGGTGATTCAAAGCATCTTGAGGTTTTAGTCTTGATTCAGCATCCCAGGTAAAGCATCTCTATAGAAAATCAACAAAGTCATCATCAGTAGTTTTAAGAAGTTCTTATAACTAAACTGATTATGGTTTTCGATAGGTTTTGATGGTCTTTTTTGGTAATCCATTTTCATCGAAGAAATGCTTCTTTCTTGGACATTTTAAGGCGAATTCAGTAGATGGCGCTCCGATAACTTCCATAATTAAATTAAATTGCTCAATTTCATTGTCTCCAGGAAAGATTGGCTAACCAGTATGGATTTCAGATACTAAACATGCAAAACTCCACATGTCAATTTCCATCCCGTATTTCAATCCAAAAATAACTTCTGGCGCTCTATAATATCTAAGTGTTAATCAGAGATAGAATACCTGCTCTAAATGTATGTGTAGACCTAGTTCCCATCTATGCATCCAGAACCAAAATCAACTAATTTTACTATTTTTGATTTCATATCTTACACCATGACATTTTCTGGTTTTAGATCACAATGCACAATATTGAGTTTTTATAAATAATTCAAGGCGATTAAAATTTAATATGAAAATTTTCTTAAAGTTTCATAGTCTAAACCTCTAAATTTTTATTGTTTTAAAAGTTCAAACAAATTGTATTCTAGTTTTTCGAAAACTATGCATTAATGCCCTCTAAAATTAAATTATTCTTCTATTCTCACTATGTTGGATTTGTTTAATGGATCTCTTTCTCTAATCATCATTAGGAGGTTTGCTTCGACCAATGCTTACTTTTTTAACTTTTCTTGATTTCTGATAATTTTGAGAGCGAATGTCTTTTGTGTTTTGTGATCCAACACTTAGAATACTTGACCAAAACTGCCTTATCCAATAAGGTTAATAATTTCATATTGATATTTTATGTGATCTTTAGCATAACACAAATACTCTCCATTTTAACCATCTTATTAAATTTTGGATTATTTGTAATAATATACTTGTTTCAACTATTACACTTCAAGAACTTCACTTTTACTCAAATTAAACAGTCTAATAAACTAATCAACTAAAAGTGGAAATTTTGACATTGTTGAAATTGGAGCATTTTCTTTTTCTTTGATGGTTTTATTTTTAAAGTTGAGTATAATATTCTGTATTGTGTTGTTGTTGTTGTTTAGATTGATGTTAGTATGTAAGGGTTAAACTGGCTTGAATTTCTTTTCCGATGCTATCCCTGGAGTATTTGGACTGGTGGGTGTAGTGTCGATTTTGCGTTTAGTGGAAAGTGGATGAGCAGTTTGGATTATTTGTTTTAAAGCAGACATATCCAAATGAACAGAAAATTTCTTACGATCAGCTAATTTCATCAACTAATCTGTTAAATTAATATAATGAACTTAAAAGAATAAGAATCAATTAATGATTATTTTAAAGATGATTCAAAATTTATAGGGGAATTCCAATTGCCTGATTACAAGGTAATGCGTGGATATATCGGTGGGTACGGAGACGAATTGAGACTCTATTACACTAAATTCGATCCGCCTCATAAAAAAGCATCTTTGTGCATCGTGCATGGCTTTGGAGAACACTAAGGAAGATTTCTACATGTATGTGAAGTACTTATTATTGAGATTGCTGACATATTTGCTAAGTTGAATTTTGCCGTCCATTTAATAGATTTAAGAGGATTTGGATATTCTGGAGGACCTAGAGGATCCTAAACCTTAAAGGAATTACATATGGACATTGAAGTCTTGCTAAGACAAGTGTCAAAAGATCTTCCGTTATTTCTCTATGGACATGCAATGGGGGGCTTACTCATAATCAGCTTTTTAATGAGGAACCCTCAACTGAAAATCAGTGGGATTATCACCACAGCTCCGATGCTTGGTTTTCCCATGGATAGAAAACTGAAGGGAATCAAATATATAGCTGTCAAGTACTTTGGACATTACATGGAAGTATTAATAGTCATAACTTGTAGGATTTAGTAATTAATACAAAACTCAACATTACAGGAATGAGCAAGGATGATCTACACATTTAAAGGTGTTTTGAGGATAAGTTAATGATGCCTCTATTAGGTATTGGAATGGCCAAAAGTATTCTTGAAACCTTAAACTATATGGAATCAAAAGTGCAGACATTTAAATATCCCATTATAATTTTACATGGCAAATAAGATGCCGTTTCTAGTTATCATGAGAGTGTAAGATTTTATGAAAAATGTGGTAGTCGAGATAAATCTATTAAATTGTTTGAGAATGGTTATCATGAATTATAGCATGATTTTGAATTTGTTGAAATGAAACAAATAATGATTGATTGGTGCTAAATACGTATGCAAAAAGCTGATCCATTTGGTATTATAAATAATATTAATTAATTTTAGGGATTTTAGTGTAATCCAGACTCAATTATGGGATTCCTATGGGAAGGAACAACAATTGCAAAATCTTGGTGGGTTTGCTATTCTTTTTAGTTTATGTGTTGGTAATTTTGAAATTCAGAGGGAGATTCTAAAAATATTAATATCCAATTATTCCATTGATCATAATATATAGATATTATAATAAAAAATTATGAAAAATTTTAGACGAAACAATAATCAGTCAAATAGACCATTTAGAAATAATAGAAGGCCTAGATCAAATTTCTAAAGGAAATTCAGCAGAGATGATAATGATCGCAATAACGATAATCAATGTAAATGGCTTTTTATAGACTATCCATTATATAGCAGATAGAAGACCATTCAAAAGAAGTTTTAGATTCAAGAAGTCAGGTAAATTTGATTCATTCAGGACTGGCAAAAGAAGATTTAGAAAGTTGTCTGAAAACAAAGGTGAAAATTTAGAAAATAAATTGGATAAATAATTAGAATAATATAAGAGTGGACAACAAGTAGTAGGAAATAGTGGTAACAATTCTGATCTATTAAAAAGCATCTTCTAAATTAGACAATGCTTTAGATGCATATTTCTCTAGAAAAGGATCGAATACAAAAGAAAATAATTTAGATAGAGAATTAGAAAGCTATTGGAAAAAAAATAATTGATAAATGTTAAAATATTCAATATAATCAAAAGATATATAACACAAGAACACTCTTATGATAGTTAAATAAAATAACTTTACATAAAATTCAATAATTATGAGATTATGATTATTGTTTATCTCTGCTCAAACACCCAAAAGCAGAAAATACCTTATCCATAAATCCCAATTCCTCTTATCTTTATTATGGAGCTTGTATTTCTCTTAATCCTTGAGCCATTTACTACCTTTGGGATACTCTACTTACTCTAGTTTTAAAATCATCCTCCTAATTATAATTAGAACAAGCAGTGGACTTGCAATTGTTATTAACATTTTATGGAATTACATAGTTTGATGATTTTGATAAATTTTTTATATCACCACTACTGCTAATCTATTTTGTATTTTTATTAAATGATCTACTCATTAAATCTTCATTCTAAGGCGAGATTGATCTACTTGATAGATCATTTTGTTTCTCCTCCTTATACATGTATGATCTTAAGTCGATTCCATAACTTTTGTAGAATTTCTTCATCCATGCATGATCAAATATCTGATTCATTGAGAGTCTTTCGGCTGGATTGAATTTTAATATTCCCTGAATCAACTATTTAGCCTCAAATGACAAGGTTGGATCATACTCTATAGGAGCCATTTTAACGATATTATTGCATTTCTCATTTTCAGTCCTTCCTTTAAATGGTGCATAACCATGTATTAATTCATATAATAAAATTCCTAAACACCAAATGTCTAAACTAAAACTATATGGTTAATTGGTTAGCATTTCAGGAGCCATGTAATCCAGGGTTCCACAGAAGGTTCTCCTGACTCCGTTTTAAGTTGTTTCTGCTGACCAACCAAAATCACAGACTTTTATGTTGCCTGACTTATCCAATAATAAATTTTCTGGTTTTAAATCTCTATGAATGATGTTCTTTTTATGCAAATAGTCTATTCCTAAACAAGTCTAAAAGTAATACACGAAAGCTTCGTTCTCAGGAAGCCTTCTTCTTTTCCTGATGTAGCTGAATAAACTGCCATTTTCTTAAAATATCATAAATTTGAGTTACCTGCTAATTCTAATATAAGAAATACATTCTCTTTATCTTCAAAATAATGAAATAACTTTGTTATATGGGGATGCTGCAATCTTCTTTAGATTTTAATCTCCCTTTTAAGATTTTCAACAGAACAATACTCAAATATTTACTTCTTGTTCATCTTTATCATATTAATCAATATTACCACTTTCATTGCATACAATTATCCATTTTGACGATCCTTTACCAATTTTACACACCCATAACTACCTTTGCCCAATTCCATCTTATTATCCTTAATGATGATTTCAAAATCTTCTGCTGATCTTCTAATCGATTTTAACGTTGAAGCTGAGTCATTTAGTTCAGTTTTCGATTTTATTTGGCAAGGTCTGCAATTGTTCTTATGAGACAAAGTCCTGCAATAAAATACATTATCTACCAATCAGTATCCCTGCATTTTTATGAGCAGTATTTCATTATTTAACAAACAGAACAAATGTATTCCAATTCCAGTACTGTTTTATTAGTACAATATTTATATGAACATACTTAATTCATTTTATAATTTATAATAACGCATTAATTATCCTATTCTTGTAAAAGTATTTGTATCAAATGAATAAAAATCACACAAACCATTAAGATCACTTAATCAATCAATTCAGGCATAGGAGATTTAACATTAATATTCATATTTTCTAATTAGTAAATATTTTAAAGAAATAGAATTTATGCTTCATTAGAATAATAAAACAACATAGTGAAGTTTAATTATGAAGTAAGAAAATATTAGGATTAATATCACGGGCTTGTGTGTTCAAAAATCTTGCTATGATGAAAGTCTTAAGCTAGTAAAGATCTCTCACTTTGAATTCAGAATTTTATATTTCAATCTAATTAGGCTTTGAACTATAAAAAAATAGAAAGAAAAAATTTGTATTTAAATAAAAAATTTAGATATACATTAATTAATATAAATTTAAGAAAAAAATAATGATTGATAAATAATAAAGCTTCAAAAAAGCAGCCTATAACTGATTTATCATTTAGAGATGATTTAAAAGACCCTGGCTTTTTATACTAACAGTATTATTAATTATCAAAATTACACTTTTATAATTATGAAGTAGAACTCTTGAGTGTACAAAAATACTTAATTGATCCACATATAAGATGGATAAAATGAATAAGTCATTTTAGCTTAATTATTTGATTCGTCATAACTAACTAGGTACATGATATTTAATAAATATATTTATATATAAATTTATTAATTTCAGTATATTTACATGTAGTTTAAAATATAACACATTTCCTTTTATCTTGGAGTTAAAAAAATAAATTTAGTTGGCTGTTGTGATAAAATTGATAATAATTATAAGACTCAGATTTAATATTAAAATAAAGAATCAATTAAATGCATAGTTTCCGCATTGACTACACTTTTACTAGTAGAAGTAGTTCTGATTACAGCAAATTTAACATTTTTTCAAGAAAGAGAATGATTTTTTAAGACTATCGGAGTTTTTTGATAAATCTTGAAGAAATAAAGCTTGAGAGAATATTCCATTATCTTCATCATCATCATCATTGCTATCTGCTGAACTATGGTTACTTCCCCCTAAATCTTTTTGTTAAAGTTTTATTGTTTCAAGTATCTATAAACCCGAATCAATTTTGTTTGGAATAAATTAAGTTCCTGGTGCATCTCTTGAGCACTATTGACATCTATTGCAAATCTTTCTAAAAGAATAATTCAAATTCCTGCATTCAACACAAATCCAATCGCAAGCTTTATTTTACATAGTAGGGTTTGCCTATTATTTATATTAATTTTATTTGTTAATCTCTAATTTTAATATATATTATTATAAATTAATGAAAAAAACCGACAATCCAGTTTATTTAAACTTTTTCATTACTTCTTTCTTATTTCTTTATTCACAAAATATTTTTAACTAACTATATCAGCCAAATAAAGGAATTAAATATTGATTATTATTGTTCCTCAGGTCCTTAAAATATTCTAAGAAATGACTAAATTTAAGCTTTGTTTCATCTATTTAGTATTGAAATGCCTATTGTGAAAATCATTATGATCAAGCCATAAGGATACATAATAAAAATGATTTAAAAAAATGTTGATGCGTCTACAATATTTATATTTTTATTTAGAAGATAAAATTGGATTTAAAAATAATAATCATTTATATTCTGAAGCCTTTATTGTTAATATATAATTAGCTTCATTTACACCCAATCTTATGATCTGTGCTTGAAAGTGCAATACAGAATGCTTAAACTGGAGTTAAGGGGTATGAAAAATCAAGTACGAATTCTCTATCATCATTTTTGCCAAATAACAATACTGGGATTTCACTTCCTCTTTCTGTCAAAATGAAATTCTTAACAGAACTTGTAAATATTCTACCATAAAAATTTAATCCATAAGCTTTATACGAAGGAATCCATTAAGGTTTTCTATTTACTAGCTCGATTACATTATCTAAATTATTGACAATGGATGTATAAGGTGGCTGACTCTTAAATTCATACATTTATCCAGTAGAAGTTATTTAAGGGATGAATGCCTAATTATGTTAAAGTTAATACCTAAATTGAACGTAGCTTCTTTTCGTAGGATTAATAATAGACCACTCCTAACTCTTTTCTTAATTAGGTTATGTCTTTTGATTTCTTTGCTGTTTTCCCATTGTCATATATTAGATATTTTAATCCCTTAAAATCTCCTTTAATTTTGCCTAGATATTACTCTTTTTTTCCTTTAGCAAAAATTTTATAGCTGCTCTTTATTTAAAATGACTTCTTATCTGCATTTAATATAATATTATTGTATTATTCCAAAAACAATGTAAACTTGGGAGAAGCTCTATAAAATCTGCATTAAATCATTCCACCCTTAGGAGCAGGAGATATTAAAAATTATTCTAAGCTAAAGTCAATTTATAAATTTTATAAAATAGTATAATTATTGTCCTTAAATTTTTAAAGTTCAGGACAATCATTCTTTTTATTTTGTATAGTTGTTTATTGGGATTTCTAGATTTATTACATTTACTGCTATTTTGGGGGTGGTTGTTACTGCAATATTATCTATCTTTACCTGAATAAGCATTAATTAAGAACAATTTGTCAATTCATTAGCCATCTTAAGTTCTTATTTTTAAGGTTAGCAATTTTTGGGACTATGATTTGATTCTAAATTATTAAAATCTATTATTTCATTATCTTCAAATTAAATTACATCATCACTTGAATTCTCTTCTTAATTTTAATTCATTTATATTATTATTTACGAAATATAAAATTCAGAATACAAACTATGGTTATAATTTGATAAATTAATTATAAATCATTAATCATTATTTTTAAACCAGAATTTTAATTGAACTATAATTATAAAAATGTCTAAAACTCAGAAAATACATATTAGTCAAAGGCTTTTTATATTTCTCACTTCATGTTTTAAGATTTTTTAGGTAATTCATTCTTTTATTTTGAATATCTCGATTACAATAAATTTTGCAATCATGCAATTATACTTTAACTATTTTCAAAATGACGAGATTAAAAAAATATCATTCAAGATTTCTTCATTAAATCATATTACACCATTCTCTTAATATATATTTTCAGGATTTAAAATAATAAATTTCTTGCATTCTTAAATATTGTCAATCATAAAAGTTGTAAAAATAATGAGATATAAATAATGATAAACAAAAAACATGAGTAAAATTGTTTAAATGGTTTTCTTATTCATAGCAAAATAATTAAAATTATATATTTAAAATATATATTTATTATGTATAATAATATTGGTCTAATGACTCCTAGAGGCAGTGGCACCTCTGGGTATGTACAAAAAAATCTAGCTCATATAAAACCAACACGAAAGTAAGATGAATTTCTTAAAGAAATTAAGGCTATGAAAGTAAAAATTATTTTTAATAAAATTTTAGGAGAATGTTATTTAAGCAAGGAAGAAAGCAAATCCAGAAATTATTTTACATGAAATGAAAAGAGATATTGAATTGAAAAAAATTACATTACAAGAGGAATTGGAAGCAAGAGGAATTGCAGAAGAAGAAATTAAATAAAGAGTTTAAAGATTGGAGGATAAATTGAAAGATATGTTAAATAAGGGAGAATATTAATTAGAGTAATATTATATAATATGTTTAGCCATGTTGCTGATACTCACATTAAGACTTAGAGGAAAGAAGAGTAAGAGAAAAAAATTGGAGATGCATTTGGCATAGATAAAGATTAATTTAAGCCAGGAACAGCATTTGATTTTGACGCCGAAGAGAAAACAAGACTCGAAAGAAAAGTTGAAAGAGAAATGAGAAAAGCAGAACGTTTAATTTAATTGAAAGAGAAAAAAAAAGCAGAAAAAAAGAAATTAAAAGAACTTGCACAATAACAATAATAAATAAAAGAAGCTTAAGAGAAAGATGTCAAGAAAGAGGAGAGTCGTAGTAGAAGTAGAAGAAAAGAAAAAAAGTCTAAGAAGCATAAAAAATGAGTATAGATCATCATTTTTATTAACTTAGTAAATTTTATATTAAGATCGTTTATTTCCTAAGTTTATTCTACATATAAACCAAATAATAATAATTGTATTTAGGCAATTACCAAAGCTGCCAAAAATAGGCTTAATAAAATAAGCCTAATAGTGCTCTGATTTTTGGAAGGAATTCAAATTTCTATGTTAATAGTAAATCTCTAAATTTTATTTATTGAAAAATTAAATTGCTTATAATTTTTCATTTAAAAAAACAATTAAAAAAATCAGTCTTTTTTTGAAAATACTATTTATCTCCACTCCCTTATCAGATTAAGATATTATTCCTCTAATTAATATTCATTTTCTAAATTAATAGTTAAGTTATTTAAATGAGTTTGATATTGAAATGTCTGTAAAATCATTAATCTTTTGAAATAATTTAAACTTTTTTAAAGTTAACAAAAATTAATCATTGAATTTACTCAATTTTATCCACTTAAAATATATTTGAATTAGAATAATGTTATTTCAATATTTCGAAATGTGAAAAAGATTATCTTACAATTACAGTGTTTTACTTTAGAGTAATATCAAAACATAAATAAAATAATCATAAAAATTTATGATTTTTATTCTAATTTCAACAGTTGTTCATATTTTCGGATTGTAAATTGAAGACTTGGTGACTTATTTACCTGTAAGATTATCATCATCAATTTTGGATAGCCATTTAATATGAAAGAATTTAATTTTTCAATATTCTCAGGCTATTTATCGATAATTGATAGCAACTAATCATTTCACTATGTTTTTGTTCAGAGTTAGCTTAACAATTAGGATAATAGTGTACCTCTTGTGTTGTGGTTAAATGGAGGACCAGGTAACAAGACATGAGTAATATTAAAGGGTGTTCGTCGATGATTGGATTTCTTCAAGAGATAGGTCCCTTTGTATTTTTGAATGATGATGATGACACCTTATCATACAATGAGTAATCTTGGAATAGAGTAGCACATTTATTATTTTTGGAAAGTCCAAGTGGAGTGGGTTTTTCACATAATCCCCTGAACATAACATTCAATGATTCATAAACAGCAGATCACAATTTAAAAGTATTGCAGGAATTTTACAGCAATTATCCTGAATATTAAAAGAATCCACTGTGGTTGGCAGGTGAAAGTTATGCAGGAGCATATATTCCATTGCTTGCATAGAAGATAAAGAAATTTAATGATTTAGAAGTGGCTGTAATAAATTTATAGGGAATGATGATTGGGAATGGAGTAACAAACCTAACGCATCTTCCTATTTCGTAATTGTTATATTAAAAGTAACATTAATTGTTGCCTCCAAACTTTGATATTTCTGCTTGTGAGAAGAATGTAACATCTGAAGATTGTAAAGATGTGAATTCGAATGCTTGGAGAATAACAAAAAGGATCAATCCATATGATATTTATGGGTATTGTTATTATGAAGAGAAAGAAGTTGAAGATGAATAGGAGTGGCTATCAGAAATGAAACAATTCATGTTGATACACGATGACAACATTGTTCAAGTTACCAATCATGAATTAGGAGTACCATGTGTGTAATTAGACAATATTTAAAATTATTTGAATGACATTTAAATTAAAAGGTATCTTCATGTGGATGAGAGTATACAGTGGTTTATGTGTTCTAGATATCATAACAAATAATTTAAATATGTGTCAGATCCTCCTTTAATTATGAAAGCACTCCAACAAGTAATCAATTATGATCTCTACACAATTGTATTATACAATGGAGATGCCGATAGTGTGGTTCCGTGGATAGATACATTGCAAAGTAATGAGTTTATATTAAGGTGGTTTATAGCATTGTAAGTATTAAATTTGTCCATCACTGAAGAGTGGAGACCCTATTATGTAAAGAACAACTAGCTGGGAGGTTATACTCAAGGATACTCGAACAAATTGAGATTTGTGACTGTGAGGGGCGCTGGACACATGGTGCCATAGAATGAGAGGATAGGGGCTTTCTATTTATTAAATTAGACTTTGTTTGGATAGGCTTTTTGAATTTATTTGGTTCTTAGTGTTATTAAAATATTTATTAATTCAAATTAATAAAAATAATCGGCACAATATCAAGAGCATTGCTGAGATATGTATTACGAACTCAAAATTAAAGAAACCAAAACTCTAATAATGACCATCCTTACACTTCTAATTGTGATTGTGCCTATTCATTGGATGATTCAGGCTGGGCTGAGTGTTGTGACATCAGACTCATGTTAAAGACAATGGGCGATTGATTAGAATATGAAGGACAATCTTGATGAAACTTATGCTAGATTTGCGAAGAATTGTTATTGATTTATATGCAAAAATGTGCAAATTAATATTTATAAATAATGAAATAAAATCCCGCAGCACCACCAACAAAATAATAGCCACAATAACAACCTCCTGCCAAAGACCCTCCAAAAACTACTGGTAAACCAAATGATTAAAAATAACAATAACCATAATAACAACAGCCGATTCAACAACCCAAAACTGCTTAGGCATCTCCACCCAAAAAGGAAACTGTCAAAGCTTCAACTAATGATATAGTAATTTTTCTATTTTATGGCATATAGGATCACATCTAAAAGATGAAGCAAACTATGATGGACTTTTAAAATAAGTATTTTGAAACTCTCAAAAATAAGTAAGATTCCATTTCTCAGAAGGTTATTTCTTATCGTATTCTTAGCTATCATTGAGAAATGCTGAAAGAGTTGAAGATAAAATCCTGAATGCAATTCGCAAAGGAGTCTTGCAATTAGAAGTAAATTACAAGTTAATATTTTTATAAGAATTCCAAATATAATTATGTTGAAGGACACATGATGGATAAAAAGGTCTTGATCGTCGAAAAAGAAAAAGATTAATTGCAAACCAAACTATAAAATGTTGATACTGAATTGAAAACTCTCAAAGGTCAGAAAATCAACAACGCTTATAGTGCCTACAGTCAGCCCACTCTCAAATTGTATATGCAAGAGGAGAATCTCACCAAGTAACAATAAGCCCAAGAGACTGTTTAGAAGATCCAAAATGAAGCTAAGACAAGAAGAGAAAAAACTAATAAGATATTGAGTGAGAAAGAGAAGAAAGAAAAGGAAGAAGAAGAAAGGAAAAAATAAGAAGATGCCATCAAAACGTAATCATTATTCTTACCATTTTATAGATAATAATTGAAAGAACAGTTACATGCTAAATTAAGAGAAAATATCGAAGATCTGAAGGCAAAACAAAAGCAGCGACTTGAAAAAATGGATAAGATGGAAGATGATTATTTTAAGAGTTTGAATGATAAATTATCAAAAATGAATAAGGAAAGAGCATTAATTGCCTCAGTAGATATTCCTAAAGTCAAATTGAAACCCTATAAAAATGAAGGTCAGAAAAAAGATAAGAAGAAAAAGATTAGACCCAAGAGTGCATCTCCTAATAGTAAAATCTTACATCCACCAAAGAAAATTGAAATCGAATAGCCTCTATACATGAGAGTTTTAGATAAGTATAATAAAAAGATACAAAAATAACAATAAATTGTTAATCAAGAGAGAAAAATGAGAATGGAAAAGAATGAATTTTATAATTAAGAATATGAGGAACACATGAAAGAATATTTAAAGAAACTTAAAATGAAGAGGAGAGAATATGAGGAAAAAAGAATGAAAGCACTTGAAAAATTAGGTTTAGAAGCTGGTAAATATAGTTAAAATGTTAATGCAAGTTTTGATTCCAAATTATGGTTATTGCAAGAGTCTAGAGTTAATAAATCTCTTGATGATATCTCTGTTATTCCTAAAGAAACCTTGATTAATTAAGCCAAAGAAAAAAAATCCAAAATCATAAATTATGATAAAAAAGTTAAAGAAACCATTAAAATCTAAAAAGATAAAGAAAAAGAAGAAGAATTACTTGTTTTAAGGGATAAAACAATCCATCCTGAAAGATATATTAGAATGGTCAAAAAAAATGACAAAGAATAAGAAAAGGAACCTGAGTTTGAAATCTATTAACGAGAAGAAGAAGCTAGATAATAAAAAGAAAAAGAAGCGAAAGAAAAAGAAAAGGAGAGATTTATTAAATTATAAGAAAAAACTAAAAAGGAACTTGAATAATCAATTATATTGAGTAAATAAAAAGAAGAAGATAAGAAAAAAAAGGAGGAATTTGATTATGAATATGAGGAAACCTTAGCCAAATAAAAAGGAAAGGAATATCTAAAAGAATTTAGAGAATTACATCAAAAGGCACTTGAGTTAGAAAAAGAAGAGAGAGAAAAACAATTAAAATTACTATAAGAATAATAGAAGAAAAAGAAATTAGAATTGCCATAAATCACTTCTACTCCAAAAATTGTGAAAAATCAAACTTTAGGAACTGTAATTTAAATACGTTATCATTTAGCTTGAGAGACATGATTATTTATAAGAAGTTTTGTAATAAGCTAAAAAGGAAAGAGAAGAAAGAAAAGAAAAGGAAAGATTAGAAAAAGAAGAAAAGATCAAAGAAGAAGAAAGAAAAAAAGAAGAAGAAAGAAGAAAGAGAGAGGAAGGACTTGAGTAAACACCAAGAAAAGTTGTCAATTTAGATAATTTAGACGATGAATAAAAAGAAGAGTTAAGAAGAAAGAAATTAGCGCTGCATAATTAAAAAGTTGACAAAATTAAAAAAAAAGTAATATTTTGACATTATCATAATAGTTTATTGATGATAAAACTAATGGTGAATCATCTTAACATGAAAGCTACTTAAAAAGAAAAGCAGACTAAGTCAACAAATTAGACAAATAAACTAAAAGCATGGAATCTGTAAAATATTATAATATTAAATTTTAGATAGTAGAGGCTTCCTGGACTACAAAACCACTAAAAGCAGTAGAAAAGGCATCAGAAGTAGATGCACTTTATATTAAGTCAATTCAATAAAAATTAAGTCTATTATCATCTGGTTAAAAAGCTTGATATTATAATAAAATTCAATTAGATATTCGATAGATAAATTATACTTATTAGTACATTAATGGTTATATTAAGCATTTTTATATAACTTAATAAAATATTGTAAAATGAATTAATAGTATGACAAATTATCCAATGCTTTAATCTTTATTCTCATACAAATTAAGCACTTTTATGTTACTAATTTCCAAATTTGCCCTCTCTTTTTTTATATTAATATATTATTCAAATATTATTTATATTAATTTTTTCACACTTTAAGAATGGATTAACTCTACCTGAAGATGATCATATCATACTCTTATTGTGAGTATTTATAACTCTTATTTCAAACCACATATGGATTAATAAGTTTTTTTGAATGCAAAGATGAAGGACATGTGGCTCTCTCCTTTCAAAAATGATATTTTTATTCAAACCATACATAATGAATAATAGTGTGTATGATTTAACATTTAGCATTAGTTCGATCCTTATACAGCAGATTTTTTTTTTTATAATAGTTCGTATTAATATTATTCGTGCATTAATTTAATAAATTATATTATGATTTGACAAATAATATTATTAAAGCAAATATCCAAAATCAAAAATTTCATATATTTTAATAATTATTACCTACAATGTTCCTTAACCCACAAGGATTATTAGAAGATTCAAATTAACCCGAGCTTCTCAAGGAGCAAGAAAAGAGAAATGGACATTCCTCCTATAAGGAATCAATTTTCGCCAATACAAATTTTGAAAAAAATATGTCTTATTTTCATATAATGGGTATAATTTACATTATATATTGACTAGGTCATGATGAACCACATGCGATAAGAAGAAGGCAAATACTCTAAAAACACCCAGAAATTAAAATTCTTTTTGGCCCAGATCTAATGTCAGCCTGGCTTGGAGTTGGCATTGTATTGGCTCAATTTTGGTGTATCAACTTCTTTGCAACCACAAACTGGTTGTGGTATCTAGCTTCATCATACTGCATCGGAGCAGTTTTGAGCCATGCTCTGCATGCTTTAATGCATGATTTTACTCATTACTTGTGCTTTGAGAGTATGTAATACAATAAATTGATGGCCATCTTCTTAAATTTTGGTCAGGGAGTTCCATCTGCAATTACTTTTGGAAGGTAAAAATATTTTTTATTTTAATAAGATATCATTCAGATCATCATACATATATGAATTTACCTGATTTAGATCCCGATTTGCCATCCTAATGGGAGATAGATCATGTAAAAGGACCTCTCCTTAAATTTTTGTTTATGCTTTTTTTACCCTTATTCTATTCACTTAGACCTATGTTTATCAGACCCTTGGTACCAAATAAATATGAGATATTAAACCTAGTATCAATAATAATTTCAAATTCTTTGATTTACATTTACATGGGACCATCTGCTTTGGGATGGTTAATACTTTCAACCTATTTTGGACTAAGGTAATGATTAAATTAATATCCATTAGTATTCATCCTTTGGCTGCGCATTTGATCACTGAACATTATGAATTCATCAATAGATTAGAAACATATAATTATCTCGGAATTGCCAACTTTTTAATTTTAAATTTGGGATATCATACAGAACATCACGATTTTCCAAACATTCCTTGGTCAAGATTACCTTTAGTTAAAAAGATTGCCCCTGAATTCTACGACTAATTACCATATCATACAAATTACACCTTAGCTATTTTGGCTTACATCTTTGATGGATACATGGGACCATTTTCAAGAATAGTCAGAAAAGAGCTCAAGTTAAATGGAAAGACTAAATGATCTTAATATAGTATTATATATGGATTAATTATAATCATTTTTTATTTTTTAAATACTTAACAGAAGGATTTATGTTTGTTTTTGATTAAGATCTCTTAATTTATTGTTATTGTTATTATTATTGTTATCTATTTGGAGATGCAACTAATTTCAAAGCCAAATGATTTAAATTATAGTCTTAAACAGTTGTATTTTTTTTAATATCATAATACATCTTTTCCAATTTGGATTACATATCCTCAATGTTCTATTTCTATTATTATTATAGATTCTTAATCATATTATTGATAGCTATATTGAAACTTGGTTTGCTTGAGTCCATACTAGATATTTATTCTGCAATCTTCTGTAACTACTTATTTTGTTCTTATTGGGTTTCGATAAATTAGCTTTGAATATGCAAATGATTATTGTTCAACCCTTGAGTGCTAACTAAAACTTTATAGGTTTTCTTCATGTCAATAGTTAATTCGTTTATTTTAGCAACTTGTCTTTTCACATTATCAAGATTCTACTCTTTGTTCAACCCCTGTAATTCAATCAAGATTTAATTGATCTTATTTTCTAATTCTAACTAAGTATTATTTTCTTGAGTTTTGAGATTAGGTAAATAATTTTCCTTGTTTTCATTAGTCATGCTCCTATAAGTTAATCTCAAACTCTCAGTGCATGGGATTTCCGAATCAGTAGTGTATCGACATTGAAACTATGAAACTGAACTCGTCTAACTCATTCTTTATTTAGTTTCCAATAGTTCCTATTTAAGTTGAGTGATTTCCAATTCTAAATCTCTATATGTTTTTTTCTGGGTTGCAATTCTAATTTCCTTCTTAATAAACCTAGCCCTCTAGGCAAACTTTAATGAAGAAACTGTTTCATCCGAATTTTTACTTTCAGGAGAGAGAGTCACAATCTAAAGTCTTATATATAAGGAATTACAATCGACGTTCTGCAATCTGCTTATAGACTGTCCATTAACAACTTCGTAAGTTTAGAATCCCTATATGGAATGTGATCTTATCCCTATGATAAACATTGGATAACATGTCCTAAACATGACAATGAATAATTAATTTTCTTTGCTTCTTACAAGGTTTCACCAATTGCCCCAGTTTTATTAACTTTTTCACTGCCTGCTAAATCAACTAGATGAAGCTTTGTTTTTCCCATTTAAATAGTCAAGATCAAATGACTTCTACTACTGAGAGCATTCAATTTAGTTTCAGCCACATGTCTATATTCTTCAGCGATTTAAAGTAATTCCTAACAGCTTTCTAATTTGTCAACTTTCTAAATTAAATTATTCAAATTGATACAATCTTTTTTAATCCATCAACATAGAAACCTAATTAAAGGTCCTCCTTCAATTTTAAATCTTAAACACCAGATACAAGATCATACACATGATCTTTGTAAATTTCGAGTATGGAAACATAAATTGTTTCTTAATTTCTCGAAAACAAATGTGTGAATGTTCTTAAAACTATACCAGGATTGCTTGATTCTCCAAACATAGTGAACGTTTTTCCACTTCCAGTTTGCCCATATGCTATTAAACACCCATTTATATTATTCAGAAAATCATCGACTGTCTATTTTGCCACGATGTCAAAAATATCACCCTTTGATAATTTATTTATATACCTATGTAGCTGATTATTCAAATACTCTATCAAAATTATAAGGATTTGTTTCAATGAGAATTGATTACTTGTCATAATTAAGTTAGCATTCTCCTGGCTTGATTCTTGCATATATTTTCAACATTCTGTATTCAGGGTATTTAAGTTGGCTTAAGCTTTTTCTTTTTGTTTCTTTGATTGAATCTTGTGTTTTATTAGAAAATGAACGCTAAGCTTTGACATTCTTAGGGGTTATGTTTTTTTCAAATAAGAGAGGTGGTGGATTATTGGATTTAAAGAATTGTTGGAATGTTGTGAATTGCTTTTAATTTGGTTCTTGGGCCTTGAGAATCAAATCAATAGTTCTGCTATTGTAGCTCATTTGAATATTTAATTATATTACTGTTAAATTTATTATAAATACAAATTAAGTAGGAGAACATCAACAGGTAATTTTTCTCGGTTGTTTGGGATCGAAGTCATCATTTTAATCCAAGATATTAGATTAACTTTTAATACTTGAATTTTCTAATGTGGTTTATGAAGGACCTTTCGATCTACATCCAATTTCATTCCCATCCAATTGGCTTTTGGCAATAAAAAATATCATAAGATTGCTTGAAACTAAATCATAATATCTAAGTGAGTAGAATGACAAGTGTACTTAAATATTGAGTTGAGATAGACTTCTAATTAGGTTTTCCTATCTTTTAAATCATTATTATCCATGGAATTTATGACTTTTTTATGAGGAAATTCTGGTAGTTCAAATGAAATCTAGATTTTTCTCAATTATCTATGATTTTCTTTCAAATCCTGGTATCTTTGATTGAATTTCCAACTCTTATTAGCATAATGATCAGTGATTTCTATAGTGTAGATTGCTGAATTATCATAGAAACCATGCTCACAAAACTTAAAAGTGTATTGCTATCTAAATGAATGTACAATATATTTTACTTAATTTATTGTTGGGGCTTAATTATGGGTAATGAAAAAACCTGATTTTCATGTTTAGCTAAGAAAGATTTCTTTAATGCCTCAATTTCCGACCATTAATTATTAGAAATTTGAGATATTTGACTCTAATCAAGTGGTTTTCTGTGTTTAGTCACAGGAATGAAGTCTTCAATTAAACCCAAACTTTGCAATTCAGGATGTGAGAAGACATCATTAAAATATTTTTATAATTCAGCTCTCTTACATTAATGAATGAAAATACACGCTTATTAACACTCTCTTCTGATAGATTAGTGCTGAAAAAAAAGATTTTTTTTTTTGGAAATTATAACTAAGGGATTCTAATTTTGAATATGTTGATCCATTCCAAAATTTTATAGTGTATTGATTCAAGTTCAGAGTATCGTTTTTTCACTTCTTTGAAATCATTAGTCTCTAAATTTGTTACTTTCATAACATAATAGACCTTATTCTCTTAATATTCATGAGTAGGTATTTCCACCAAATATTTTGTATGTTTCTTCATTAAATAAATTTAATTTATGCATTTTTCTGGGTTTAATCACAAGAACTTTGATAATGCATTTATTAAATAATGACGAAATATTATTAATCAATATAATCTGAATGAATTAAAATTCCATCATTAGTCAATTAAAAAACTCTGCTCATAATAAATTTTCTTTATTTCATTCAAGAATATCTAGTATCCTGAAATGATCAAACACAAAAATGAGGAATTTTGAGTACATCAAACCTTTTGAGTTTGATTTCCTGAGTGAAAGTACCCTTTGAAAATAGAAATCCAAAAAATACTACTTTCTTCATACTTCATAAGTCGATGTTATGGAAAAGTTAAAGTGATGAGAGTTGCACCCAATAAGCTAATATATAATTTGAATATATAAACAAATAATGTGAATCACTTGGGGATGTTAGTTTTAATCGAATACCCATGAGCACCTGCTAATTCAGCTTTTAAAGCGTCTACGACCATTTAATGTTATTTCACTTTTGATTTGCCTTGAAACTCAGGAGATTCAATTTCCAATCGATACATAGAACCACCTATGGTAATTTGATTAATGATTTACATCCTCCAGATGTATCGATGACTTCAACTTTAGTGGCTTTCAAGACCTAAGTAAGTTTATCAGCCATAACCTTTTCGATGTCTTGAGAAAATGAAAAGAATAATTTTCGAAGCATGTTTATGGATATTATATTTAATAATAATAATAATCATGGTTGATTATTTAATCCTTTAATTTCTTATAATTCTTGATAACCATCAAGTGTGTCTTGCGTATGAAGTGTCCAATTTTCTTTGGCTATAAATTACTTGATTTTGAATTCATCTCCATACTTTCTCAACACAATTATCTAATAAAGCACGCATACTAAAACCAAGGCATATATATTAAAATATGCAGTCGATTACAAAATCAAGGGATCCAAGATCACTCTACTGACATTATGTAATGAACTAATAATAGATATTTGCATTCCTGCTAATTATGGTTCAACAATTTCGGCAACAAATGAAAAAGTACAGACAGTAAAGATTTTCTTAAAAATTCTACTTATTCAAAGAATATAAATACTCGTGTATTAACAATTGGAAACAAAATAAGTATTAAAATTAATTTATTGTGCCTTCAGTTAATGGGTGCTTTCGATATTCATAATAATCTAATAAAAAGAAGGTCATATTGATAGTTTGATAAGTCAAAGCACTTATAACCAAGGCATTCTCTTTCTTTTTGCCTGAGATAAAGTAACCAATGACCAAAGGAATCCAAAAAGTACAACAGAATATGATAATTTAAGCCTGACTTATGAATGCCTTTTCCATTCCTGCTCTTATCATTACAATCGGAGCTGCAACATCCATAAAGGCTATTCCATTTCTCTAGAGGAAGATGAATAAACATAAGAATCTTAAGTTTCTGTTGTAATACAGTCCCTTCACTTATTTAATCTGATGGATCAAACTCTGGTAATGTATGACTTCATCTGGATTCGTTTCCTTAATGAAAATAACAACAATCGACATAGCTATGCACATTATTCCTAAAGTTTATTAATATTGAGCGAAACTGATTATGTTTTTTTGATTCAGCAATATGAAAATGGCTTAAGAGATGAACCATCCCACTTATTATCCAAACGCTTAACATACACTTTATTGAGCTACGTTGGATAATAATGTAACTGACCATCCATCTATTGCGGTGTCACTGGTGGATAAACAAACCATCAATGCAATGTAATAATAAAATAGATTGAGCAGAGTATGTTCAGCATTGGCAACCAATATCAAGAGAACTCCCATAAGTGAAAGAAATGGAACTATATAAGTTTTTCGCTTGCCGAATTTTTCAATAAAATAATAATCTTAGATTGGTGACCATACAAATTTGAATGCCCAAGGTATTGTACATAATGTGAATATCCCGATGTCCTTCTCATGTGCAAATAACACTTAGATTGCTCCTCCAGGCAAACCTACAATTAATCCTTATATAAAATAGAGAGTTGTTAATATTACTTATCCTATTTACATAGAAACTAAATAATTAAAAGGAGGATTATTTTTTTTCACAATTCAATGAAGTGTCAATATCATGAAGGATAAGTTAAGACCCACATCTGTCTAAAAGGCTTATGCAAACATGCTGTCCTCTGTCCAATTTGTATTGCCAAAGATCACCAAAATCATATGACGATAGAGCTCTTATAATTTAAAAGATCTGTTGCTAACTTGATTTTACAACATGACAAGCCAGAACCTTTAGATACTCTAACTGAATTGACACTTTAAATTGCAAAGTTTGATTAAATTCTCCAAGAAAGTCTGAAACTATTGTACCAAAAAAGAAAGGAAACAATTGAGTTTGATCACTTCAAACAAGTAGAAGGAATCCTCCAAGTTGAGCACCCTACCAATTCCTAATAGATGGCTTTAAAAAAAGTTGGATAACATATGCTCTTTTATAAAGATTAATCAAATTAATGGACTTTTTAGTTGGTTGCTGACAACTAGGAATACAAGATTTGGGATAAATTAATCTAAGATCTCAGAAATCAAGTCAAACAGCAAACCAGTCAGTTATCTAAAATATTAGATTCATTATAGCAAATCTCCAAACTAATCGATTCTGAAGTAAAGCAAAAGAAAATCATTATCAATACAAACAATTCAGACCCATTAAATGATGGTTTCAATAATGTATCTAAAAAGATCAAAGCAGAAGGCCGAGAATTGGACACTCAATAAGAATAAGATGAAATTTTCAAAGCAGAACAGCAACAATCTATTAGATTGCTTAGAATGCTAGAAAATAACTCTGACAGCGAAGATTCAGAACCCAAAATTATTCACCAAATCTAACAATAAACACCTAATCCATAATCTTAAACTACACAATAGTTATAATAATAATAACCCTTTTTGTTTGCCTAACCAGATAGAAAATATGTTTCAGTGACTGAGTAATTTAAGGATGCTGATATAGCATAATAAGGGTAAGTTAGAGAAAAAAGGAAATATGTCAAAAAAGCAGATAAATTGGCTATGATGGGTCAAAAGAGAATTTATAGAAGGAAAACTTATGATAGATTTAAATTTAATACAAATTAATGTATTGCAGTGTTTAAAGAGATGTTAGATTGAAATAAAACATATTATTAATAATATTTATTTAGAATTAACTTTGATTATTTATGCTACCCTTACTAACTATTATTGTTATTGAAGACATATTTAATTGATTAATAAGCTTAAATTTATTATAAATTTGATATTCAGATATAATATCCATTAAAATAATAAATTTTAAACATTTTATTAATTTAAATAAAAACCTTTGAAAATTTATAAGCTATCATTCCAATTTCGTTAAGCCAAGTCTTCCACTTAAATATAAAATCCTATCCAAATATTCGCTTCTTTCTACTTCGAATGCCTTTTCCTTTACCCATAACTTCTTTTCTAGAATTGTAAACTAGGATATATTCACACATAATATGTACTTTCTTAAGATTCTTTGATAATCTTTTAATTTCTTTATCCTTTTCATCCAATTTCTTCCTAAATTCCTCCATCAAATATGGGTTTTTGTCTGAAACAGCCTCCCTATGCCACTTCATCTTCTCCTCTTCCTCCTTTTCTTGCTTCATCTCCTTTAATTGAGTATAGCATTTCTAGAAATCTGTCTTTAGTTTTTTATTTTCTGATTCTAAATTTTCTACTCTGACTTTCATTTTGTTATATTCAAGCTAAATTTAATTGGTATCATTCTCCCTCGCTTAAGAAACTTTAATTATTCTTTATTTTAAGATTGAATTCTATTTTTCTAGTTCTTGAGTATAATTTAAGTTGTTTGCAGTTCCAGGTTTCTAAAATATAAATCTCCTCGAAACATTAGCACTCTTGATCATTTCAGGTTGGGTTTATTCTGATTATGATTCCACCTTACCCTATCTCCCATTGAAGAACAATTACAATTTTTGTAAAACCTCAGAAGGGTTCTTTGAATTTTCACTTGACATCACTATTTACTTGATTGCTTAATACTTTTATTGTAACTAAATTATTCGAAAAATATATACTTTTTGATATTCTTATGACTTAGGCGAATCCAAAAGAGGCGGAACAGGAATGTCAGGATCAAAGTCTTGATTTTCTTACATCTTTTTATATAAAATTATAAATGAAATATTTCATAATAAACTATTTATTTATCACAAAAAAAACAATCTTCTGTTAATCTCATAATAAATTCCCTTCTATTTATTATTTATTTAAAGAAGAGAAATTTCATATAAGATGCTGGAATTCTGTAAATGGAAATTAGATTGCAAAATTTTTAGAAAATCTTTAATTATCATATAAAGTTAATTTATCAATCAAATTATGGAATACTAAGTGCTTCTATATAAATTACAAATACTGATTCAAGTCATATTTATAATTAATTCGAAAGTTTGAATATAATTTTTATTACACAAAAATTTATTAATAATGAGTAAATTTATTAGTGATTCTTTTTTTCATATTATAAACTCGTGATATCTGGTTTTTTAATGTTGTAAATTCTTTTTGAATAATAGTTTGATATTTATAAGAACCAGTAAATGATTGAAGTTTATATTATTTATTAAACAATGCACTATCTGCCGCTAAATGATTTCAATATTGATTTTAAATAGATAAAACAAAATTAATTATTTTCATTATTATGATGCTTACAACAATTACTTATAACAGATAATATCAATTATTTATTTTTAAGAAAAAAGAATAGATTTTATACAATTTATCAATAACTCAATAACAAAAAAGATTTATTAATTTAAATATTATAATGGGCTCTAAACCTACAGTTCCTGAATCTGTTAAACAAATGAGTACTAAGAAAGACACTGAATTTTCTGTCCACATAGTCTATTGCAGTGGATGAGGATATGGTTCATTTTACAATTTCTTTATTGAATGTTTATAAATAATATATCCTAATGCAAAGGTTACAGGTGAACAGACCCCGAATGTAATTTCAATTTATATGCTAGGTTTCTGGATATTTTGAAATTGAAGTTACAAAAAATGGTAAAAAACAACTTGTTCATTCAAAAAAAAATGGCGAAGGAATTTTTAACGAAAAAACATGTCAGTCAATTTTGAACAAATTGAAGAATTACGTTGAGGCTTGAGAGTCTCTTCAAAAGTCAGATAATATATAGGATTAGTACGTTAATAATAAATGAAGAAACTAAGTTTAAATAAAAGTAATTTATTTTCTGAAGAACTAATTGATTAATTTTCTAATACATGTATATTATCATTAAATCCATATGACAATTATAGATCTAAAAATTAGCTTATTTTATCAATCTCGGTTAAGCGACTGTATTTAAATTGTTATTGTAATAAATAAAACTAGTAATAATAATGAAAATTAAACTTTGTTGTATATTCATCTGTGAAATCTATTTATGCTGTTCCCCTATGAATGAGAATTAAGATTCTTTGCATTGTTTTCAAAATCCCCGCAATCTAATAGATTAACAATGTTCTCATTTTAAAATTTTCCTTCTTTCTTTATAAACAAATAATAATGCTAATCTCATATAGTTAAAGTTTAATATTTATTTTATAAAAAATTACTTGGATTAATCCATCAAAAATGTTAACTAATAGAATTTTGTCAACCAATTAATGTTACAGGCGATTAACCCAAGCCTTTTCACAAATCTGCTTTCATCGATTAGAATTAATTTATTGTTTTTATTATACAATTTTTATTTTCTTTATTGAATACTACTATTATTACTATGCTTGAACTGTTGTATTGAATATATTCAAATAAGTTTTGGAGGATTCATATTAGTATTCATTAAGGGCATATCAAGCTTTAGATTAATTTCTGATCTAAATTATAATATATAATAAAAATGTTCATACTTCTATTCTTTTACATTTGCAATGCTTATCATCATTAAGGCACTATTCAAATTAATTAGACTCTTACTTTAACAACAAATTACACCGAAATGGTTCCAAGCATAATCATGAAATTTTTATTAGCTAAAGATCGAAAGAGAGAATCAACGGTGGCTTGCTTCGTTTCAAATTTGGATTTGGAATCGTAAATTTTCGACATACAAAATTTAAAATTAAATAAGGAAAGCTAAATTGTTTATGACTTACATAGTATACAATCAAATAGCAATTCATAGCTTATTGAGTACTTCTATTACCATACAATTTATTTACTATGCTAATCAGAATCAGGAGGTCAAATTGACTATTAATTAACTTATAATGAAGACCCGTACAAAGCTGGTTGCGTAAATGATTGCCAGGGTTACAATGATACAAAATCCATAAGTCAATCATATTGTCAAATCGATCACTGTGAGTGTCAAATTAATTAAGTGGGATACTTTTGCTAGCTTTCTTCTAAGTATATCTTGAGTAGCAATCAAGAAAATGTAGCATTAGATTCATTTTCATGGAGCTTCTATTATTATCAATATAAAAATCTGGATTTGTAATTATTATCGGACACAACCATCGATGATAAAACAGTATGTAAATTTGTATTAATCTATATTAAGTATATAGTTTAGCATTTAGAGATATTCCTCAGAAAACTATTCCAGACTTGACCAGGAGTAAAGTCCTAAGTAATAGCACATCTTTGTTGGAAGAGCTTAGCAATTTACAATCCAGTCAATATGGGAGTAACATCCTTTACATTGGATTATATAACAACAAATCTGAAAAAGCATAACTTAAGATCACAATTATATCTAATGACACTACAGACTATGGGTAACTTGAAAGGAATAAAATAATTATCATAGTTGTTGGAACAGTTGTTGGTGCTTTATTGTTAGTAACTTGTGTTCTCAGTTTCTTGAAAACAAAAAAATTACAAGCAGAGTAATAAGCACTACGTCTAAGATAAATACGGATTAATTAAAATAATCAAGTTCAAATAGAAGTGATTAGACAAAAAAAACAATCTAATGGTAGTTTTGATTATTATTATATTAGGGTTTACTGAAAAATTTATCAAGGACTATTTTGGAGTAATTGCATATAAGAAACTTGTTTAATTATATCCTGGATTGACGCAGTTTGAGGAATGCGTAATATGCTTGGAATCTATAAAACATGGGTAGAAAAAACAATAACGAAATTGTTCAGTTACCCCATGTTTTCACATCTTTCATTAGAAGTGTTTGACTTCTTGGCTAGAAAAATAAAAAAATTGCCCATTTTGCAGAGCTGAATTTTCAACCATATTAATTCAAAATAAGTATCCTTGGCTTGATCTGAAACAATAAAAAATTAATAATTCCACTCAAGATGAATCAAAGTATATCAAGAATATGAAACTAAATTCAAATACAAATCAATCACAAGAGAATTAATTAAATGAAAGTTAGTAAGAATTAGTAAAGAAAGATAAAATAATTCTAGATTTATGATATTACTCTTATCATTTAAACACATGCTAACTCAAAATTTATAATAAAAATAAACTCAGCTAATTTAACTGACATCGTTTGTTTCTACTGTATCTGGGTAGCCTAATTTATCTTTTAACAGACTGATTTGTTAGTATTCTTCCATTAATCTATAGACTTCCATAATTGATTAATGTTTAAATGTAATGTATCCATCAAGAAAAGTAGTTACCATTACACTATTCTAAATAGATATCTACTGCAATTACTAAATTGGGAACTACATTAATGGAACTTATTGATTTAATTCAAAGATCAAGATCTCATTATGTAGAATACCAAGTGTAATGTTAATAGGCATTCTCTTTTACTTTTTTAGAAATGAATTTTACATCATTTTTACTGTGAACATCTTTATTCCATGCTATTTTTATTTATAAAGATTATTAAGGAATTAAATTTCTAAGATTCTTATTTCATTTTTGCATTCTTGTTAATTTTACTATTCTTGCAACTCAATCAATATTCTTTTAATTTGTTAGAAGATCTATTTTCTCCAATCTACCTTCTTTACACTATTTAGAATTAATAGAGGCACAAAGTTCTGAAACCAATGCATTCTCACTTATTCATATGTTCTAATCTTATGTATTTGATTGTTATATAGAATACAGATTGCTAATGCACTTTGTATTACATAATCTTTTTGGCTTAAATTGGAATGATTGAATTTTAATTGAGATAATTCTTAATAAAATAATAAAAGGGATCTCCGTTTATTTTTATTAAATTCTTAAAATTCAATTTCATAGCTAAGATACAGATATTTCTTCAAATAAAATTTCGGTTATTACTGAGAACTGAATGAATAATAGATCCCATTTAATAATTTAGACAGGAAATCTAAAAATAATACATCTATTATAATACTTCTTTTTTTGTGATTATAATTTTTCATTACTTTATAAACAACTTCATTGTCATCTAAGTATCTGCAAGTATTGTTTTGTAGAATCATCAATTTAAAATCAAAGTTTCTATCTAAAAATATAGACCTGCAAACAGTATCTATTAAATCTATAGTTTTGCAATGTTTAGTTATCTACAAAGTAATGCTTTTATCGTCTGGTAAAAATACAACAATTTCAAACTCATCTTCCTAAAACAATGTATTTCTCATCTAAGTTGTGTAACTACCTCTCATTGTAACTAAGGTTTCATTGTGATCTTTATCTATTGCAAAAAAGTTTTCAGGGAGATCTAGATGCTAAATGAGAATATCTTCATATTTTTTCATTTATGTATTAAAAAATATGGATTTTAGGAAATCTTATATGGATTCTTATCGAGCTTAGATTAGTTTGTCTTCTGATATGAGATTTATACAGTTTCTTTAGAATTATTCAGTTCTAAAATTTCTATCTAATAGAGCTGTTTGGAGTTCAATCAAATCACTATATCTTTGATATGTTCTAATTCTGTAAGTATTGATTTAAATCTTTTTAATTTAAGATACAAATACTTAGATTATGTAGACAATGAATGTATGGATTCCATCCTTCTATTTGAAAGTGGAAACAATCTAAATAGAAACTTATTATTATAATTTTTTTAGGAATTGCTCTTCTTCTTGCTACTTTTTTTAGATCATCTCAATTTCCTATTAATCAATTGTTCCGAATTACGCCAGTAATTTCAAATTACTTTGAGTTCTATTAAGCTAATAATGAAATTAATTACGTATTCATCATTTGGTTAATTTATTCATTGATTTTACAGAATTATTCTTGTATCTATTTAAGACCATTGTAATCAGGATGATTCAATTCTGTATATTTAACTAATTTTTCTATCATCAACACATATCTGGGTAATTATTATACAGGTTTGACAAGAAAGGATTCAAATGTCAAGCCTTTAAGAATTCCACACGCCTCTATATTTTGAATGTATGAGTTGAATTCTGCCTAGAAATAAAAACAATTATCTACTTTGCTATTGCGTAGTTTATTTATATTTTCTAATTAAAATCTGCTGCAGTAATCATAATAGATTTTAAAAAAAGGGATATAAATCTTGAATTATTATGAAATAATAAGAAAGTGTTTATATTTTTGTAAAATTTCTTAGATAGAATTATTAATTACATTGTATTGTGATATAAAATTTGCAATTTAATTGTTGTATTTGTTCAACATTTAAAAATAGAGATAGCAACTCATCTTAAGTTAAAATTTAATCACGCCTAACTAAATAGCATTTTAACTTATTACTTAATATCTGGTATTAATCTACCAACTATGATATTTAAGTCTTCATTGTAATTCTTTTCTATTTAGTGAAATTCATCAACTACGAATTTCCTGCTTCTAAGTTATTTAAGTTTTTTATGAAATGATTTCATATTTAAATGTCTCCTGTAGTTCCTCTAAATTATAAGGATTTTTGGGATTATGCTTTTTTTGCTAGTACTTTAAAGTATTTCTTTTTAGTTATATTATGATGCCATCTAAAGGGATGAGTAAAATCTATACCACGCGAGCTTATTATTTTTTCTTCTTCATAGACCTTATTGAAGAGGGCAACGTTCCTTATTCTTAATCCTATTCTTACTCTTGTTCAAGTTTACTTTATTCCAGACAACTGTCCTCACCCCTAATAATTGAAGATTAATAAAGCTAGCATTGGTGTCTCTAAGTAGATAGTATTTGAGATTGTTTATAAGACGAGGTCAGTTGTTCTCTGAGTGACTCAAACTTCTAATTTGTAATTTATTACATAATTAAATAATAAGTAATATATTTTATTATTCTGAAGTATAAATCTTCATTCAGATTATTCTTTTCTCTCTCTACAAACCTTTTCCTTATTCAAATAGTTATGACTATTCGATATTATTTCAATAACATAATTATTATCCATTTACTTAAAATGATATCTGTCATCAATCTTGTGTTACAAAGATTGAGAACCTTGACGTCATAGATTTGTAATTAGTTTGTATTAATTTTATTCTAGAATTTAAGAATTTTAGATTAATCCTAAAAATCAAAGGGAGTCTAACACTCATTCAAAGTTACAGATTTAGCCTTCCAACATTTTTGATTGATTCAAATCTGTTGATAATGTCTGTACTTATATTATTCCACTTTATAATAATATACTGATATACTTTCTATGGTTACTAGTGCTTATACTAAATGAGTCATATAATTTACTAATGTTATTACTTAAATTAATTTAATATCTTAGTGAATGGGTATTATTCTTTAGGAAATGACAATAACAATGATAAAAATTAGATATTCAATAAATTTTCCATAATCACCAATAATGTGATGTACAGTATACTAATTTTTACAAAATTCCTGGATCTTTAAGATTAGGATTAAATGATGTTTTTCGAATTTTAATGTCTTAGTTTATACTTGATTTCAGGATGTTTATCTCTTAACCCTTTTGAAAAAGGTGTATAGATTGATCTATAGTCTAATGCTTATTAGCTTATATTTCTAATTGCTCACAAGGATTATGCTATTTAGGTATATAATTGATGTGGATCTTTTATAAAATGGATTGATTCTACTTAGTTGAGTTTGTTCTAACTATTACTTTAAGGGATTCTGAAAATCTTTTTGAGTTTTTATTTATAATTTACTTTAGTAAATAATAATTAATTTAAATAATGGATCAAATTATTCTTTTTTCTAATACTTTAATTAATATATTGATTGAGATAGAAATATAAATGTTGTATTTAAACTAAGCTGACATACTAAAATCTGATTAGAATTAAATTTCAATTCTAAATTCAATTGGCATCATTTTAATAAATTAATTATAAAGATTGAATGAGAATAATTTTGGTCAATCGCAATCAAATTTTTTTATTTGAGATTTATCCAAGTTTTCATAGGGAATTAATTTAAATTGCTTCTTGTCCTCATTTGAAATGAAGTAGTTGAGAAGAATTAACCAAGTGGGAGAGAGAGGAGGCAATATAAGGAGTCAATAAAGAATAATGAGAGAAAGGTATGCGAATAAAATGTTTGACATAATATTGCATTTATTTTAATTAAAATGGCAGAAAGAAAACAACAAGAACGAGATAACATACAAGTTTCAATAAGAATAAAGTACATTAAAAAGACATGTAACTAGACCCATGTTTGATGAAGGAAAGACGTGCATTCGAATTGACCCACACCTGAATAATACCATCGTCATAGAAGGATAGAATCAGTAAGAGTCGAAATTCTTCTCTTTCGATAATGTTGCTGGACCAGATACCACATAGGAAGATATCTTTTCGATGATTGGAGAACAACAAGCCAGCAATTGTTTAGAAGGTATGATTAACAGTAATTTTAGGCTACAACGGATGTGTATTTGTATATGGTTAGACAGGGTCAGGTAAAACTTACACTATGACTGGGACATCGCTGTAGCCAGGGCTACTACCACGTATTATAGATTATCTCTTTCGATGCGTCTTTGATGACTAAGAAAAAGATCCTTCAGTCGAATACTTAATCAAGTGCTCACATCTCGAAATTTATAATGAACACATTATCGATCTTCTTAATCCTGATTTGGGTAACTTGCAACTGCGAGAAGATCTAAACAAAGGAGTATACGTTGAATTTCTGACTGAAGAATGTTGTTCCAATGTTGTAGAAGCCATGGAAGTGGTCTAACGTGGCAATGAAAATAGACATATCTCATCAACTTAAATGAATTTTGAATCTTCCCGTTCGCATAGTGTTTTCACTATCTAATTGGAATCCAGAAGACAAAGTCATTCACTTATCAATCACAGATTTTCTAGATTCCATTTTGTGGATCTGGCTGGAAGTGAACGATAGAAGCATACCTAAGTCTAAGGTGAAAGACTTCGAGAAGGTTGCTAAATCAATAGGAGTCTCCACATTCTCGGCAACGTTATCAATTCATTGGTGGAAGACAAAGAATAAAATAGATATGTGCATTATCGTGACTCAAAACTCACGTTCTTACTAAAAGATTCTCTAGGAGGTAATTCCAGAACTCATCTCATTGCAAATATACAATAATCCAATTTATTTTATTAGGAAACACTCTCTACACTCCTATTCTCTAAAAGAGTCAAACAAGTTAAGAATAAGGCTAGAGTTAATGAGGATGAAAGTGGATCCTTGGAAAGTCTCAAAAATGAAATCAAAAGATTAAAATAAGAATTAGCCAAATGGATTGTAGGTCTCTAAACCACATCCAAATCAGCAGAATCTCCTATCAAATAAAATATAGGTAAAATACTCATCATAATTAGCCATGCATAATATCAATTTTGAAGATATTAACGCAAATGATTAAAGATACATTAAACTTGAAGAAATACTCAAAGTATATCTTGAACAATCTACTGAGAGTGAGACTGCCCTGTATTTAGAAATAGAAAAGTACTTAAGCGGAATTAAAGAATTAAGGGAAGCTTTTTAATTAAGTTCTTAATTGGAATAGCAATTAAAATTAATCATTAGATTATAAAATGAATAAATCGTTAGATTGAAACACGCCAATGGAGCTGAAGATTTATCAAACGATTATCAAGAAGAACTCTCCAAAGCCCTTTTGAGTCAGGCTGCAGTCATGAAAAAGTTCTCTGACAGTCTGAGAATCAAAGAAGGATCTGCCAAAAATGTAGAAAAAGCTAAATTGTAAATAACCGAAAACGTGTAATTGCTCAATACAATTGTATCAACTGTTAATGTAATTGATTTTATATATTATGTAAGGGATCCTTAGATGAAAGAAAGAAATTACAAAATTAAATTTAATCATAACTCTCTTAAGTTTATGTACCAGTAGAAGAATTTACCTAATTAAAAAGTGAACAAGAAGTACTTAATGAACGATTAGCAAAATAAGTCGAAAAAGAAGAAAAAATTAAACAATCTCTTGATAAAATAGGTATTACAATAGATGTTGAAGATGAAATTAGAGTCATTGATCACAAATAAAGAGACTTAACTTTAGATTAATAAAATGAATAATTGGAATTGAAGAGTAGAGCAGTTGAATAATTAAATCAATAATTAATATAAAAAGAATAAGAGATCAAGTAAATTGTGGAATAAAAAGACAAATGTATTTAAGAAGCTCATTAATTAAATGGATAAATACAAGATAGCAAGTAAGAGATTCAATAATTAAATTAATAACTTTAATCCTAATAAATATAATTAGAGTAAGCAAAGTTATAGTCAGACACATTGAGCAGTACTGTCAATTAATACTAAGCTGAGAATGAATAATTAAAGTAAAAAATAATTCTTTTGTAAAATGAAAAAGATAATTAATAAATATAAAGTAATCAAAATTTAGAGGAATTAAATAATTAATTATCAGAATAAAAGTAATAAAATGAAGCTCTACTAATTTAATTACAAAAGTCAATGCAAGAGTAAAATAATTTAATAAATTAAATTCATTCTAGTTTAACTGAAAATAGTGAACTCAAAGAATAAACACTTTTGTTGACTAGAGAAAAATAAAACATAGAATTAGAAAATAAAAAGTAAATAGATAATCTATTGAATTAAATATAATCATTAATTCAATAATAAGAACAATAGGAGCAATAGCATTAAAAAGAGATTCAAAGCTTCACTAATCAATCTAAAATAGAATAAATTAATGTTTAAAAAGAGTACTAGACTTAATTACAAACTGCAGTAAAACAACATGAAGTTGAGATCTAGCAATTGAAAAATGAAAATAAAAGATAGCTAGATTAATTTGTTAATCAATAAGAGATAGAAATATAAACTTAAATTAATTAACTATAAAATTAGATTTCATAATTGAACACACAATTAGGTTAAACAAAATTGTAACTAGAAAATAGAAATTAGGAATTTGAGGTAATATTCAATTTATCTTTAGCTTCTTAAAGAAAATTAAGATAAACTGGAATACGAGATAGATTAACAAAGAAATGAATATGAATATTAACTTGAAGATAAATAGGCTTCATTTTAAGAACTCGAAGAATAATAAAAAAGAGCATTGGAGTTGAAGGATAAATAATTAGAGTAATAAAAGAATGATTATGAGAGAAGAATTCAATAGAAAGATGCTGAAATTGAAGAACTCAAATAGCATTATGAAAAAATATTAGAAGAAAATAGGGTGATTATTAAATAATTAGAATAAGAACTTTTGATTAAGAAGGAAGAATTGAATCAGGCAGTTTAAGAGTTAATGATGAAGGAAGAGGAATATCAAGAATAGATATCTTAAGTTAATGAAAAGCAAAAAGAGTTTGAAGATAATTGCTTTGAGTTGAGAAGCAAGGCTCTTCCAGAGAAAGATCAAGTAATTGAGCAATTGAAAACAGATGTAGAACAGAAGGATTATGAGTTGAAAATTCAGAATGAAGATTTCATGAATCAACAAAATTTACTTTTCGATATAATCAAACAAAAAGATAATGAAATACTAAAATTACAAGAGGATCTTGATGATCATAGTAATAGATTAGAAGAGGCATCGAAGGTAATAGATAAGTATTCTAATTGTAATTCCGAATTGAAAGGAGCCTTAGATTAATTGAATCATCAATTTGAAAAATAGAAATAAATAATCAATGATTTGTAAATTAAAGAGAATACTTCGGCTTAAATTCTTGATGAAAAGACGAAATCTCTAAATGAAATATTATAATCTAAATAAAGTGAAGTTGAGAATTTAAAAATGAGATTAGAGGCCGAGAATAATGTAAATAAATAATAGAATTAACAGAATTCTAAATAAATGTAAACTTCTGAAAAAAAAATTAAAGATTTAGAAAAGGAAAAGTAAAATTACTTAGAGGAAATAGATAAGAAAGAATAGTGTATTAATCAATTGGAATAAAAATTACAAACCTCATAAAAAGAAAAGGAAATTGTAACTAACTAATTTAAAAATTAAATTAAGGATTTGCAACAGTAATTACTATCTAGTAATCAAGGAATTGAGGAGCAAAAAATATGGGTTATTCATTATAAGAAAGAAGTGGATAAATTAAATAAGGAAGTTTCCTTATCCTAATAAATTTCTTAATAATATTAGAGTTAGAAGAACGAAAACGATCAAATTAAATTAGAAAATCAAAAATTAAATAAATTATTGGATAATTATTAATAATAAATATCATCTATTAAAAAAGAGATAGATTAAGCCAAAATAGAGAAGACTAAATTAATCGACTAAATTTCATTACAAGAAAATAAAATATTAGAATTAGAAGAAGCAAAGCTATAAAAGTAAATTTTATAAGGCAAAGTAAATGAATTGCAAAAATGCTAATCAGAGGTTCTATAAAAATATCAGTAGTCATAAGCTCAATTACATGCTTTACAAGATGATTTATAACATTCAAAAAAGGAAATATAAGAAATTAAACAAAAGAATAAGGTGTTAGCCTAATAATAATAAAATGAAATGTCAAAATTCAATGAGGAAATGCTAGCAATTTAAGAAGAGTTAGAATAAAGCAGAAAGATTTAAATGGAAATAAAGAAATCAGAATAAGAGTAGAGAGAATAGAATTTGCAATTAAAATAGAATTATGAAAAATTAGTATAAGAAAATTAATAATTAAACAATTAGCTAGATGAAATGCAATAGGACATTAATTATGATAAGGAAGAAATCTTGAAGAAGGACGAAACTATTTACAAATTGTCAGATTAAGTGAAATATAAAACTCAGTAACTAGAGGCTCAAAATTCATTAATTAATTAAGTTGAATAAAATAAATTAAATCAAACTAACTAGATACTCTTATAATCAAATTAATTGACAAATTTATCAAAAGAACTTTTTTCATTAAAACAACAATTATAAATAAATGACACTTAAAGTGAATCATATAAACGAGAAGTTGAAAGATTAAGAAGAGAATTAGAATTCTAAATAAAGTAAGTTGAAGATTACAAATAATAAACTAAAAAGATATAGCAGCAATTAGACTTTGAGAAAAAACACAGCCAAAAATAAAAAGTTTATGAAGCATCAGAATTATTAAGTAAAATTGACAACACACTCTCTCCAATAAAAGGAGTAAAAGTATTTATATTAATTAATTAAAGGGATAAACTCTATATGGCAGTTCAGATAGTAAAACTCAAAAAAGAATTTTTTAGCAGAAGACTCCTTAGAAAGAATATGGATTTTAAAATTCTAATAGTGCTTCTATGCTTAATGCCTCTTTTAATTCATAAGATTAATTAGCCAAAGAAAATAAAAAGCTGAAATAGAGTTTAGAATAGAAAATGAAAGTAATTAATTATAATAACATAAGATTATTGAATAATTAGAGCAAGCGTTATTATAAAGTGAGTAAACGTTAAAGGAAGTGCATGAAAAGGCCAATCAATTTTGTTCATAATAGGAAGATGAAATAAAATAAATTAAGGATCAATATTCAAGACTTGAATAAGAACACAATACTATATTGGTAATTCTAATTGTTATTGAAGGCTGAAAGGGAGTATGAGAATTAGTAGATAAGTAAACAAAAGGAATAGGCTTTATTCAAAGTTTAAATTCTATAAGATGAAGTATTGAAATCAAAGAGAGGATCTGTAGGAAGTCAACACATTCCAGGATCAAAATATTCTGAAACCGTTTAGGATATGTCAATGAGGGAAACACCATCCTCATCACATAGATATAGACCTTCAGATGGATCATTTAAATCTTATTACGGCATAGATGCTCATTCAAAATTAATTTATGACACAGTAATTAATATATATATATCTCTATTATAGCAAAAGCTGTTATTAGAAAATTAACGATTAAATAGTCAAATGTGCAAGTTATACTAGATTTTGGGGTTAGACAAAAATAGATCTAATAAATTAGGAGATGGAGATAAGATTATCTAATCAGTTCAATTATTATTATAAGAAGTTATTGTATATATTTCATATTTATTTTTAAGGATTGTAAACAAGAAATATAGAATTTGATTTAAGCTCAACCAACAAGAAGTTTGAAATATTAGTCAATGGAAAAAGAATTATTATAAACTAAATCGAAATACTATGCCGTGGAAAGGAGTCCTAAGTTTTGGAATTCTAGCAATGATACTCCAAAAGCTAAATTCTTCAATTACTCAAATTCTTCAGGGAAATGATTTTATTGTATTTAATTTTAATCATTTACCCATATATTTATTATTGATTTATTTTATATAAAACTAAAAGATAGAATCTGTCATTTTGCATAATTATGTTATATAAGTGAAAAAAATCTGCTGTAATCTTTTCATAAATAATTAAATGTATTATTTTAATATATGTCATCTTCTTCTTAGATTTTACTTAATCATTACAAATGATATGTCATCTAATCCCAAGAAATCATTAATTTATTTCTAAATATCTAGCTCTGACTTTTGATCCATTTATAACAATGAAAATCTTGGATTTCTCAGGTCATCTTCTGTCAAATCTAATCCTATTTTTTTTATTTTTTAATCTTAACTCATTGACCATTCCATATATTTGCTTTCTACTTCATAATCTATTTTAGAATCGGATTCTATTTTTGGATCTATAAATTAAATATTGAATTTTTACATTATTCATCGATAGGATGTATTGATACTTCAGTTTATTTTTTAGCTTATTCCAATTTGGGAACAGTCTCATATTAATCATATAATTTCTATTTTAACTCTGCTGATTTCTATTTGAGTTAACTTATTAATATTTTCTCATCTTCTGATGATGTGATATCATTAGTTATTTATAGGTCTTTCATTACATCTTCTATTTTCTCTTTAGGTTATTTAAATTCTTTTGGTTCTTCATACTTTTATTAAGTTTTTTTATTTTATATTAATTCTTAATCAAATTATTATTCTGGTTCTGGATTTACAACCAATTGATTAGGTTTTGCATACTCATCAAAAAATAAAGAAAAATCAATTCCTTCTAGCCCCTCTCTAAGCCCAGATAATTAATTATCGAGCTCATCAGGCTGTTCTTCAGGTTGAGTTTCTTTTTCCACTTCAACAAATGGATGTTCTTCATTCTCTTTTTAATTTAATTTTTCTGCCTCTTCATTTGCAAATGCATTATAAATATCGATTATATGTTAAGCAGAAGAAGCCTTTTATATTTTTTCATCCTTTTTTTAACCTAATTCTAAATCAATATCATCAAATGATAAATCTTCATCAAATAATGGTACATCAATTTATAATTGATTTTATTCTGGTGTTTAATTTTATGTTTGTACTTCCTTTGTATCAATAATAACTTCAGATTATATTTCATTAACTAATTAATCTTAAACAACATCTACAGATTAAATTACTTGTAGAGTATCTTATTATTATTATTATTATTATTATTATTATTATTACTATTAAAATTGATTGTTATATGCAATCAAATCATCATTAAGTTCTTAACCCAATGTGAATTCTTTATATAATGCATCCATATCAAGCTCATCTACATTTGAAGGTACAACCTGATATATTTCTTCTATGGCAATTTCTTATTAAATTGAATCCTCTACGTTTTGAACACTCTCAACATTAACTTAACTCATTTATGCTAAAAACTTTTTTTCTTCAATTTATTCTAATTGCATTTATTCTTCTACTATTTCACTGATCTTTTCTTCAACTTTTTCTATGTGTTTTTCTTCTATTTTTAATAATTAATCTTCTTGCACCTACTTTTAAGGCTCTAAATATTCAATATCAACTGATTAAATAACATCTTCCTCATTATTTTACTAAATAATGTTTATTCCTAAGGTTTCTATTTAGATACTATCAATATCGAGGTACTATTCTTCTTCAGTTGACAATTGAGTTTACTATTCTTCTTCCTTAGTCTCAACTGAAAGTTTGTTCACTATATCGTCAAATGATAATATTTAATTTTCCAAAGGTCTAATCATAATATAGATTAAAAATTACAATTTTATTGAATCTTCAATATTCTCAACATTAAACTCAAGTTTATTATCCTTCAAAGTAGTTGTTATTTATTGTTTAGTTACAAAAATTTTATCTTCATCACCAATAACTAAACAAAGACCCACAGCTTTTTATTTAGTTTCAAAAACAACTTATGAGTTAGTTATAGAACTCAATTTGAAGTTAACATTTTCATTTTTTTACAATTTCAATCCTGTAACAAATGCTGCTACCTTTGAGTGCTCTAAGTTTAAAGGAACTATTATTTAGTCCTTTTTTGTTTGGTAATTCTCACAAACAATGCTCAAAGAGTTATCATTGATTGCTAGATAATTGATTTTTATTTCATCTACATTTGATGAGCTGATTATCTATAAATCAAATCCTTGTCTAAGTAAAACATTGTATGTATACCTTTTAAATTGATATTGCTAGTTCTAGTGTAAAGTTCATATTGCTCCCCAATTATTTATTTGATTGATACTACCACATTTGGAACTTCATCGAATTCTTAATCAAATTACACATTCTTATTATGTAACATTTTTGTTTACTTTTGTAAATAGTTAATGCGCTTTTAAATTTTAGAGATCTAGTATTCCATTACTCTGTTAAATTCCATTAATACACATGAGTAAAGTCATTACTATCAAAATTTCCTTTTTCATTTTCAATATAAAATTATATAAAACGGATGCTTTATAACTATAAATGAAAATAAATTTATCATTAAAATCCTAAAGTGCTTAAAATTCAAACTAAAACAGATAAACATTGTTAACTCATATAAAACTACTGCAACTACAAAGCTTTGCCACATTGAATATAAGTGAATTAGAATTTATTATTTTTGTTTTTAACTTACAAACTATAGATAAATTACAAACTAATTAAATTCTAGTATTACTATTTGCTCAATCATATAATGTATTTTTAAATATTTTAAATAAATTATAAGTGAAAATTTGTATGTAAAATTTGATATTATTTTAAATTACAAATGGATTTTCATCATAAAAATAATGAGAGAAATAATAAGTATGGGAATGAAAAATCTAATTATGATCGTAATGAAAAGCATAATGAGAGAAATAATGATCGAAACAATGATAGAAATAATGAAAGGAACAACGAAAGAAATAATGAAAGAAATAATGATAGAAATGATAGATATGACAACAAAAACGATAGAAAAAGAAAGGATCGTCATCAAAAGAGAAAAAATAGGAAATATTCATCATCAAGTGCTTCAAGACCATCATCTTCAGTTTCTGTATCTGTTTCCTAATCAGAATCATCATCAAGTTCTGAAAAAATACCCAGATATAGACCCAAAAATCACGATAACATGGTATTATTATTGGAGAATTTACCAGAAAACTTAACTAAATAATAATTGGATAGTGCATTTAATGAGGCTGCAATGGAAGCCAATGTCATTCCTCATGAGGAAATTTCTATAATAAATGCATTTGGGTAAGCATACATAAAATATTGCACTGTTGATTATGCAAGAAAAGTGTTAATATATTTAAAAGGTAAAATATAAATAGGTGAACATACTCTTAATGTAGATTTTTATGATGATACAAGTGGTAGATAGAGAAGAGTAATGAATATAATAATAATAATTAGAATAGACATGAATTAAAAAACAGTTTAATTAATTAGCCTCCTACAAGTTATGATTGGATATGTGATAAATGTGGATATGAAAATTTTGCAAAAAGACACAAATGCAATAAATGTTTAAATCCAAGAAATATAAACTGTAAGATATTGAGTGTCATGATGGCTCCTCCTACTGGATTTACTGATGATTCCATATGCAACACTAGCTTGATGATAAAAGCAAAAGTATTTCTTTCCTTATTGAAATTAAGTCCATAGCTGATGCCACTGACAGTGACATATTAGATATCTTTGCTCCACTTGCTGCTGTTAAAGATATAAGACTAGTCAAAAACAAAGTACCTAAGGATCCAAGAATGAAAGAATAAAAGGATTTTGCTTTTGTAGAATTCTTTAGTGTTGAAGACGCAGAGAATGTTTATAGATATGTTACTTAAAACGAAGTCAGACTTCATGGTGATTAACTAATAATATAGTATTCCAGAAACAATAGAGCATCACGATATGAAGACCATTCTAAACCATTTGGGTATACTATAGGACTAAATTTAGATTCTATCCAAATAACTAATTTGTGATGCAGCCACAAGGACCATTACAACCATAGATTCCCTCATAAATTTCATCTCAAGTTAATACATAACAACAACCATAATAACCCTAAGATATTATCCAACAACAGCAATAAACTCAAATGTAGATTCCCATACCAATTTAAATGCCTATATCTATGCAAATACCTATACCTTCTCCTATGCCTATGCCTATGCCAATGCATTAAATCCCTTAGATTCCACCTATCTAACACAATCAATCACCTTAAACTTAACCTATTCCTTAATTACCGATATAAATGCCGGAAGTTTCTATTGTCTAACCAATTGTTTAAGCCCCATACCAAGCTGCTTAACTGGCTCAAGAGAGGATTATATTGAAATAAGAGTAAAAACTTACATTGTCAACTCCACCAATGAATTTAATGACGTAACTACCGCCCAAGATTCATGCTCCTAAACCTTAATAATAGTAATAACCAAGTTAATAATAATCCCAATAAAAAAAGCAATAAAAGGTTGAAGAAGTAGATGAAGAAGTCAAATCAGATAAAGAGGATGAATAACCATCTCCTCTACCTACCAAAGCTATCAATAAAGCACAGCCTCAATTAACTGAAGCCTAGATAAGGAAAAAGGCTGAGTTAGAATTAAAGAAATGGGAAAAATTATAATAAACAAAAAAGCCAGAGGTCAAGGTTACACCTTCTAAACCCATTATAAATCAAGTTGAGGCTCAAACTAGACTGATTTTATATATTTGCCCAATCTGCAGAAAGAAGTTCCCAAACGAAGAAATTATGAATTATCATTCTCTCAACTCTGAGATGCACAAGTAAAAATTATTATCAATGTGATTTATATCAATAGTGAATGGCTTAATTATTTTCATCATTTTCTATTTAACTCTTTTATTTGTTCGGCGATATCTAATAATTCTTTTCGAATTTAGGCTTTTATCTTAAAATCTGATTCTCTCTGAGCTTATCTTAATAATTATTCATATCTATTATTCAATTATTTCAGCTAATTATCAATTTCATTAGTTCTTGCCGAGATAGGAGGCGATATTCTTTTGTTTTTTGAAATTTATTATAAGCTTTGGTCTCCATATAAATGTGATTCAGGCTTTATTAGGCTGGTTTATTTCATATCTTCTAAACAATCCTTTATTGCTTGTTTTAATGCATTGTTAGATTTTACTAAACTTTATTCAAATACAGGACTAGAGAATTGGGGTTAGAATTGTTCTCCATTTACTTTTGCACCTTTCTTATTTTGATAATTTAAATAATATTAGCTTGGATTATTGATTGGTATATCAAGTTCTAAATCTTCAAAAGAGGATGCATTTTTCATCCTTTTACGATTAAATTTGTTATTTTTTTCTTCATATTCCAATCTCAATTACAATTACTGATGCTTTAAATTTAAATCTTTTAATTCAGTAGTCAATTTATTTATTGTAGATTATTGTTCATTAGTCTTTTTTAATAAATCTTAGATTCTCCTGGTCAATTGATCTTCTGTTGTTTAAAATTATTCCTAAATTTCTTCCATCATTTTCAAAAATACCCTTTCCTTTTCTTCCAATTAACTTCTATACATCTAAATTTATTTTTCATATTCTTGCAATTTAAATGCAGGGAATCTCTCCTTATAATCTATATAGTTTGATTCCAATTAGTGTTTCTCATTTTACAGTTTCTCATATCTCTTCTCAAGTTTTTTTGCATATGATTGTCCTTATTCCGCTCTATGCTTTAAATCCAATATTAATTCATTTTATTTTTAATTCTCATCTAATTTTTGTTGATCCAATTTCTGCATAAATCCTCTTTCATTTATTTTATACTATTCCAACTACTTTTACAATTGATCTATTTTATTCTACATCTCATATCTTTACTTCTTACCTTCTTCTATTTTTTGAATAAGTTCTTCAATTCTATCTTGATATTCTTTCAATTATATTAATCTCTCTTATTGCAAAGCTTCAATTTATAATATATAATTATTAATATTTTCTTTATCATTTTATTGTCTTTATAGTTAAATAGATAATGATTCATTTTAATTTCTCAATTCTTGTATTTACTAGATCAAAATTTCATCATCCTTAATCTTCTTTTTATTAGAAGGCTATAAATCATTTCTTTAGGTTTCCATTGCTTTTATTTTTTCCTGAAGTGCCTTCATGGCCATAATATAGGCGTTTGAAGTACTCTGATATCCAGAATTGGTAGTATTTCTTTGCTCCTTTTAAAACATTAATTTTTATTGTTAAAATGATTATACTAATTACACAAATCTAATTTCATAAAACGTTAGTCAAATTTGTCATTTCAGAATTCCAAATCATAAATTCTTTCTTAGGGCTGTTTAATAATCTAGATATAATTACTTGAAAGTGTTAATTTGATTATACACTTTTGTATCTAAAAAACATATTATCTTTTTATTTTATTTATCTATAAAATGATAGAGATATGCTTAAAAATAGAGTTTTGTTTTTACTTTCAAATTTTTGATTTTCAATTATAAACTTTAATATCATATTTTTGATACCACATTTATATGATTGAATATATATTCTGATAAAAATCGTTTATAAACAATTCTTTAAGTTGATCAATAAACTCAAATGCTTAGGTTAATCTTATATGTTGAAATAGATAGAATTTATTGAACTTATATATTTATTTAATAATAATATTCCTAAATTCTGCAATAAAACTATTTGAAATAAAGGTATTACATCTTACAATATCCAGAGTATATCAATATTTTTCAATCTTAATACAATTAGATATATTGTAAAGACAATATTATATAAAATCTTCGAATAGATTTATAAATACAAGATTTAAAAATGAGATTATAAATTTTAAAAGGGTTCTTGAAATAATTTTCAAATTAGCCAACATAAATTTGAATAAGATTGACTTAAATGTATTTAATCTGAATGATTTTGAGGTTGTTACATTTTATTAAATTTTCAATTAATTTTATTTTGATATATATATTATAACTTATATTAAATTTCATTGGATAAATAAATATGAATTAGAATATACAATATAATTGAATTTAAGTATAGGCGGGATGAGACAATATTTAATTAATGGATTTCGAATTCCCTCAATTATTGAACCCAACTGATAACGAACCCTATATTCTTGTTTCTGAGTCAAAGGAAGTGTTGAATAGCAAGTTATTGACAGCTAGACATGTAAGTCAAAGATTACATGAAACTGGAGGAAAGTCTGAATTAGTTGTTATTGAAGACTTTTTATAGTAAAAATGGCATACATAAATAAATTAGGGATTTGACTAAAAAGTCTCCATTAGCCTATGTTCCAGATGCTGAATCATAATAGCTTGTTCAAAATTATAATACATAAAAAAAAGCTTATGAGAGATAAGTTCAAGAACAAGTTAGCTCTTTTAAATAACTAAATTAAAAACTATAGCAAGGGTATGAAGATGCTTGCAATAATATTGTGTCTAAGTTGGTGGGAAGCGCATAAGGCGAAGGTAACAATGTGTAAAGAGCATTTGATTCCTTGTAGACAGTCTTAAGAAGTGATCCTGAATAGGAGGCTACAATTCCAAAGCCAAAAGAAATAGTAGATAAAGTATAATAGAATTAAAAATAAATAGATTTCTGAATTGAGAGCAGCCCCAGAATTACCAGAATACTTGTTTGCAACAACAAAAAAGGTGAGAGCTTGGAGAAATGCCCCAAATGAATTGTGTGTGTGGAATAAAACCAAAGAACAATTCTATAGAGATAATTTGGAATAAAGTTTAAATTAGGCTGTTTAGGACAAAACAGAATTAGCTTTAAAGTTTTGGAATTCATAAATTAAGAAATTAGGAGATCAATTATTAAACATCATCTAAGAAGACTCTTCAATTCAATAACAAAATTTCGTTAGTCTTAATATTGAGACAGCTGAAGCATTTGCATTACTGTTAAATACAATGATTACTCCAGAGACAAGAATAATACTCCACATTGGTGATTTTACCTTGGAGGAATCAAAATCTATTGCAGAATCAATATAAAAGTTAACAGGCATTTTGAATTTACAAATTAATTGGAGAGTGAGTGGAAAAGCTTAAGGATTATCACATATTGCTTAAGGTATATAATATTTAATATAACAATAGCAATATCATAGGCAGAATAATTAAAGGTGTTGACTTTTGAATTCTCCTCATAGGTCTAAGTAAACGCAGCAAAAGAATTCTTTACCGAATTTAAGAATGTGAAATTACCTAATTTAGAGGAAGTAAATGTATTGGCAGAATAATCTAATGTTAATGCAGCAGTCTAACATATTTCTAAAGCTGTGAAATCTATTGGAGGAAGTTAAGTTACAAGAGTGTTATTCAATTTCAGGTAGATTATAATCATAATATTATAAGTCAATCTCAAGTGGATAATAAATCAGCTCAATAATTGGGAGATGCCTTGTCAACATACAAAGGAGTCAAGAAGCTGACACTTAACTTCTCAGGATACTCATTACAAAGTAATGCAATCAAAGATGATGGATTTGCTGGATTAATCCAACAGGTAACCAATTTCGCAGAAACTCTTGTTGAATTGACAATTAATGTCGGAAGAAATTAATTAACTGATAATTCATTGGCAAACTTAAATAAATAATTCTCTGCATCTAAATGGGTTTCATTAAAGAGTGTTAATATCAGTGTTCATTATAATAAAATTACTGAATAAGGAGCTCGTAAACTAGGCAAAGTATTTCATTGTCTTTATTAAATTAGTTCCTTCATAATTTGCCTATTTTGGTTAACCTTTCGGTCAATTTGAACTCAACAGAAGTTAATTAGAAGGGTTTAAGCTTTATAATTAATTAATTGGGCCCATAAGTAAATGCTTAGATTTAGGCCAAACAATCCAATGTTAGTTAAGAAGAAGCAGCAGAATTAGATGGAAAAGGAGCATCCTTGAGTATTTGATATGGTTAATTAATTGGATTAGCAAATATATATATATATATATAAATATATTTATTATCACTAGTTTGGTCTTTTCTTGAATTAAATCTGTGGAGACTCGTTTCTTCTATAAACTTCAATTTCAGGTGAACTATTCTCTTTTTATTCAAGGAAGGAACTCTGTTCTTTTCTAATACTTATTATGTTTTCATACTTTCTTGTCAATATTTCATCATATTTTTATAACTTTTCAGAGATGAATGTAAGTTCTGTCACATATTCCTTCATTCTTGTATTATATAAATCCTTCATAGCTTCAAAACACTTCTATGTTTCTTCAACACTTTTCACATCCAATAAAGGAATCCTTTCATTAAGATATAATTCAACTTTTTCTTACACTTCTTTTTGACTAATAGGCATTCCACTTGATTAAGGCAACAAAGTTTATTGTTGTTATTAAATTTTCTTATTACTTGAAGTGGATGTCCCTCCTCTTTAATATTGTTCTAATTCCCTTATCAAAGCAAGTTTTTCTTGTTCTAATCTCTTTACAACAGCTTCCAAATCTACTTTTTCGTTTCTCCTTATCTAAAATATTGTAAATTCTTATTACCTCATTCTCTAATTGTCCCACTCTTTAACTAAATCTTAAAGTGGAAAGTGACTCTTCAATATTATCATTTTCAGAACTTATTGTCGCGATCATCACAGTTTTACAATTGCCTCCCAATGAATCCTTTAATAATGTTGTCATCAATGAGTTTCTATAAGGAATATGCTGTCTATTGGCTCCTTTCATCCTTTCATTTAATGCTATTATGACTTATTCTAAATAGGTTAGAGATAAGTTGATATATTTTGCTTCATTCAATAAATTGCCTTCAACCTATGACTTGCTAATTCTTTCTGATCCTGCTAAATCAACTAAATGTAATTTGCTAACAAAACAAGTTTCACTTGTTGTGTCACATCCTTCAAGAGTTACTGTGAAAATACAATGAGATCTAGAACTTGATTAATTCATAGGAGTGGAGCTAACTTATCTTATAAAATTTCCCATCATCAGCAGATCAATTCCTTCCTACTCATTGTTACACTAATGAATGGATAGGTTTTTTAAATGAATATTATTTTGATCATCTTCAAATAATGCTATCTTTAAAATTAGGATATTAATACTTTGTTCCACTATTCCAACGGAGTTTCCAAATGTCTTTTTTCTAATAAATCATATGCATTTTCATTGTAAATCTCCATAAATGAAATATAGATTTTGTATTCAAATTTAGTTCTTTTATCGATTTCATCAAAAATATATGAAAGTGCTCTAGGTATAACTCCTCTCAACTACCATGTTTCAGCTCCACTCATTGTATAAGTCTTACCTGATCCTGTTTATCCATAAGCAAAAATAGTGGCATTATAACCATCCAAAAAACTAAATTTGAATTATACTTCAATACCTATTTATAACAGGAGTTGTGACATTTGTAAATACATGTTCCTGACTTGCTTTTTAATCAAAAACATGAGTAAAATTGAAATCCAAATTGTCTCGACTGTTGTTGATCATTCCGAATTTAACATGTTTAGGCAATAATACTTGTAATCTTTTATTCTGATAAATTTAGTATTGCATAGCATTTTAGGATTAGCTACTATACATGATTATCTTTACTTGTTGGAAGGTTTTAGCCTAAGGAAAACTTCGAATTGAGATTTCATAAACTGTTAAAAATATTAATAAAAAAAGTATCAATTGGAAATTCTAGTTTTTGAGATCACTCTTTTGAATATACTAACATCTTTTTCATCAATTTCATAAATCTACAAAATTATCTATCTACAAAGAAAGCATTCCTTTTAATTTTATGCTACTTGAATTGCACATTAATAACAAATTCCCCCGTGGCCACAATTCATAAATACTGCATTCGAAACTTTTTCACAACAGATAATACATTTGTTATTAGAATTACAATGAAAGGGTTTATTTTTTTTAATAATATTTTTATTCATATTTCTCTCAGTTAGTATTTCATTTTAACTTGCATCTTTGAGCTTTGAAATTTCCAAGGTTGTTATTTTTCTAAAGTAAGCGTTTGATAGTTTTTACATGAAAATTGATGACTTAATTAACTCCTTCTTATTTTATTTCTCTTTATTTTATGAATGTATTTTTGGATTTGAATTTGTAGTTTCAATTTAATTTATTGTTAAAACATATTCAACCACTGAATTGAAAAATGAATATGAGATTGTGTAAAATATGAGAATATTCAAAGGTATAATGATGTAGATAAAAACGTCTCCTATTTTTATATTGAAATCAATTCCAAGTTCATTTAATGTATTTACTATCCAAATTCCTGCTATTACACTGCTTAAAGTTGCAATATACAATAGCCATATTAATAATTTAACTAATTTAGAGTGTGAATGTAGTACTTTCATTTTTTGTTTGGTTTATTCTTGTGCTGCATTTAAACCTAATTAGTTTAGAGATTAATATCAAAAAAAAAGTTATTGTTGTTCCAATTAATCCACTCAAAAACATCCAATACCACCAAAAAGTTTATGACCATGTCCAATCTACATAATTGTTGACTTTTAAAGTGATACAAAGCATAGCTATTAATAGTGAAAATCGATAGAAAATTATACTCTAAATATAAAATAAAAATACCAATCGTATAATGGTTGAATAATCCTGCTACTCATTATATTTCTTGTCACATGCTATTTTTAGAATGAACGACAAGATTATGAATATATTGCTGAAAATGTAGGAGTTCAGATCTAAATAATACATAAGCGTGACATACATCTAAATTGACATCAGAGACTTACATAAAATAAGACGTGGAGAATGTGATCAAACTTGTCTACCACTTATCCATTCGAATATTTAACCCAGATAACTAGTTCATTCAATATCATACAAAAGAGTGAGAGTGCCAAAGGAGCACCTTAAAATTAATAAAGTGTTAATAGGAGAACTATCATGTTAATATAAGTGTATTTATAGCAAAAGTACTTGAACGTAATTTCCAAGGCTTCTCTAAGGAAATATATATAAAATATTACTTTTCCATAGTTTTTGTTTTAGTTAAATATTAAAATTACCATAATAGTGCAATTTTAAGAAAGAGTGAATGTTCTATTTATAAACAAATTTTAGATTTTTAAATTTACCATGTAGCTTGAAATAGATTAATGTAATGAGATTATAACTATTGGTTGCTTATTTAAGATAGATGGAGGTAGGGGAATATTTCTCAAAATTCTCTAGATTTGATGTTTGTTTAAATGGATGATATAGGAAATTTAAATAAATTACTGATTAAATATTTGTATAATTTTAAAATTCACAATTTATCTGAGCTCATTTTCTTTAGACTACCAATATCATGCTTACTTCGTTAACTAGTATGTAGACGCATAGTTGACTTTCTTCTTAGTTTACTGGTTAAGGTATCATCCATCTTTTCTGTTTTGATTTCTTCTTCTCTAAATAGATGAATTTTTTAGCATAGTTGTTCTGGGATAAATTTAAATAATATGGAAAATACGATTCCACCAATTCCAAATCCTACACATAGTAAATGTTAAAATAATGTCAAATGAGAGACCTTTACATATTTTCCTCCATATTATATAAGCAAAACCTAAACAATTACCGTTATGGTTTAAACAACCCAAAATAAGGGATTATTGCAAAAATTAGCAAAAGGATTTCTTGTGTGATAATCTAATTATCGACAGGAAATTGAATTAAATACTTACATTAACACAAATGCTTAAAAGAAGATACTCATTTGTACTACGTTCTTAGGGTACTTTTATGATTATAATTTAAATAAATACTTTTTATCCAATCAATTCCTCTGGGATGGAGCAATCAATGAATTTTGGTAAGAGAAACAATATAAATGTGAGTACCAGTATTTGATACAAGCTCGCCCCTACTATAGTTCGATACATTGTCGGTGAGACAATTTAATCAGTTCTTCTATACGGTTGTCTATCTAAAACCTTAATGGAAGGAGGCTCAGTAGCTAAAGCTAAAGAAGCGAAGGTATCCATGATCAAATTAACCCAAAGCATCTCAATTGCATTAAGAGGAGATTACTTTAAGATCACAGCCCCTGTAAAAGACATGAACAAAGCTACTAAATTGACTGTCAACTGAAATTGTATGAATTTTCTAATACAATCATAAATATTTCTACCCCATTTCATAGCTACGGAATATCTAAATTGATACCTGTAATAATTGAGCTAAAATTGTCATCTATGAGAATGATATCTGCAGCATCTTTGGCTACATCCGATCCTGTAATTCCCATAGCAAATCCAACGTCTGCCTTTTTTAATGCAGGAGCATCGTTTGTACCATCTCCTGTGACTGCAACAACATTACCCTCTTAAATCAAACCTGTAACCAATAAATATTTATCCTCTGGCGATGCTCTAGCCATAACCTTCATTTCTTTGCTTATTTTTTAGAATATCTGCATATTTTTAACCACTTTTATTTCATTTCCTTCTTCATTTTTAGCATTTACTAATCCTCCCACCAAGTCTCGAAATCTCTTACCTTCAATTACTTCGAATTCTTATTATGCCCTATTCTTCTCCAATATTCCACACTCTAATGCTATAGATTGAGCAGTAATTATATTGTCTCCGGTAACCATTCTAACAGTCACTCCAGATCTTGTGCATTATTTTATAGATTCTGCAACATCAGGTCTGATTGGATCTTTGATACCTGCGATGGCAATCAATGTTAAATCTTTATCAATTTCATCTTCATTTATTTAATGTACATGTGCTTTTGCATTCACAAATCCCTTTATAGCTTAACTTTAAGGTTCTAGGTCTTTATATGCTATTGCTATTGTTCTTAGTGAGTGAGATGCGAAATTTTCAATAATATTGTGTAAAATGTCATCCTTCTTGGTTTTATCGAGAGGTAATTCGGCACCATTATTGGAAACATACCTGAAACATTATTGTAATATAATTTCTGATGCTCCTTTACTAAATATTCTAATAGATTAATTTTTAGGATTTAAAATAGCAGTTACCATCTTCTTTCTTTTGCTACTGAAGGGAATTTGTCTTAGAATTCTATCATTTTATCTGTAATTTGAGTATTTAAATCCAAAATTATCAGCTAATTCAATCAAGGCACATTCAGTTTTATTCCCAATTTATGTCCATCTATTAGTATTTCTATCTTTAGTAGGATTTGCTATTGAATTATAACATATAGACTCAGACATAATCTCTATAGATTATTTTGAAATTTTAGAAGTTATATTGATCTCTTGATTAAGGTAGGTATGATTGTCAATCCATAATGCAGTCACCTACATAATATTCTAGGTTAATGTTCCTGTTTTATCACTACAAATGTTATTTGCACCGCCCATAATTTCACATGAAGCTAAATTCTTTACTAAATTCTATTCATCCTTCATTTTGCCTACAGAATAGGCTAAGGCTATTGTCACTGCTAATGGCAAACCTTCTGGAACAGCCACAACTATTATTGTTACTCCTATCATGAAAGCCTCGATTATTAATTGTAAAGATAACAAAGTAAATAATTCGTGTTTATGGTCGACAAATACATCATAGAGTAAATGTCCCATCAAAGCAATAAATGTTAAAATTGCCACCAATGTACCCAATTTTCCAATATTTTCAGCCACTCCTTCTAATTTTTGTTATAGAGGTGTAGGGGGGTTGTCTTAATTTAATAATAATTTTAATTATCCTTGTATCGTATTTTATCCTACTTGCAACACCAACATATATCCATTTCCATCTAAACATCGAGTACCACTTATCAAAAATGGACTATAATGATGATGATCTTTGTTATTCAATTATTATTGGGTCATTTCATTGAATGGTAATTTTTTAATCTCATCAGACTCTCCAGTCATAGGAGATTCGTCTACTTTAATTTAAGATCCCTATATCATCAAACCTAAATTATAATATCATCATGTACCATCAACTGGAAAGATGTCTCCAATACCAAATTGCAATATATCTCCTACGACTATTTCTTTTATTGATATCTCGACTATCCCCCCTCTAACTACTTATATCATTCCATCATCCAATTTACGTCTTAATTATTAAAATTATCTCTCTTTTAAATAATTATTACCAGCTGTTATCGAAACAATTAAAAAAACAGCTAAAAATATTGTTGCTCTAGATATTAGAATTCAATTATACCCCTCTGTCCACCCTGTTTTTACACCTTCATTTATAATTCCAATTATTGTACTAACAAGTGCAGCAACCAATAGGATTTACAGCATTGTATCTCCAAAACACTCTAAAATCAATTCGTATAATTATGCAGGCTCCTTTTCTATAGGATCATTATTTCCAAATTTTTCCCGATTCTCTTACACTTGAGCTTCTGAATCTATTCCTTTCTATTTAAATTAATTTTCATATCTACTAATAAATGCGATTTTAATTATTTTGCCAACCCTTAATCACCTCCCAATTTTACCACTTTCTAAAAACTTGATCCATCATTTATTGAATTTAAAAGAAATAATTCCTTCAATTCTTCAATATGATGAAATTCTTCAAAATCTTTCGAGTTTTCTTATTTTGAATATTGTTATTTCATTATAAAAATATTAACGATTTTCATAAACAACTAATACTTTATGGATCTCTATAATTTTTAAAATATGATTATGAAAAATGTCCTCTTTTATATTTAGATTACTTTTATAATACTGACTTGAATGAGGAATAAACATTATGAATCATTAATTAATTATTTATTAATAAAGATAACTTCTTTGTGAGTAATTTTTGTTTATTATTAAATAATTGATAATAATTTTATCAAATTAAGAAATAAATCGAGTCTGTTAATAAATAAATATTTTTTTTAATTTATTTGTTAAATGTTATAGCGCTCTTTATCTCCTATATATCAGAATGATGAGGACTATTTAAAACCAAAAATCCCTCAAATTACTCAAAAAATGCCTTAGTTTTGTTAATATTATAAGGAGAATATATAATACCCATCCTTAATATAAACTGTAAGAAAAAAATAAATATTTGATTAAAGAAATGTTAACCAATAAAATATTTCTCCAATAAGAACAAACTAAATTCAATTTAGAGTATCATAACCCAAAAGCCCAATAATTAGATAAAAAATTGATATGCCTTTATAATCAAGATCTCAAACATCATTTTTACATCAAATGCCAACCTCATTAACACCTCCCAAAAAACAAAATTCAAAAATACTTACATCACAAACAATAATCCCTCAATATTAAAATCCATAAATAATTGTTTAGAATCCATTAAATGAGTAAATTAAATCCCAAATTACCAATTATTAAATGCAATCTTAAAATTACTAGGATAGAGGATAGTAAAAATAAATGAAGGTAGACCAAAGCCAAAAGGACATCTATTCATGCTTATAAGAAGAATTACAAAAATCAGAAATGAAATTAAAATAATTAACTGAAAGAAGTCAATAAATGGAAGAAAAACGAATTCAACTTAGAAATACATATAAGAATAATTCAAAATTACAATAGAAGAATCATTGATGCTAAATTTGTTCGGAGAAGATCTAACTAAATATAATATGTATTTTCTTTTAAATATTAAAATTATTTTATATATTGCATAGCTTTATCTTCTAATTATCAAATTAATAAATTTGATTCACATCAACCCATCATTATATTTAGGAAATCCACCATGAGACTAAAAAGATTAGGTTTTTCTATTTACTTTTTGTGATTTTTACTTTTCCTAAAATTTTATATGAATTTGATAAACTTTTTAATAAATTTATCAATTTTTCTAACGATGAATCCAAAATTTGATATAATAGCTAATTTTGCTTGTAAAAATCAAAATTGGCAACATTTAATATGGTTTAAAAGTCTAAGGATTTTTCTAGCATAAAATTTAGAATAAGCCTTTAGTAACTAGATACTAACATTTTTAACTATATCAAAATTTAAAATGTATTTGCAATAATTTTCTAAGAAATTTATATGGAATAAAAATAAATTGGTTAGATCAGTAACGTTAATGATTACTTTTATTCACTGATGCATCATCTTCCAACCATCTAATTCTCTTACCATCTTCCCATAAACCCAGACGGATAGTTCCATCAGGAAGATGATACTTTCCTTAACCACTTTATTTTCCATAAGCCCATTATCCATCGTATTCTTTTTATATAATATTTGAATACTTCTTCCATCTGCCCAAATATAGACTCCTTAACCATGCTTCTTGTCATATTAATATTCGCCTTCATATCTTCTACCGTCCCTCCAAGTGTAGACTCCTCTCCCATGCATATTATTATTTAACCATTCTCCATCATATTTCTAATAATAATCAATTAATTTCATACTCTGCCATCAGTCCAACAATAGATTCCTCTTCCGCAGATTTTATTATCCACCCAATTTCCTTCATAAGATGACCCATCATTCCAAATGTATTTACCAAATCCATGCTTTTTTCCTTCCTTATAACTACCTTCATATTTAGACCCATCTGCCCAGGTTTCAAGGCCATTTCCATCTTATAAATCATCTTTCCATTATCCTTCATATTTAGCTCCATTCACATGTATATAAACTCCAAAACCATTTGCCTTATCCTCTTTCCATTCCCCTTCATAAATGTCGCCATCGACATGCCAAAACTTTCCTTAACCGCAAGCCTTATTATCTTTCCATTGCCCTTCATATCTGGCTCCGTCAGGCCCTAATTTTTAGAATCATATAATTACAAATTTAAAGTCCAAAACCTTCACGTACTTAGCCTCTCCATTCTCCATCATATATGGCTCCACTTCTAAAGGTAAAGGGTGGTCTTCTTTCAGGTTGTGTATTTTAATCATTATGATAATTAGTTGTTTCTTATTTGTCTGCTTATGAGAAGTATTATTGTAATTGTTAATTAGATCTAAACTATTCTGGATGCGGAGAATGTACTTCTTCAGTCACGAGAGGTTGATGTTAAAATTAACTAAAGTTCTGTTATTACAGTGATTGTTATTATTATTAATTGGACGTATTGGTATAATCTAAATTCTTAGAGTTTTCATATTATTTTAAATCGTTTGGAAACGAAGTGGCATCAACAACAGTTTCCGAATTTTTGCATACATTGCATGCACTTGAGCAATCATTCCCCATTTTTTAAGTTAGAAATATATAATATTTAATAATTCAGTCATTTAAATCGACTTAATATTATTCTTCTTTTTTTTATATTTAATTACCCTAGCAAGATTTTCAAGGTATGCAGAAGATAATTGCTGTCTAAATATAAAATATAGATATTTTTCAATATTTTAACATTTTTTTGTGAGCATGAAAACTTAATGGTTTTTGAATTGTTTCTTCCCAGAATACCACATCATACTTTTCTTCAACCTCAGTTTAATAGAACCCTTGATTGCTTTGAATGAGATGGTTAATAACTTGCTGTTCCTCTTCTGGATCAGGTACTTCTTCTTTCATTTTTTTGTCTATATCCTAATACATATTTGAGTTCTAGTTGGATTATCCTGGATCTTCAAGAAGTTCCTTACAAATATGGTTCTTTGAAAGCTTCCCGACTTCATAGAGCTTATTATATTGTTGTTTTGAAATTAGTATATCTGAGATATTATCGGTTGGTAAAAAATATTATTAACTAATCTCCTTAGGAGGCCTTTTAAAAAATAAACCTTTTTATATACCAAAAGTGGCTATCAATATTTAAGGAAACACCGCCATATTTTTATTCAACCTATGATTTATGACTATGCTCAAATAAACCTGTTGGAATATTAGATTTTTCAAATGATATTTTTCTTACAGTTATCTCTTCTAAAAAGCCTTTTACAATATTCCAGGAAAATGTTATTGTACTAGGACAATTAATTACATAACATTTATGCATTCTAGAACGATAGTTATTTTATAGATAATCTAATACTCTTTACAGTTATTGTCTTGGCAAACTTGTAATTCCCAAACCACCTAAATCCATTACAACAACCCTATGTTTTATAGGAATTAATCCATTACCAATTCTCTATCTATCCAGGTAACATGTAATTTGATAGCACATGTTCTAAAAATATTGTCATTGAATCTAAGGTTATGTCAATATTTTTTTATGCTGCCAATTTAACAGCATTAACCACGATTATCGGTCTAAATCTATTGTCTCTTCCATGAAGGTATATAGAACCACTTGACTAGAATATATAGATATCCTTTACTAAGAATTTGGATGTGTCCTAATTCTCTTTAAGTGGAAATGCTTGATTCTTCCATTAAATATAGGCCTGGATGGCTGCATAAGTCTTATCAAACTTAAATTTAGTAGCATATAACATCCTCAGCAATTAGGGTTCAGTCCACCTAAAATTAATTGAGTGAGAACTTAGGCATAAAGCGTTTAGATATTAAGTATGTTTCGAATTATTTTAAGATTTCCATCTCCTGCTAATCAAACTCAACTTAACCCTCAAATATTTTCCTAACCTTTATTTTGTCAACAACATAACATACTTCTTGTTCTAAACAATATTACAAAATAACATGTACATTTTGGAAATAAAAGATAGCATTCTTAAAACAGAGTTTATCGATTAATCATTTAATTAATGAAACAACAGTAACAAGTTCAAAGGATAATTATGTTGAAAATAGACAAAGAGAGTGCATAAATCGATCAAAAGTATACCAACATAAACAGTTTGTTAAAGAAATTTTTGTAAAAGAACCTGACACTGTAGAGTAAGCTTTGTAAATGGGTAAAGGAGAATTGAAATTAATAAAAGGGGTGTAACTATAAAACTATCGATGATGTTAAGAGATATTATGAACATGATGAATTTGAAACAATAAATATAGAAGATCTTTAAATTCCCATTAATTATTTTAAAAATAAACATTATCAAGAATTAATGTTTCAGTTTCACCTATTTTTAATGCTCATTTAGAATGATACAAGTTTTGTATCCAATTTTTTATAAAATTTAGTATTTAATTTTATTTTATATCATATCTATGAAAAGCAAATTGAATAAAAACCAAATTATAAAACATCAAAAAAACTTTGCTAATCTTTTAGGCAATGTTTTATTTGGTGGTCTTTCTTTGTTCATTTTACCGTGTTAAGAGCAATAATCTGAACTCATTCCTTTATTTAATAAAAATACACATTCATTACATGGCAAAGGGCGTCTTAAAAATTTGAATAAATAATTACCCAAAATATTTAATTTCAGCTTGGTCTCTATATCCTCTAATTTTGTATTAATTTTATTCATCATTTTGTGTTTCTTGTTTAACTTTCTCATTTTTTACTAATTGATTTGAAACTTATGCTTTAACAGACTTTATGTGCTATTACAACCTTTGATATTCAGTTTTTTATTCTTAAATTACATATCCATTTTCTTTGTCATTTCTTCTTTCTGTTGTAGTTGTTATTATTTAAGTTGATTTTGGAACACTTTTTTATGTTTTTTATAATAAATCTTTCCTTACTTAAGTACTTTCTAGTTGATGATTCTTGGATCTCATTTTTTAGGTACTCTCTTTTTATGTTTTATTATGCTGTTTACTTTAATTCTTATTTTATTTTTGCTGTGGGTATTATTATTATTATTATTATTATTGAGTTTATTACTTAAGTTTTTTATCATATTTAGGATATATCTATAACTAATTATCATCATTGTCTGAATCTTCAATTTCTTACTACAACTTCCTCTCGGATGATTAAAGTAATTACTTTTATAATTCTAACTATTTAATATCATTTCTGAGTGGTGAATATTATGATTAACTATAATTTTGACTATGACTTCTCTCAGGAGTCATCTCTTCATCCTAATCATCTTAACTCTCATTAAATTAACTTCTCAGTTAATTGATTTCATAATTCAGGGATTTTTATTTTGATTCTTCTGCCTCAAAACGTTTTTATTAGAGACTACTTGCCTTTTCTAAACTCAAATCAATTTGATCAATAATTGACATTCAAATTTAATAACAGCTTTTATAAATATTTATATAAATAAATATAGTTTTCTAAATAATTTTGATATGTCAAATATAATGAAATAAGAAATAACTAATTATGCCAATTCTTAAAATATTATTTTAAATGACACAAAGATGATAGCTTAACATTTATTAATAGAAAAAGAGTGAAATTGTCATTATATTTATGAAACAGAGTATTATTATAAAAACGGTAGTAAAATAACAAGATGACTTTATTGAATATAGTTCTATCTGGAAAACAAAAACAAAAATATCAATTATTTCTAGTTTTTAAAATATTTGAATAAAGAAATTTCAATGAAGACTATAATAAATTGCTATAATAACAGTAAAATAATTCTTGTCCTTTCCCATATCAATTATCTAATTCATAATAAGAACTTTTTAATGGCATATTCTTTAAAGTCAAATAACAAATATCCCAAACTTTAGCTCCACTTTATATTAAAGATAGACTTATCCCTTCTGAATAATTATATACAGCTTATAAATCTTTATATAAATGATATAAATGAACAAGATTAGGTATTATAAATCAATTTGTTTACTAATTCATTAATGAGTTTCATAATTTAAAAAATAAATTAGGAAATCGAAACATTATCAACCTTTAGAAATGATCTTAAATATCATAAAACTTTTAATAAAAGGAATTTTCAAATATGTACTTCCTATTCTCTTTACCTCATTCATTATTTATTAATGGCCAAACTTGAATGCAAATTAGGCAAGAATATTAATGAGCATCAATGTGTTGCTGATTGTAAGAGTTGAGAATTGCTTTGCATTTTATAGGTCTTTCTATTAGTTTTATGTAGATTCTATAAACAGAAAAGTAGATTTGAATATGAAATGACAATCTTCTTGGCAACTGTGAAAGTTGTAAATTCCTTCTCAGCCCAAACTGCCAATGGATCAATCTACATAATAGTACAATACACAATTAATAGATTTGTGAATGGGTATTCGATTTGTTTTTACTCTGCAATGCACTTTGTTATGCTCTCTCTTTTTGCACTATTATCATCTTCGTGCTTATTGTGATATTTGGACTTATCAGAGGAGATTTCCCTATTGTAAACCGAGGCTTGTCTCCAGAAGAATTATAAACATTGACAAGAAAACCGTGGATCGAATATTAGGTATCATAATAAGAAGACTGCCCCATCTGCTTATGTTAATTGGAATAGATGGAAATTGTAGTCTAATTGCCAAAATGTAATCATTATTTTCATGATATTTGTATTGACGAATGGCTTAATGCAAAACCTTTATGTCCATCCTGTAGAAATAATGTGAGAATAGCATTACTAAATGATTGATTATTTTTTATAATTTATGAAGTCAACAGAATATAAATATACTACGACTTGGTTGAGACCGAGATCCAAGAATCTCTATCAAATTATGCTTGAACATCAACAGAAGGATGTATTTAATGAGCAAATATTGACTGCCTCTTGTCTATAGACTCCTGCCAAATATTAAAAGGACTAATCTCAAATTGAGATCATCAATGAAATAAATTCCTTTTAACAAATTTCTAATCTAGATATTGAAAGGCTCATTAATCCCCTGCATTTATTTGAGTCTTCCATTTCAGAAATTCAAATGAATGAGTCTGTGTGCAATCTAGTCAATTATTAAAAAAAAGAGATAACTTAAGAACTAAACAAATATCTAACTAATCTCAGCATAGTAAATTTTATTACCAAATATAGAATACTTGATTCAGGATTTGCTTTCATAATTAGATTGCAACAAAATTAATCTGTTTAAATAATTTTAAACTAAAATTCTGAATTAAAATTCGCAATTAGACATTAATATCATAATATAGTATGTGAATCTACTCATTCTTAAAGAATACTTAAGCCAAACACCTTAAATATCATTAAAAACTAAGTCACCATTGAAAATGTTGGAGATTTGTCGATACCAATATGTTTTTACATACATTCATGATTTTTTACATTAATATATATATCTATTTATTAGATATTATATTATATTTTATTTTTTTTTATTTTTGATAATATTATATGAATAATTTATTAAATGATATAAGAATTAATTTTAATTGGCCTAATAGATTATATACAAGATTTATGGCATTATTAATTTATAATAGAGATTTTTGATGTATAAATCATTAAGAACATTTCTTTTTCATAAAATTAAGAATGAAGCCAAGTTAAATTTATTAAAATCTAAATTACTATCTATTTTATTTATTAAGTATCATAGCTACTTGCAGCTGATTTAACTTAGTAAAATAATGATGACATCTTCAATTTGCATTATTTAAATATTTACTTCATAATATAAAATAAGTTTCTCATTTGAATAACCTATTGATTAATTTTAGCTATCTTTTGACAAAGTAACTTAAAATATCTTCTACAAGGATAAATAAACTTAGGCTTTAATTAATTATGCTTAATGCTCTACATTTTGAATTAATCTATATTTATAAGATTTTTTTTAATTCTATTTTAAGGCTACTTATATTAAAGCATATTTCGAATTTTAGGAGAGTAACTCAATTAGTTCTTAATAAATTGATATATTATATAAAATTTTATAAAAATATATATAACTTTTAATTTACTAAACAAAATTTTAGTTATGATTGATTGAATTTCTACCTTGAGGATTGAAAGTTAGGGACATAATGGTGTGTGTTTATATTTTTTTATATTTTATATATATATATATATCATATACCTCCATCATTTGGGTCCTTCTTCATCTTCCAATTCAGAAGTCCAAAGAGTGAGGTTGTCTCTAATTAATTGCATAATTGTGGTGGCATCCTTATATTAAGATTCTTCGATTTACTCGATATCAGCGATGGCATCATCGAAAGCCTGTAAGATATTTTGAAAAATTTATACTTGTTTAGCTAAGCTGCATGCCTTTGTTGGGTCATTCAAGACTTCATAGTAGAAAACTGAGAAGTTGAGAGCAAGACCTAATCTAATGGGATTAGTGGTTTTGAGCTCTGAATTAGCGACATTTGAAGCTTGTTAGTAAGCTTCTAATGCTCCTTCTGCAGCCTGTTTATGTTGATCTCCACTTGAATATTCTGAGATATATCTATGATAGTCTCCCTTCATCTTGTAATAGAAGACTTTAGCTTCTGAATTAGTAGCTGTCCTGATGAGTGAGGTGTCGATGAGGTTGAGCACATCATTGCAAAATCCGTTCAATTCTTATTCAATTTTTTTCTTATAAGATCTAATTAAGGTGAGGTTTCTTTGACTTGCTGGATTGGTTTGAGCCTAAAATAATGAAATAAAGATGATTTAATATAAGGGACAAGTTTTTGAATTAATAAAATGTGAGATTTCTATACCTTTCCTTCTTCCTTGTTCTCAATGCTAGAAAGGACTCTCCAAGCTGTTCTTCTTCCTCCAATGCTGTTTTTGTAAGCAACAGAGAGCAAGTTTCTCTCTTCTACTGACAATTCTTGTCCTACGCTAACTAATTGTTTGATGTAGTTAACCATGTCCTCGAATCTCTCAGTTTACTCTGTGAGTCTAGCCATATAAAGCAATTCGTCTCTGGTGCTCATCTCAAAAAAAATAAATAAAAATTCAAATTTAGTTAAGAGTTACCAAGTTTATAAACCCCCATGTCTTTAATAAATATTCAATTTTTAATACTTCCCCCAATTATATTAATAAAATATTGAATAATATTCTTAAATTTAAAACATTCAAATGTTTCAATCTTGTTTTCTTATTGTACCAGACAATAGAAAACGATTTGATATGATCTGGAATACCCAAAACCCCTTCCTCGAAAGTTAGATGGAGTCTAAAATCTTAATATACATTTCAAATTGGTATAATGTTAGAATAAAACAATATTCGAGGATGATTTCAATTGAAATTCAGAAACTATAAGGTGACAGAAGAAAGGTTTCAAGATATTAAATTAAATATAAAATTATTATTAACTAAGAAATTAATTTATATTATTACACATTATTGTTTAAATAAATAAACGAGTATTGATGAATAATTAATTTATTCCATAAAAATGGGAATTTTTTATAGAATGCTCCCATAGAAGAGTTTGATTATACAGATTTTTGCATTAAATAAATTACTAAATCATGTCTCACTTAACAGCCTTACTTAGAAAGAACTATATATTGTGGAAGAGGAATTGTTGTTGTTCCGTATGTGAAATCATACTTCCTTTGTTTTTCATCGGATTATTATTAACAATCAGGTAACATTTTTATGCTAAAATAGAGCTCAAGTGGAAATAGATGATATACCTGAAACATCCTACCTAAAAGCACATAATGATTCAGATTTGCCTCGAATTTTGGCTCCAAACCTAAACAGTTTTTCCAAGAATCCAAATTAAGACACCGAGCAATTGCTGAAATCACTGCCCTAATTGAAGTATTCATATTTTTTATGCTAGGAATTGCATTGATAATCATGATTATTCAGGAGCTTCTTACAGAAATGGATTAATAGGAATTGGACCAAAAGAGAATGAAGTGGCTTAGAAATTATCAAATTATTTTGTTGATTATTATGGATATGATGTGAAGTGGTTCTAAAATAATGATGAAATTGATGACTATGTGAGATCAGAGGGATATAATAAGTTATAAGATACAAAAGGACTCTGTCTAGCAATAATATTTGAGAGGGATGATGTTGCCTAGAAGGATTTCAGCTATACTTTAAGATTCAACACTTCTGACTCAACTGATTACATAGAATATCCATTGAATAGAAAGGACAAGATTAATTCATTTAAATAGTAATTATTCTTAGATATATTATTAGTGAGGATCAAGAAATTACATACTTATTTTACGAAAATGGATTTCTTACTATTCAAAATTGGATTGATAATTTAATTATTCAATAATATGATTCATCTGTCACAATAGAACCCACTCTCAGTCATGTTAGATCAAGAGATCATATTGAAGATAAGTTCCCAGATTTTGTAAATGGAGCATATGGAATATATCTGGCATTGCCTTTGATGATTGTGTTTTTAAGGATGACTCATGGAATTATTTACGAAAAAGAGAAGAAGTTGAGAGAAGGTATGAAGATAATGGGATTGAGCAACACTTAATTTTACTTGTCATGGATAATCCAGTACATATTAATATATGGCATCATATCAATCTTGGCAACAGCTATTTTAAGTAAGTTTATAATTTAATATGCGTTTAGAAAGTATGATATTCGTAGAGTCCGGTTGGGGATTTATATTCTTAAATTATTACTTGTTCTGCTTGGTTCTAATAGTGTAATCACTCTTTTTATCAGTGTTTTTCTCATAAGCCTTAACAGGATTAATAGTTTCAATAGTTTGGTATTTACTAATGTTTTTGATGTTGAACTTGGTACCTGCAAATGCTATTCCAAGTAGAAGTTAATATTGGGGAGTGTCCTTTTCAAGTCAAGCTTCTTTGGCATTTTCATTTGGTGTTATCACTCTTATGGAATCACAAGGCAATGGATTTGATGGATCAAATTTGACGACTGCCATAAATAATTACAGTATTTCTATTGCTTGGACTTGGCATATCATCAATATTATTGCATATTTGATCTTGGCCGTATATTTGGATTAAGTATTTCCAAACGAATGGGGGGTTAAGAAACATCCATTATTCTTCATTAGTTGGATTTGGAAAAAGGACAGAATGGATAGAGTAAGTCATTCATCTATGTCATTGGAAAGAATGAATACTCATGATGATAAATTTGAAGAGGTTGAATAAGCTTTGAAGGAACAAGAATTCAAAAATGAAGCTCTCATCATTAAAGGATTGTATAGAACATATCCAAATGGTAAGTAGGCTGTAAGTAACCTCAATTTGTCAATGTATTAAGGATAGATATTTGCATTATTAGGACATAATGGTGCTGGTAAGACCTCAACAATTTCTATGCTTACAGGATTGTTGGAAATTACAAAAGGAGATGTAATTGGATATGGCTATGATGTCAAAACTTAATTAGAAGAACTAAGAAAAATAATGGGTGTGTGTCCTTAACATGATATTCTATTTGATAATCTGACAGTAAAAGAACATTTGGAATTGTTTGCTTAATTCAAAGGAATGAAATCTAGTGAAATCTAAGATTAAATAACTAAAATAATAGCTGATGTTGATTTGACTGATAAAACAGATTATCTCAGTAAGAATCTATCAGGTGGTTAAAAAAGAAGATTGTCAGTTGCTATTGCATTCATTGGAAATTCAAAATTAGTATATCTAGACGAGCCTACTTCAGGAATGGACACAAGTGCAAGAAGATATATTTGGGAAATGTTAAAGAATTACAAGGACAATAGAATCATAGTTTTAACTACTCATTTTATGGATGAAGCTGATTTCTTAGGAGATAGAATTGGTATTATGGGTGAGGGTAAATTATTATGCTCTGGAAGCAGTGTGTTCTTAAAGAATAGATTCGGAGTTGGATATAATTTAACTTTAGTTAAAGACAGCACATAAGTGGAATCTTAAAAAATCATAGACAGTATCACTACTTACATTAACACTGCTACAGTTCTATCTAATGTGTCTGCAGAAGTGGTTATGCAGTTACCAATTGATTCAATTGATAAGTTCCCAAGTTTGTTTGAGTATTTAGATAAGAACTTGAAAACTCTACACATAGCGACCTATGGAATCAGTATCACTACTTTAGAAGAGGTGTTCTTAAAAGTGGCCAAAATAGGAGCTGGACATGAATAAGTTGATGATGTGTAAAATAAGGAAAAGAATGATGAGATTAATTAAAATGTTGATTTAAACATTGAGAAAATCTAGGGATTCTGTTCCACCTTCTTTTTGCATCTATTTGCATTGATGTAGAAGAGATTTAGAATTTTCAGAAGGGATATTAGAGGATTGATTTGTGAAATCTTTGTACCTATTTTAGTGGTCATTTCTGGATTGGCTATCATGACAGTGAAATGGATGAAAGATGATGAGATGGCAATCCTTACACCATAAGGTTTATATGATGACCTAAAGTTATAATTGTTTTGGGGTGGAGATTAAGCTGGCTAGAACTTGATGTAATATTTTTCACCCAATGATTGGACCATTTCCAAATTATCATCCAATTTAGAATAAGCTGATTAAGAATATTTTGATCAATTTGAATTACGAGAAAGTCCAGGATGGTATTTCTTTAATTCATTTGTTGGTTCTACCTACTCTTATTGGTTTTTACAGAATTCAGTGTTTGTTCAAAGCTCACCCCTTCTCTTAAATCAAATGAATTAAGCAATCTTAAGGAAGGTTACAAATACTGCTTCAGCCAATCTTGAATTATCCTTTTACCCATTCCCACAAACTCAAAATGAGAAGAGTATTGATCAATCAGTTGCTGGATATCTATCAGCCTTTATATTTTCAATTGGTTTTGCCTTCATACCCGCATCAATTATTTCATTTATAGTAAAAGAAAGAGAAATAAATATTAAGCATCAATAACTAGTCTCTGGTGTTTCAGTCCTAGCCTATTGGGCAAGCAATTGGATAATAGATATAGTCAAACATTTGATACCTGCAATTGTAAGTGCACTAATGGTGTTGGCCTTTGATATAGATGCCTTAATATTGGATGGCAATTACGGAGCAGTCTTTTTATTCTTTATCCTTTATGGATGGGCCATTATACCCTTTAGCTATGCTTTAAGCTTCTTATTCAAAGTGCCTGGAAACTCATTGTTATCATCCTTCTTCATTCACCTTGTATTTGGATCCATCATAAGTATTGTCATTTACGTATTCTTCCTTATTGATTCCACAAGAGATGCTGCTTCCTATTTGGTTTGGGTCTTTAGACCAATCCCATCATTCTCTTTTGCATTAGGATTATTGAGGACTAGTTTAAAACAATTCTTTGAATTGATTTTTGAGAATTCAATAACCCCACCTAACACTTTTGCAATGAGAGTTGCAGGTGAAGATTTAATTGTTCTTGCAATCAGTGGAGTTGGATATATGATTATAGTATTTATTTTGGAATTCTTCGAGGATAATGGTTCATTGTAAAAATTGGGATCTAATGAAGCTTCAATTCCATACAATCCTAAAATATTGGATGATGATGTGGAAAAAGAATAATAACTCTGTTAAAATTATAGACCTCAAGATTAAGCAATTTTGGTCAGAAATTTAAGAAAGGTCTTTATGTTAGAGAAGAAGTAACATAAAGTGGCAGTTGACAATATCTCCTTTTCAGTTGGCAATGGAGAAGTCTTTAGTTTATTGGGTGTTAATGGAGCTGGCAAAACTACCACTTTCAAAATATTATCAGGAGAACTGAAACCAACTTCTGGAGTAGCTTATGTTTCTGGATATAGTGTGATTGATTAAATTTAAGATGCCAGAAAGAATATCGGATATTGTCCTTAATTTGATGCTTTATTAGAGAACCTTACTGTACGAGAACATTTAGAATTGTTTGCCAAAATCAAAGGCATTTCTAATGCACACCTTCATGAATTGGTTGAAAAAAAGATGGTGGAAATGGATCTTAAGAGATTTGAGTCTGTAGAAGCTGGGTAATTGTCAGGAGGTAATAAGAGAAAGTTATCTGTGGCTATTGCTATGATTGGTAATCCACCCATTGTATTTCTTGATGAACCATCAACAGGTATGGATCCTGAAGCTAGAAGATTCATGTGGAATGTTATATCAAGGATATCCACTTAGAGAAAATAAAGCTCAATTATTTTGACTACTCATTCAATGGAAGAGGCTGAAGCACTTTCAACAAAAGTTGCCATTCAAGTAGATGGTAATTTGAGATGTTTTGGATCTGTCTAGCATGTCAAGAATAAGTATGGCTAAGGATATGAGGTTGAAGTCAAATTATAGAAACCAAAACTTAATCTCCTTGATTAAATCATTGAATAAATGGGATTAAGTAAAGGCATAAAGCTCAATCAATCAGCCACTCTCAGTGCTTTACAAAAGATTAATCAAGCCCAATTAATGAATTATATCCAACCTAAGGAATCAGGATCACATTTGTATAATGATTTAAATAGACATGGAATTAGCGTTGAAACTTTGGCAGAGTATGTACTTGTAGAATAGAATGGAAAAAAACTATTAGAATTTGTCTAATAATAACTTGGTCAATATGAAATTATTGAGCACTTCTAAACCTTCTATAGGATCAGATTGCTTTCCAGCATTTCAGCAGGCAAATTATTCTCAGTTTTTGAAAAGAATAAATAACAATTGACTATTTCCTAATATTCTATTAAGCAAGCCTCCATAGAGTAGATATTTAACATATTTGCAAAACAAGATCTACAATAAAAGGACCAAAAATAGGAGCAAGTTTAAATTCAAGTTGAAGCATGATTATAAATTATATTTATATTAAGTTAATACATTTAAGTTTGAAATATATATTCAGGTTATTTTTTCAAAGAATCAAATCCTCTATTAAAATTGAAATGGGTAAGGACTGTATTAATAATGAAAGTACGAGTAGGGATCAAAGAAATTTCCATACTGATATTACGCATTATATTTAGAGTAAACCATATAGTTTTGGAAATAAGCTGAGTTTTATTAGGGATTAAAGTATTATTAATTTGAAAAATAACTTTCAGGAATTTAAGAATTCTAATTTGCTATCTAGTTTTAAAAACCCTTGTTTTCATTACAAGAGCTATCCTTAAGAGTTTACGCTTTTTTCTGTATTTAATTTTGAGAATCTCGATATTTCATTACAAACACATTTTTTTATAACCTAATTCTTTTTACTATATTTTCTTGCTCCTTTAGTGATTCTTCATTATTAATCAAAATTTTCAGTTTATTTTTTTTTTATATTTGAAACCGTCCTTTAAACTCTAAATACTAAATACTAATTTATATGATGATCTATACTTAGCATCAACTAAATCTCTAATCAATTATCTAATATTTTTTGTTTCCTCACTATCTAATGATATATTTTCTTCTTTTTGTATAAATTAATATTTAGTGATCAATTACTTTAATTTTAGACGTACTTCCTAATTAAAAACCAACTGAGTTTCTTAGTTGTCTTCCAAGTATATGCTCATTAAGACACTGGGCTTTATAGATTTTAACATTTGAGAAGCTAAATTACAAAATAATTTTATTACGTTTTAAGATGCCGACTTACTTGCTCAATCTTCTCAGTACTCGCCTGATGGTTGCATAAAAATAGTTTTTGCAAATCAGTTCTGATCGATTTCTCATCTTTACTGTAATTTTAGTCCAGCAATTCCCATAGAGTTTTTATAATGAAAATAATTTTTCTTCCTCTTCCCTTGTCCATAGATTTTTATTTAAAGTAGGTTTAAGAATATTTTGATACCTCTCCCTACAAGCGGCTGCAGTTCTAATCTTTCCTTGCGATTTCTATTGTAAGTGCAGTAACTCAGCAATCTTTTTCCATTTATCACCATAAACCTTGTATAATTCTTATAGCTATTGATCCTCCTGAAATTTATTTATAATAATTACATCTTAATTCCAACTTTGACGATATTCCTTCATAATTATAACTTTACCTTTTTGGTATTTTTTTATAAATATATAATTAATTCTTCACTATTTAAACATCTTTTTTTACTGCTAATTATATTTAGTAATCTGAATTAATTAATTTCAGGTCACATGTTCATAACACTCGCAGGAAAACACATACTTATTTTATTTTGAGCCTATACAAATCTAATTAAAAACTTATGAACAAAAAATAAAATTTATCATAATTAAATTGTGATATATATATATCCACCTTTCAATTAAATTATTAGCATAGATGACTCAGCTTAGTTCTCGTCTTGTCTAAACATCAATTATATATTTTTAATAAAATTTATTGACTTCAAAATTCTCATCTTAAATCCTGCTCCCTTTATGTAAATGATCTTCATTTACATCACTTTTTTGTTTTCTAATGAACTCATGAAACAAAATTCAAATATAATCTATTCATAATCAAAAACGTCAATTCTCATAATTCCAGAGATGAGTTTCCTCTATACTTGTCCAGCTCTTCGTTTAAGAAGTTGATTCAAGAGCGTTTGATATGTTATAAATTAAAAGCAATTTCATTTAAGGGTCTTTTATATTATTAATTAAATTAATTCGTTTAGACTTAAATTCTGGCTAAGATTGATCCATTCTCATTAAATGATCATCAATTTACCTTGGTCTCTCTAATTATATAATAATTTACTTGAATTGCTTTAACTTTTTAAATCCCAAACATCTTTAATTATTTTATCATTTCTTGTATTCTCATCAGTAATTTTTATTTGATTCAAATCATGACAGCATTCCCTTTGCTATGGATTTTCTAATAAGCTGTGAGATTATTCATTAAAAAATTCAGAGATAACTTTTTTAAATTACTTGCAATTTTTATTAGCATCGTTTCTATAAGTTTATACTTATCCATCATAGATCTCTTCAAGGGGTTTCTCAATTAAAAACAAATATTCATTTCAATTAATATGATTTTTTCCAAACTTCACTGCTTTAATTTGGACAATCCTCCCCTATCGGAGTGAGGGTAAGACTAATTACTTTACATGTTCTTAATTAATAAATTGAAAATGTACTTGTTAGTTTAGATTAATTATGATTTTATAAATAAAGATTCTTGAGAAATAAAATCAATAACTTATTAATAATGAATATTTACTCATTATATTAATCGAAGTTGTAATTATTTTACTTTATAATTTTATAATGTAGTAATGCGAAATAGAATGTTGTGATAAAGGAATAGTGATAGATGGAAAATGCCTTTGCGATGTTGGTGCATTTGGGGATGAGTGCTAGAAGAATTTGTAGGATATTTTCATTGGTCCATATTATACATTCTAAGGTGTTTACTGTGCTGCTTTCTTGATTATTCTCTTTATAACTATTCGATAATTTTAGGTCTCTTTAAAGACATCAAAGATACCAGCCTATTACACGTAATTAGTCTGAACTCATTGTAGTTGTCTGCAATATGCCCTTGCTTTAATAGGTTCACCTTAGAATTACATCCTTGTTCTAACGATAATATTATCTCTTTGTAAATTGATTTGGTTGATTCTCGATCCTTTTGAAGTTTATGTAAGTAAAAGTCGGTTAAAGCATATTAGAAAGGGAAGACGATCGTAATAGAGAGATTGTTATCAGAGGTGGTTTACACAATTTTATTTTACATATATGGGTGTCTATTGATTGTTTGGTATACAATGTACGATGAAATCTCATTCAATGTATATGCAAACAAAGAGAAAAGGAAGTTCATCTTCAAATATTACAAAGAGGTATTAAAGTTCAGACTGTTTATAGTCCTTTTAGTTTAGATTACAGTCAGTACAATGAATGGTATCAATTTTCATTTTATAAAATTAGGACTAAGGAAAGGTGTGTAATATCCTGCCTTTTTGATGTTCTGTTATATTTTTCTATTGTTCAATTTCTTTATTTTCATATTCGAATTTTTGGTATATGGGCAATCTCTTCAGGAATGTATTAGGAAATAAATTCAGAATTGCAAACACTAATTTCTTGAATTGCAGAAGTAAAATAATGACTAAATTGAATAAATTTCTTAAAATGACAGCTTTAGTAAGTCTCCGGAATCCATGAATAAATATGTCAGGATGTCTAGATAAGTGAGTATTGAAGATTAGAAAAATGAAGTCAAATAAATTGAAGAAGTTAAACCTAAAATAGCTGTCACTAAAATAAAATCGGTTTCCTTTGCTAGAACTTTTATTAAACGAGTACGTGGTTCATCTTTTTTTAGATAGGAAAGTCAAAAGGAAATAAAATAAATCAAAAATCAAGATAACAATTCTGATTCAAATCAGGTGGATAACCAATATTAAGCACAATAACAAGTGGGTGAAATCAATAGTTGTTGCTTATAAGAGGATTAATAAAATGGTATCGATTGGGAAAATAATGATGATAGAATAACCCAATAAGACACTATTAAATAATAAATTAAATCTGTTAAAGAAACCAAACAAATTGTTGAAAAGAGAAAACTATAAGAGAAATCAACTCCATAGTTCAAATAAAAATTATAAAATGAAAATAAGAAATTAAGTTAAATCAGTAATAGTTCTCAAGACCAGAAGACTTAGTAAATTCACTATCAGTCTGATGAATACTAGGAATAGTATAATAACAAATCTGCCAATTTAGCCATTGACAAATAGATTCTATTTAAAATCCAATTATTAGTTTACTTTGGAATTATTTTTGAAATCTTATTTGGAGGTCTGAGTATTACTGTCCTAGTAACTGATTTAATAAGAGATCCAGTGGGTCAACTTATATATTTGTATGGATCATCAACACTGCAATTTTTTTCTTTGATTACAGTTCTCAAACTATTTCATGATATCAAGAGGTAAGAAATAAAGAATCTAATTTGGATTTAGAAAGTAGGCAGCAAAAAAAATAAAATTAATCAAGACTTTATCTTCACCATTCCAGAAGATTAAAAAGATGATGAATAAAAAGTAAAATTAGAATAGAGGATCAATATGATTACTCTATATTGATATGTATAATAAGTCTAGATCATCTTGACTTTTATTTAAGGTTCTCTTCAATATCTTCATTCATATTTACTTTTTAATTAATTCAAATTTTGCAATTATTCTAATTTGCTGTCTACTATTTATTACAGTTTTCTCTATAATGAATAACTACCCTCTTAATTACTGAGTCTTCAAAATATAATATTTAAATTCAGAATGCAACTGCTGATGGATTTTTAATAAAATTACTAATATCTCAAATTTAAGGAAACTGCTCATTAAAATTAGCCTTAAATGTATAATGAGCTCAATTAATATTTCTTTCTTTCATTAAATTGCATATATTAACGCATGGGAATATGGGAAGAGTCTATCCTTACCCAGAAATGGGATGGAGCTCCATTCAAAGTTAGTGTATTCATGATTAATGTAATGTGAATATGACATTAACACGACCAAGCTCTATAGTGTTTGAATATAGTATATTTAATACNTGTCTAGATAAGTGAGTATTGAAGATTAGAAAAATGAAGTCAAATAAATTGAAGAAGTTAAACCTAAAATAGCTGTCACTAAAATAAAATCGGTTTCCTTTGCTAGAACTTTTATTAAACGAGTACGTGGTTCATCTTTTTTTAGATAGGAAAGTCAAAAGGAAATAAAATAAATCAAAAATCAAGATAACAATTCTGATTCAAATCAGGTGGATAACCAATATTAAGCACAATAACAAGTGGGTGAAATCAATAGTTGTTGCTTATAAGAGGATTAATAAAATGGTATCGATTGGGAAAATAATGATGATAGAATAACCCAATAAGACACTATTAAATAATAAATTAAATCTGTTAAAGAAACCAAACAAATTGTTGAAAAGAGAAAACTATAAGAGAAATCAACTCCATAGTTCAAATAAAAATTATAAAATGAAAATAAGAAATTAAGTTAAATCAGTAATAGTTCTCAAGACCAGAAGACTTAGTAAATTCACTATCAGTCTGATGAATACTAGGAATAGTATAATAACAAATCTGCCAATTTAGCCATTGACAAATAGATTCTATTTAAAATCCAATTATTAGTTTACTTTGGAATTATTTTTGAAATCTTATTTGGAGGTCTGAGTATTACTGTCCTAGTAACTGATTTAATAAGAGATCCAGTGGGTCAACTTATATATTTGTATGGATCATCAACACTGCAATTTTTTTCTTTGATTACAGTTCTCAAACTATTTCATGATATCAAGAGGTAAGAAATAAAGAATCTAATTTGGATTTAGAAAGTAGGCAGCAAAAAAAATAAAATTAATCAAGACTTTATCTTCACCATTCCAGAAGATTAAAAAGATGATGAATAAAAAGTAAAATTAGAATAGAGGATCAATATGATTACTCTATATTGATATGTATAATAAGTCTAGATCATCTTGACTTTTATTTAAGGTTCTCTTCAATATCTTCATTCATATTTACTTTTTAATTAATTCAAATTTTGCAATTATTCTAATTTGCTGTCTACTATTTATTACAGTTTTCTCTATAATGAATAACTACCCTCTTAATTACTGAGTCTTCAAAATATAATATTTAAATTCAGAATGCAACTGCTGATGGATTTTTAATAAAATTACTAATATCTCAAATTTAAGGAAACTGCTCATTAAAATTAGCCTTAAATGTATAATGAGCTCAATTAATATTTCTTTCTTTCATTAAATTGCATATATTAACGCATGGGAATATGGGAAGAGTCTATCCTTACCCAGAAATGGGATGGAGCTCCATTCAAAGTTAGTGTATTCATGATTAATGTAATGTGAATATGACATTAACACGACCAAGCTCTATAGTGTTTGAATATAGTATATTTAATAGATTAAATAAAAACAATAAAATTCCAGTGAGGAAAATTAATCAGCTTGCCAACTTTTAGACTCCCAATATTCCAAGTGAGTAAATGCTGATGAGTCTTGATAATGGAGAATAGCAATTAGAAATCCGATAGGTTTTAGTATAATAAATTTATATTATCCAAAATAGAATCCTTATTTGAATGAGCTTAGTGACGAATTGGATATATAGTTTCATAAGGGTGATGAGTATATATGGGGATATTGAAATGATTATTGGCGGTATTTTATATGTTTTAATGGGGCAAAATGTCATTTTTTTGTTTTTTTGGTTGGCTTAGCTGGCTCCTCTGATTCTTCATCATCTACATCACTTTCATCAATTGAATCATCCTCATCTAATTCATCATCATCATTATCATCACCTTCATCCTAATCATTAAATAGAGTATATTACATCAAGGACTTCCTCTCCCTTTTCATTCTTATTGTCCAACACTTAGAGGGATGGGATAAGTTGGAAAACCTTTTTATGATATCCTGCTTCTTTGGTCAAAGGGTTATCCTTCAATTCCAATGATTCTAGCTTGGTTAGCGAGGCTAAGGGTTTCAAATCCTATCATGATATTTATTGTGATTACATCAACTGACTTAATATTATTTTATGATAAATTCAAGTTGATCAACTCTTTGAAATTATCTGCTATATATTTAATTGCAGTTCCGGTTAAAGAATTGTTTTCAAACTCTAAATTTTATAATTTCTTCAATTTAGGGAAGCCCTCTAGTGTTGTTAATCCGCATTTTTCAAATGCCAAACCTAGAAGCGATTGATGCTTAGTAAAGAGAGCAGCCATTTCCTCAGTGAATTTTGTGATTTTCACACCTTCGATGTTTAAATCCTCAACAATATCTTATTCATCTGCTTGCTCTTGAATTTGTTTATTGAGTTGCTCCATTAATTAATTATTTATTTTTATTTAAAGTATATATAAACAAATATTTCATTTTAATATTCCTAAGTCCCAAGTAATATCTTTATTTTTTATATATTAAGTTAATTATAAATTATAAAGCCTCTTTTAAATATTTGTATATATAGGCACTTATAATCTATTTATGAATATGCAATTGCTATTTTCTGCTATTTTTGTTTTTATTATAGGTATGATTTTATGATTTTACTTAAATTAAAATTTTATTAATTTTTATGGCTGATGACACTCAATTCAAAAGATTAATATGAATTTTCATAATTTCAAGATATTATTAAGAATAAAAGGTTTCAATTAACTTTTTTCTTTTTAACAATTTATTATTAATATAATATTTGTTTCTCTTAATTTTGTTCAAAATTATGTGTAATAAAAATCAAATAAATCGATGTATACTGATTTTAAGAATCTTTGAATTTATTAATCAAATGCTTATCCTTTATTTTGAATTGAGACTCATTTATTTAAAACAATTTATTAAAATTAATTAAGTATAAGATGTTATATTATTCTTAAGATTATTTTAGCTTTAAAGCTACAAATACTCCTATTAAATTTATTAAACAATTCATTTCTTTGCAACTTTCAATCAAAATTAGAAAAATTGATGTTCTTTAATTTATTTACTTGTATTTCTATAATATACGCATTCATTAATATTATTCCTTTTCGAATATAACTATTTTCTTAAAATGAGCTTGAGTGTTAAGAGTTATTTGAATATGATGTAGCATCAATAAAAACAGTAATAAAGTAAAAATATACTATTTAGATAACTTACAAATAAATATCCTGATAGAGTTATTATGCCTGATAAAGTTATTATTTCATTCATAGGAAATATTAAAATTTGAATGCTATTCGAGCACATATATTAATCAACAATTTAATTAAATTTTATCGACTACTTTTGATAGAATAAAAACATTATCGAGGTATGATATACTTCTAATCAATTAAAATAATCTTAACCTTTGGTTTATGAAGTTTAATCAAATTAGTCAAATATCACAATTATTCTATATAAGAATAATTATACTAAATTTCTCATAAAATTATTATTAATTTATCAGTTAACATGAATTCTGTCCCTTTCCAAGACATATTGAATAAAACCAACAAAACTCGATGCAATAGTCCTTATATTTCTTCATGTACAATTACTAATATATCTTAAGGCTCATCGAAAAGATAGTCTGCTGTATATTCATCCAATTCATCATATGCAGAGTCTAATCAAAAAGCAAAGCCAGATGAGAAGACCATAAATTAGTTATATTCCCTTTTTAAAAAATAAGGATTTGACAACATAAATGGGCTGCTTAAATTTTTGGATGCTTAACGAGATTAATAAACCAGAAAAAGTACATCGCCCATGCTGAGGACAGTTCAAGATGAAAATGATCGAAAAAAGTTTGGAATCATGATTAACGAAGCCAAATAGGGTTTGAATTAGTTAGAGCATAAAATCATAAATCTATAGAACAAACAAGATTGTAGAAATAATATGACATTGAAATATAAGAATTTATTGACAGAAGATGATGAAAATCATGAATACTTGTATGAGAATAGATAAGATTACAAGAAACTATACACTCAAACTTTAAATGAGAAAGAATAACTATAAAAAAAAGTTGATCAAATAGTTTAAGAGAACAAATAAAGAGATGAAAAAATTAATTCATTAAATTAAGAAGTTGAATTACTCAAAAAATAAATACAAGGATTGCTTATTCTTAAAGAAGAGAGTTCATAATCGCCAAGACCTTCAATAAGTGGTTCTGATTATACATTTACACTCAATGTTTGTAATTCAGAAGTCAGAGGAGACAAACCAATCTCCTATAAAGATTTTTTGCATACATAAAGTTAGTAGATAAAACGAATTTGATAGTAGAGATTATTCATCATAATATACTCCAAGCATTTTTACCAATATTATTTAGAATATTAGTGTTGGCTCCGGCTCTAATAAGTATGTCTGCAATTTTGTAATGGCCATACGATAGAGCTACATGGACAGCCGTATTTCCATCATCCTGCTTAAGTAAAAAAATACATTTTAAATGTTAATGTCTGCTCCCATCTTAACCAGTTCTTTAACCATATCTTTACACCCACTTTTGGAAGCCAAAATCAATAAAGTGTCATTGTTCTCTAATCTTCGGTCTATATACATTTATGGCACCTGTTACAGATGTTCAGAGAACTATTTCTAAATAGACTATTATTACTTCTTGAAAATCATTATCATAAATAAGTTATTCTAATATTTTGAATTGATCGAGGTTTTATCTTCTGTTATGGCCTAAAGCTTGATTTCTCATTCGCAATGAATAGGAAAACATACTCAACGTCTAAACTTAAGAAGGATATATACTTTATTCTCTAAAATGGGTTATTAAAGTAGAGATCCATTAAATGATTTTTATTAATTGGAAGAAATTATTTCCTCCTTTTATTCAATTTGCTAAGGAGGAAGGGTCAATTTCTCTTTAGCCACTTTAACTAAATCTTTGATTTTTTGACTCTTCTTCATTTTAGGAGGATTACTCTAGGATATAATATTTGAGGAATCCATGGCTGATTTGGATTTTATAGACTTTAAGGATGATTGTGGACTCATCTCCAATTGGGACAAGTTTTCCTCTAGATTTTACACGCTTGAGACTTTGACAGATTATTATGATTGATTGGTAGGTTTTGTAAGATATTATGTTGAAGCCTGAGTAAAAATGTTGTAAGTTAATTGATTTGTATATTAAGATGTTGGTTTGCTATGGACATTGGTTACATCAGGGGAATTGATAGTATGTTTGGAATTAAGTTTAGGTTTGACTATGACGGTCAAACTATCTCTTTATAAATTTCTGCTTCTGCCTTGCTATTTGAGACTGATTAGCTTTTATTTTTGAAGCTGTTAATATTCTGAAGATTATTGAGATTATTGAGATTATTAAGAAGAAGAAATAAGATGTTATGGTGCTTCAAGAATAGTTGATTAAACAAGATCAGAATGTTCTGGATCAATCATTCTCTATTAATTCTAATATCTTCCGATGAGTATCCATTCATATCTCATTTCGATGCCACTCAGTATCATATTTCTCAGTTTTCTTTATAAATAGAAAGAGTCTAAATTTGTTAATGCATTAGTGTCACAATCTCCATGAATAAGTTGTTAGATCTGTTCCTCAGATTATTCCATCATTTGAAATGTCAATAGATCATTCTTAGTACTTTAATCTAAAACACTCATTATGACTTATGCATTTAACGGACAATGAAATTTATTCTTCACCTTCTTGATTGTGTTTAATAATCCAGTTGAAATTTCTAAATTTAATTGGAGATTTACATTTTTGATTTTTTACAACATCCTCAACAAAGATCTATGATTCAGAGTCATCACTCAAGTTTTTCATCGATTGTATAATGTTTTTCATTTTACTTTCATGTTTTTCATCAACCTAAAGTCCTAATCTAGTTTTATGAAATCAATTACTGCTATTTGGTCCCTCTAAAATTTGATCAAATGAATTACTCTAATCTGATTAACTAGATATAAGACTAATTGAATTTTCAAAGTCAAATGAGAACTGCTTTCTTAACTAGGGAATATCATATTTCTCAAAAAATATTGGCGATTCTTAAATTAAATTTGATTTTTCTATGCTCTTAACTTATTTCGTAAAATTACGACTTGTTTAAAAAGAACTAATCCTAAAAACAAGATTTACATTTAAGAACCAGTTATCATTGAGACATATTAGTAAAATATATCTTCAATCTCCTTTAAATTGTGCTAAGTATAAGATATCTTTTATGGTATTTTATGTAATCTGTTTTGATAATAGAGTCTCACATATAAATTTGACTAATTATTAATTTGAATTTCTTACTTTAGAATATTCTTAATTAAAATCCAAATTGCTGTTGTCTTCAATAGTATTAGTATTCAAAATACTATTATATACATTATGATTAGAAATATGATCTTTATTCATAATAACTGATTAAGAGGCTGAATTTTATATTTTTTACAATTTAAAAGAAGAATGTAAGGAGGAGGAATGCTGAATCGCTTTTTTAGGTGGGGAAATTGGTTGAATTACTTATTCATCTATAATAGTATCCATATGCACAATAAATTTAGGTTTGTTAAATTCCAAAATTGTATTTTACAATAGAGGATTAGTAATTGTAATAATTATTTTATTTGCATCATCCATTAAATTGGGTAAAATTTATTCATAATTATTTTGTAATACTTATCCCTAACCAATCTGATTTGAATAGACAGATTACTTTTTAAATTTGTTCAATAAGGAAAATTACTATAATTGTGGTTAATCACATTCTTTAGTAGTCCATTATGTACCCTTAATCATTGATATTTTTCTTTAAAAAGCTTTGTTTGTTGTATTTAATTTTTGAAGTTGATTCTAAACAATGGTGTTTATTTTGTGACTATGCTTAAAAACATATTTATCTTTGATGCATTTAGATTCAATGTAATTAGATTTTTTGAGGGTTTGCATGTTTTTTGCTAAAATAAAGTTTCCTTATTCGTATTAATCACTAATTTTCTACCTTTCCTCTTCATGTTTTGAACTGAATTCAGGTGAAATGATGACTGTAAACAATGATTTTAACTAATTTTTTATTAAAAATGTTACTTCTCTATGCTTAAACATATTCTAAACTTATTGGGATACAGCATTTTTGAATTTCATCTTTACGCTTAGTTTTTTCATTGCTCTTGATGATGAGAATTCATCATCATCAAAATTGACTTCTTTTTCAGTCTCAAAGACTTCTTCCTAATTTTCATTATGATTTTTAGGATCATTCAATTCATTTTGCTCAGTGATACTAACCTTTCGTTATAATATACTGAAAAGTTCTGATGCTTTTTTGTCTTCATTTACAAATTCATTATCATCTGCATTATTTACTTGATCCATATATATTTTATCTGCTTCTTGAAAAAGTTGGCTTTTTGAATCTTAAATTTCGGTTACTTATTGAATAGGCACTAAAGGGATGTCTGTTATTCTAGGACTTGTGATTTGGATGCTTCTTTGTGATTCCAACTGCAATGAAGGCAAGGTACTCTTTCTGACAGTATCCATTCTTCTTGAATCTCTGACTTTATTTTGTATGATCAAGAATGGAGTTTGCTATGAATCCGATTGAAATATCATTCTTTCCTGCCTTCCTCTCCTTCTAATTGGAGGTTGTGGTTGCTGCTTGATATCTGAAGAAAGACTTTTGATGTGATGGGAAACCGGTTGTTTTTAAGGAAAGTGAAGAGTGGAAGTTTTAATTCTTAATGAATCATTTTAAATAGGCTTTGAAATATTTTATGGGCTGAGTAGAGGCTTCACTCTATTAGAGTTGTTTTTATTATTTGATGTTTATGTTTTTGCAGATGATAAATATTCTGACAAAATGCTTGGAGTTGAAGTAGTTGGACCATTATATTTTGATAATGCCTTATAAAGTTGCTAAAATTGATAAATTAACTACAATACTTATTTTTGGTTAGCATTGTCGAAAAAATTTTAATTCATTATATTATTTGTTATGTGAATTGCTTATATCTCTAATTTATTATTAGATTAAATTGGTTTTGATAATTACATAAATATTATTGAAGTAAGATTTCCCTAATCATCAAGTATTATGAAATGATAATTTGAAATCAATTAGTATTTGGTCAAAAAAATTAATAAAAGTTGTTAGAAAACGTAGAAATATTTTAAAATCTTATAAATTATGAGAGGTTAGAATAATATACATATTATCTTTAAGTGGGTAATACGAAATTTAACTAAATGGAATTAAATTTACATTAATGGATAAAAATAAATGATTCAATTTAAAGTAAGTATCATGGGTAGCAACCTCGAACCCATTTATCAGTGAATAATTATTTCAATGTCTCCTTCATAATTGCTCATTTTAGAGAAATTTTAATTTATTGTATCATAATGTGATAATAATCCTAAAGAAATTAATAATAATAGCCAGTCAAATAATGGAGAAATTTAAATCACAAATGAATTAGGTTATTTTGAAATAAGAAATGGGTACAAATCTAATTGAATAAAATGAAGTTAATTGGGACTAAAAATATTGAAGAGGAGAATGTTGTAATGCTGGATAAATCTTAGAAAAATTAATCAAAAAGTAGAAATTTATTAACAATTATGAAAATAAATAAAAGAAGTTTGTTTGGGTGCAGTTACAAAGTTATAGAAAATAAATACAAAATTAAAGCTATTAATAATAATATTGTTTAATAAAAATCATTCTGTTTTACATATAGTTTTAAAATTTTCGATAATTTTTTGAGATTGATTAATTTTCGAGGGAGATTAAGCATCTGATCTTAATTTAAAAGGGATAGTTTAAGACTTTATTCTATCCATGAATTGTTATATATTATGTTCACTCTTAATTGTTTTCTAGCTGAAAATCGGTCTTGGGCTTTCAATCTAAGTTTAGATCCTTTCTATTAAGATATCCTTTCTAGATTATCCTCCTTTTAAATTCAATATTAAATCAGCAATTTTTAATTTTGTCTCTATTGTTGTATCACAAAGTCTTAATTCATTTTTTTACCATTTCAACCCTTTAATGATATATTGAATTACTATTTGGTTTGAGATATTTGGTCATGCCTCTTTAAGTTAATTAACCTGATTCTACAATTTGTTTTTTTTTATCATATTCTCTTCTCTCCTTTAAAATAAATTTTTTCATTTCTTATTTTTTAACAGATGATTGGATCAAGGGAACAAATTACAAAACAGAACTACAAGTTTATGGAGTATTCGTTGAAAAAGGACTTGCCATCATGTTTGAGATACTTGATGATTTACCATGAGAATTTAGTGCTGCAATTTTGCATACAATATCCATAAATTGAGATAATATAAATATAATATTAATAGGGACTTTAGATGAAAACAAAAGCCTTTAGTTAGAGTTGTTCTATCGAGGGGAGATTAAGAGGTATGATATTTTATAGCTTTCCAAGCTCGGAGTTTAAATGCATCGCATTATTACTAATTTGTGGAAGCACCTAAATCTCGAGTTTCATTAGCTACTACAATCAAAACGGAGAACTAAGAGAAATCAAGAAGACTACTCTTTCATCATCGAACTATGTTGATAGATAAACTCATTTAGAGAGATAAGAGACAATAAAAGCAGAGAGTGATAAGAGATAAGATGTATGAAGTAAATGAGCACAAGTAAAGAAGACTTAGTTGTCATTGTTATGAATGTGGGAAGCAATCAAATAAAATGAATAAATTTCATAATTTATAACTGAAATCAGAGAAACTCACCTAAGATTTATGGTCTAGTTCATATTTACAACCATAATAATAATCTTTACTCACAATTTCAACTAAATCATTAAAGTCTACTGCAACTCTCCTCTCAATTCCAGATACTAGTCCCCATAAGCTCAGATCCAAAATAGAAAGTCCAAATTAAAAGAAATTAAACTCTAATTTTAAATTAATTTGCGCTCCCACCATTAATTTGAGACCATATCTTTGGGAAAAGTCCCCTTAAAAAAAGGCTAATCATCTCTAAACAGATGCAACCCAATTATTTCTGAGACCAATATCACTCAGGTCGTCAGCACCTAACCTAGAAACATTTGACTATTCATCAAAAAATAGTAGTCCCAGAAGAGGACAATCAAATTAAAATATAAAGTAGGACATTCAAGTATTGACTCAAAGAAACTTCTCTAAAAGAATGATTTAAACTTGTTATTTAAAGACATTCTCTGGTATTCATGTTCGCAATACCATACTGAGTTCAAAGAAAGAAATAAAATATTGAAACAAATTAATATATTGATTAAAATAATTGTTATTGAATAGATGAATTTATTTATTTTATAGATATTATGTTTTGACCAAAAAATATCAGGATACTATGATTTTAGTTATCTATTAATTTGAATTTCTTATTTAATTGATCTTATACCAAATTTTATATCTTTATTTATAATCTTAAGTAGATATTAGCATTCTAATACTTTTTTAAATAAAGAAATGATGTATCACAAAAGATAATCCAACTCATTTAATAAAATAAAGAAATATATAATGCCACACTTAATATATTAATTTATTGTTTATATTGTTTAATTGTCTCAAATAAAAAAGTCAGGTGCTAATTATGAATCCGAGAACTTTGGATCGCATCTGTATTTACTAAAATCTTTGACTCCAACACTTGCTAAGACTTCGTCATCAATAAAAAAGTTTCCTGTAGTCTTTTTGTGACAACTTGTTAAAATAACATGTGCAGAATCAGCCATAATTTCCACATTTCTAGATGCTTACATCATAGAGTCCCCACCTAAAACATTTTGAACTGCAGCTGTTGCAATAGAAGTTCTTGGCCATAAGGCATTCACTCCAATTTAATTTCTGAATTCTTCACTCATTCCTAAGACACACATACTCATTCCATATTTAGCCATAGTATATGCTATATGTGGAGCAAACCATTTGGATTACATATTTAGAGGAGGTGATAAATTGAGAATATGAGGATTAGAGGATTTCTTAAGATAAGGAATACAAGTCTTGCTCATTAAATATGTTCCTCTAGTATTGATTTGATGCATTAAGTCATATTTCTTCATGTCTGTAGATTCTGTATCTGTAAGTGATATTGCACTTGCACTATTCACAACTATGTCAATTCCACCAAAAGTTTCAACAGTTTTTTATACGGCAGCTTAAATATCCTTTTCAAATCTGATATCACATTGAATTCCCAATGACTTACCTCCTGCTTTTTCAATTTCAGCACAAGCAGATGCTATTGTACCTGGTAACTTAGGATGTGGGTCTACTGTTTTGGCAAGTATGACAACGTTAGCACCATCTTTGGCAGCTCTTATTCCAATAGCCAATCCAATACCCTAAGCGAATAAAAATTTGGATATACTCTTGATCCTCCACTGATTATGACGGTCTTGCCTTTAAGATTGCCTACCTATTCAAAAGGGAAGAAATCTGGGTATTTCATAACCCACGGATATGTAACATTGCCAGCAGGGGGAGCAATAGTAGGATTGAACTAATTGGAAAGTGCTTGAATTCTTTACATTAAATTTAATACGAATTATTAATTAAGACTGATGTCATTATATACTAACTAGTATTAGCTTTGAATGAACTATTAATAAATTATCAAATTTTCAACAGAAGAATTGATCATATAGACTTACAATCATTCTTAAGAGGGGCTAACATTCTAAGAATTGAATATGCGCAGTTCTTCCAATCAGTGTATCAAGATTCCTACATAAATTTGAAAGAAATACTTTTCTTAAATCTCAAAATTGACATCAATTCGATAAACATTGGTGTTTTCAAGGTGTTTTAATAATGCTTTGACCATCTAAACGTATGGTTTGTTCTTCCTTAAATTTATAAAAAATATGTGAATACTGATCTTCAAGCGCTTCCCTTGAGAGTTGGACTCTGGCAGAATCATAGGGAGCATAACTGTCTTAGATGCAACTGAAAAAGCAAACATTTTTAAACCAGGCGAATCCTTTAGCCAAGGCTAGTTTTTAGAGGCAGGTTTCTTCAATATTTCGATTATCAGTCATTTGTAACTATTCTAAACATTTACTTTTTCTCCATTACTTCAATACCCACATACCGGCATCAACAATCTTACTAGCATTGTAATAGTATCCTAATTGTGGAGAGGAAAGACTAATGTAAGTATACATCTTGTCTTAGTATTTATCTAGATAGGGCAATGAAGCTCTGATCATAACTCCTCCTAATGAATGTCCAATAAAGCTTAATCTGCCCAAAGTATTTTCTGGACAGTTTTCGGATATGAAATTGATCACTTCAGTGGCTAGTTTTTCTCCCATTTCTTAGATGTTGCCCTCAGTATTTTCTTCATTTATTGATGAACACAGAAACATGGCTTCTGGATGTGCTAATGAGATGTAGTTCTTAAATAATTTCATATCATATGAGTTGCCTTAGAAACCATGAACCAGTACTATCAAATGAATGCCTCGATATGACATAATATCATATTCACTATTGGTTATGTCTGCATCCACTATATTTTCTTCATTTTTATCTTTGTCTTCTCTGGGAGTGAATTCTTCAAAGATAATTGGTTGTGTTTCTGTTTTTGGAAAGGAATTCAAATCTTCAACTCCTAATTCTTGAACTTTGGTTTCCAATCTCATTTTCTCACTTTTCTATTTATGATCTACTCCCAAATTCTTGTCTAATAATTATTGGGGTGGTTGTTTAATACAAAATTATTACCATCTATTTTTAAGAATTTTTTAGTAATCAAATTACAACAAGGCTACACAGAATCTTGGACTGATTCGATATAGATCAAGCACTTTGATCCACATTTAGAACAGTTGACAACTTATCAAATTGGTTTCATTAAGAATTGAATGTATGATTGTTTCAGGATCAGAGGTATGGAATTTCTCTTCTATTCTTTAATTTAATTCCTTTCTTGTTAATTATCCCTTCATGTTCTAATAGGTCTCACTTGTTATATATTCTGGAACAATTAACTTAAGAGGTGGATAGAGATACTTTTTGAAATGTTTTCTTTGCTTCTCTAAAATGCATTTAGAATATATCAAATTATAATGTTAATAGAGCTATTCATAATAGCCTTTTAAGCTTTCTACAAATTCTTACTGCATACTGTAATAGTCTAATCCTTTCATGTCCTTATATTGTTTTTAGATGGCTTCGTACATTGAGATTTGATCTGAATTAATTAAGGGTTTGGATTGATTTTTGTTTTTATCAAGAGTACTTGGCACTTTTCCTTCAAGCAATTGATTACGTTCTTCAAATTTGAGTCTGGCAAATTGGAACAATTGAATGGGATGAGTGCGGAAACGATGATCTAAAGTAATGGTATGTACAACCATATTGGCTTGACAAAAGTTTTGTTCTTCAAAAATGATGGGTACAAATTGATGATTTGGTAGTAATACATTTTTGATCTTGAATTTAGCTGTGGCTTAAATTTTACCATCAGGAATGGCATAATCTTCTTTGTCTTGTTTGGTGTAGAGGGGTTCTTGTTTAGGCTGATCCTTTTGGGAATTCAAACAATCAAAGAACATTAGATCAACTTACATGATTAATGATTGTTCTTTTTTAGGACCTGCATCGAATTCGATTCTGAAATTACAGATATCATTCAGTTCGATTTCCTCCTCACAAAACTTAATGAAAAATGCTTTAGTATAAAATGCTGAATTGGATGTTACTATGGAGGCGGGTCTAAAGATATGGGTTTCGTAGTATTTGGGAGGGTTGACATTCTGTTAAGCCTCTTATGGATAGGTCTTATAGGATTCACAAGGGTCATGTGGATGGGCATAGATTTTATTAACCTAAATATGGATTGATGGGGTGTACATCTTGGGGAGCATCATTGTGGATAGTGATTCTGAGGAAGTAGACGCCTTGGTAGTAGAGATCGACATTTCTAAAACTCTCCACATGAGTTACGATTTCGACAACGCTTCTTAATGACATTTTTGAATTATATAATTATTAATGTTCTCATTATACTGTGATTCTATTCAGAATTCCGTGGTTGTCGCAATGTCCATCGTGAGGGTAATGAAGCATCTCATTGACTAGATAATCGACGTGGCCGTTGTGCAATACTATGGGGTGTCCGCAGTTTGGGCCATGATAATGTAAGACATAGGATTGCGGATATTCTGATTCTTGGATGTTGCCTTGGTTAGTGGCTAGACAGCAATTGACTTCTTGGGGACATTGTGAACAATCGATCTGTGCAAATTGTTGATTCTTTTGGAAATGCTAATGATCTTTGACTGGATCACACTCTAGTTTGCCTCCATCAACAAGTTCGTGATATTCAATTTTTTGATTTTCTAGTTATGATATTTTATTACCTTCGTTGTAATAGTACAAGCATCCATTGAAGAGTACATCAACATGATTTTTGTGTATTACTTGTGGATGATTGCATGTAAAGAAATCTTTGAGGTTTTTAATTTATTGATTATAGGATTCAGTGGTGAATATGGGCTTTTCTTTTTTCTGATGCATTTCCTTTTCATGTTTCTTTAAACTGCACATATAGAAATAAGTTTTGCCACAGCCACTTTCGCATTTGTATTATTTTCTATCCTATTGGTGTTTTGAATTGTGTTGTTAGTAATTTTGGCTGGTGATGAATTGCTTTCCACATTCATCGCATTTGTAGGGTTTTTCATTGGAATGTTTGCGTTAGTGTCTCTTCAAATTGGAGATCTAATAAAATATTTTACCTATATACTTGGGAGAAAGCCTATTTGCATACCTCACACTCATATGGTTTAGCTCCAGAATGTGTTCTTTGATGTTTTTGTAGGGAGGAATATTGTCTAAAACGTTGTTGACACTGAGCACTTTTCCATATTTAAATAAGTTATTTTATACCATTCGTAGGGTTTCTCTCCAGTGTGTATCATTTTGTGAGCTTCCAATGTTCTTTTCAGTTTGAATTGCTTTTCACAAGTATCACATGGAAATTCAGACATTTTAATTAAAATGGATTGTAACAATTTTCTCAATGACGAGGATATCCTAAAAGATTAAAATCGCATCCAACCCTTCCTAAACGCAATCACCCGCAACAAACACCTCTTCAAAGACAAGGTGATATTGGATCTCAATGCTGGTCTAGGCCTGATTCCAGTGATCCTTAGTAGATCAGGTGCCAAACAAGTATTCGCCATGAAATCACATGATCACGCACAAAAAATCATGGAATAGAACAACGTCAACAACGTCACTCTCCACAAAAAGTCCATCAAGGAAGTTGAATTAGAATGCAAGGTCGACATCATCATTTCTGCCTGGATGGGCAACCTGCTCTTCTACAGAGGAAACATCCAGGAGTTAATTGCAGCCAGAGACAAATACCTCAATAAAGACGGACTCATCTTGCCAGACAAAGGTTAGTTGTTACTTCAGTCAATTGAAGATGGAGAATACCGTGAATAAAAATTGACATTTTGGTATGCTTTCCTACCCCTATAATAAGGGATTCCGTCTACGGAGTCAACATGAAGTGGATGAAACGATGGGTTAAGCATGAGCCTCTACTCGAAAGCATTAGATAAGACTAATTAAATAGTGATCCTGTTTTAATTTACGAGGTTGACTTGATGAAATGCACACTCGAAGATCTGTCCTTCAGTAACTCCTATCAAGTTCAAATCAATCGACAAGACTTCGTTACTGGAGTAATCGTATGGATGAAATATTCATTTACATTCACCCATCTACCAATCGATGTCATCATGGGTCCATCCAAGTCCCCCTTTTGGAAACCAGTCATCTTGTACTTCAATGAAGAAATACCTGCCTCCAAAGGAGATAAGTTGAAAGGTAAATTAGACATACAATCACATTTTAGGTTCTTTGGCGATGAAATTCATTTCAGAGGATCTCATAGATTTAAAATTATCTGTTCATACAAAACAATACCATTAGATTCAATATTTCAGATTGAATTGATTAAGTTTTAGTGTAATTTATAGAATAATATATCTATCAAAATATTAGATTTGCATTATATTTTAAGTCAGGAATACTAAAATTATTCTACAATAATTGGAATCATTAATTTCAATACCAATTTCTATTGATTACTCTTAAATTACATTATTTTTATAATTTATTTAATTAAATGCTCGAATTTTAAGGGAGATCTAGTGATAAGTAATTGACATTAGAACCAGATGCTAAAGGACTATCAATATAATATAATGCTGCTGAAGAATAAAATCTGCAAACGCAATATCTTGATTTAAAGTTGGCCAGAGAGGATTCTAAAAATGTATGAATAGATCCTAAAAATAGTAAAAAACTGTTTTTGGTAATTAATTTGGCTATGCTGCTAAAACCATTCGAAGAATCAGCGAACTAGCAGATGAAGAAATCAAGGAAGCATTAAATTTTGACATTTTGTAAATCAAACCTGGAAAACAATACAAGGGAGCTAAATCCAAAGAATCAGAAGAATCTGCTATTAAGATCCTTGAGTTACTGAAATTAAGAGACTATTATTCATTTGATGGCCATGAATAAAGTGAAATTTCAAGCAAATTTGTTTAATACAATTCTAAAAATGAACCATATATTATTTGGAATAGAAGAGTTGATGTCTTACCAATCTTAGAAAATACTGAAGTTCTCTAAGAAGATGGAATCATCTTTACTAAAAAAGGTGAGAACATTGATGTCATTGTACCAACTATGTTATAATTTATAAGCGATCTAATTAATCTGATGAAATGTGTTGGCAATAACTCAATTGCTAGCTTTTGTTATGATAGACTTAAATTCTTAGAGTAAAAATTTCAAATGCATGAAATGTAATATAAATATCAATTACTAGTTTCAATCATTAAAATGAATAATTAGATTAAAAAAATATAATAAGAAGAGATTTTTATAATGTCTTTAAAGTAGACACTCACATCCACCATTCAGCAGCCATGAGTGCAAAACACTTATTGGAATTTATTTAAAGGAAATATGAAAATTGTGGAGATGATCATGTAGACAACAACAAAGATGGAACTAAGATTCGTTTAAGAGACATCTTCAAAAGTATTAACGTGGATCCCATTGATTTATCTTTGAATTCCTTGGATGTACAAGCAGACAAAGGAATCTATAAGAGGTTTGATAGATTTAACAATAAATATAATCCTTTGGGCACTCCTAAATTACGAGAGATATTTCTGAAAACAGATAATTACATTAAAGGTAAATACCTTGCAGATTTGACTAAGGAATTGATGGATCAATTGGAAAAACAGCAATATATAGGATGTGAATGGAGAGTATCAATCTATGGTAAATCTATGGAAGAATGGCATAAGTTAGGGAAGTGGTTAATAAAGAACAAACTCTACTCTTCTAAGGTTAGATGGATGGTTCAAATTCCCAGACTCTATAGTGTTTATAAAAAGTCTGGCATGATTCATTGTTTCTAAGATATGATTGACAACATCTTTAGACCACTTTTTGATATTACAATTAACCCAACTATAGACCCTTTTCTATATCAAGCCTTATTCCAAATAACAGGTTTTGATACTGTTGATGATGAATCTTCGTATGAATACTTTGCAATTTCAGACTTGAAATAATTTCCTAAGGATTGGGCTGGAGATCGTAATCCACCATATACTTATTGGATTTATTACATTTACGCAAATTTATATACTTTAAATGCCTTGAGATAATAGAGAGGCTTAAATACTTTTAAATTTCGACCTCATTGTGGCGAGGCTGGAAACATTGATCATTTGGCCACTGCCTATTTAGTATCTGATGGTATAAATCATGGATTGGAATTGCAAAAGTCGCCAGTTTTGGAATACTTGTTTTATTTAAAATAAATTGGGATAGCAATGTCACCAGTATCAAATAATAAATTGTTTTGTCGTTATTAGAAATCTCCTTTCTAAAAGTACTTTTAAATTGGTTTGAATGTGTGTTTATCAACTGATGATCCCTTAATTTTACATTTGACAAATGAACCTTTGCTAGAAGAATATGCCATAGCATCATAGATTTTTGATTTGTCAGCCATTGATTAGGCTGAATTGGCCAGGAATTCAGTGAGATAAAGCAGTTTCGAAAAGGAAATCAAAGATTTTTGGATTGGAGAAAACTATAATGATAGAATTGCATAAAAAAGTAACTTATGATTTCATATGACTTGCAGATGCTGAAGATCGAAATAATCTACCAGCCACAAGATTTATGTATAGAAAAGTGACTTTGAATGAAGAGTATGAACATCTTGATAGATTAAATGTTTGAAGAGTTGTTATGATACTTAAATATTCAAATTTAATTGCTATAATTAAATGCTTAGTAGTATCAAAAGTTAAATTCATTTATACTACTGGGAGATACTTCAAAGATTTTACTATTACCGTTGCTTCTGCTTCCAATATCATGAGTTTTTTGATAACATTTTCTTGCAATTCCATAAATCTAACTACTGTTCTTGCTTCCAGTTTAGAGAACCATTTTGGCAAATGTCGAATCACTATTAATATAGGTTGAAATCTTTGGATTCTATACTAATAGTTCATATGGATGTCCTTATTCCAAGACCTTTCCATCTTCCAAAACCAAAACTCTATCATAATCTGCAATTGTATTTAATCTGTGAGCAATGGTAAGGATGGTACAATCATTAAACTTGTCTTTGATAATTTATTAAATCAAGCAATCTGTGATCATATCAACATTTGCAGTAGCTTCATCTAGAACCAGAATCTTTTTTTTATTCAGTAACACTCTACTCAAGCAAATGAGTTGTTTTTATCCTATTGAAAATAGGTCTGGATCCATTTCATGATTTAATCCATCTGGTAGTAATTATAAAAAGCTTTCTAAGCCTGTTTCTGCTAAAGTGTTCAAAATCTTTTGGTCGTCAAACCTTTTTAGAGGATCTAGATTTTCTCTTAAAGTTCCTTTAAATATGAATGGTACTTAAGGGATGATACTAATTTCTTGTCTTAACTTGTTAAGTGCAATCTTTTTAATATCTTAATCATCGATGTTGATGTGACTAATGTATATAGTTCAAAAATATTTACCCTTCTTCTTCAATTTCTGTCAATCTAAAGAGAGTTTGAATGATGGAAGACTTTCCAGATCCAGTTCTACCTACTATACCTACCTTCTCCTTATCCTTAATATTAAAACTCATGCCTTTCAACACATATGGAGTGTTCTTTCTGTATTGCATTTCCACATTCTAAAACTAAATTGTTCCTAATCTAGGCCAAATTTAAACTTCCAAATCACATTGTTGTTTACTTTAATCTTCTATTTCAATATCACAGATCTCGAACATTCTATTTATACTATTCATCATAGAATCGAAAGCCATGAATTGTCGAAGTGTACCTGCTTGAGTATTGAAAGTAGACAGTAAAAGTAAAGCTTAAGAAAAGATGGTTGGGTCATCTACCATAGCAATGATTAGAAATATTCCTGCTATATTAGCAAATTAACCGAACAGGTCAATGTAAAATCCAAAGCATCTTTAAGAATAAAGAAACATTAAATTGGCTTGCATTGATTGGTTAGACAATTTGAGAAATTTGTCCTTGATCCATGAATAATTTTCATTTATTCTTATCTAAGTAACGCCATAAACCGATATTTTGAATTAGTCAAAGAGTGGAGATCTAGATATCAGATCACAGATCTTGAGTTGTGATATCACGATTCTTGTTGCTCTGAATATTAATACTGTGCTTGCTACTGTAAAAAAGGCAGGAAACGTAAAGTATGGTTACAATATTGCTATGGTAATCAAAGAAACAAGGAATTAAGCACCCTGTTCAAAGATATCAGTAATAGTTTATTGAATTTACGAGTCGGCAAGAGACAAATCTGTTGAAAATCGATTAATTAATCTTCCAGAAGGATTTGTATCAAAGTATTCTATGGGAGATCGTATCAATCGTTTCAACATTTTATTGTGTATGATGTTATTGGATGTGAGGACACCAAAAATATTTAGAAAATATTTAATCACATTATTTACATAAGCACCAATGACAAGAATACTGGCATTCTTAAAAACAATATCATTATTGTAATATTAATCCTATTTAAATGATGCCATTTCCTTATAATAATAGTTATTAATAATTTCACTGGCCACATTTTGACATAGAATTACGAAAATCAAAAGACAAGGCTTCCAATAACTGAAATATCTTCTGTAAGTAGCTGATGTAGCATCTTATTGATTTTAATCTTCGCCTACATAAAGTGAAGGAGTTTCTTCTTTATTAGTCTTTGTCATTTGATTAACCACTTTACTTATTAATCTGCTAGGCCTTCTAATTTTGAGTTGTCTAATTTTTTGTGGGTTCTCTAAGTTTTTAGTACTAGCCTAAATGTTTGATTATTCTAAGATGTGTTTCCTAATTTTATTCTTAGGCCCTTAATGAATTATTTTCCCTGAATCCAAGATGATTACATAATCGCATTCTAAAGCAAAAGAAATCTAATGAGTAGCAAGCATAACGGAGGGAGTCTAGGAAATGAAGGCTTGATGAGATCTAATTAAAGAGGGCCTATAATTAGGTTGAAATTTGAAGATGAAATCTTTAATGGCATTATCAAAGATTTTACCAGCCACCTTTGAGTCAACAGCAGACAGAGGATCATCAAATAGATACAAATCTGCCATAGAATATAAGGCCCTAGCCAAACTCAATCTAGCTCTTTAACCTCCGGAAAGGTTGGCCCCTTTTTCCCCGATTTCCGTTTTGTCACCTTACCTAAAAGCAAGGATGTCTTAGTCAAGGCAACTGACTTCCAATACCTTTAAGTACAGAGTGTAATCATAATCTTTTCCAAACAATATGTTTTCCCGTATCGATCCAGTATAGATAAAAGGGTCTTATTCCACATATGCTAATTTTAGCTTTCTTTACTGATTTATCATTCCTTCATAATAGGGGACATCTTACAGTATGGCTGAAAGCAGGGTGGATTTCCCAGATCCTACCTTGCCTATAACAGCCACTATCTCCCCAGATTTGATGTCCAAATTGATTCCGCTGATCGTGGGAATTGCATCCTTATGCCATCTGCCGTAGTACTAAAAGACTGTCAGTAGAGTTGCAGATTGGAGGTTGAGACTTCCTTTGCGATTCAACCCTCTTGTTCTTTCTTGGAGTAATTGGATAGGCTGATGTTGAAGGTCGTAGGCTGTAAATGTGGTTTTATTGTAAAGATCAATTGTGGTGAGAGCATTATTTTATTGCTTGAGAATTTCTGAAACCCTTTAGAATATGACACTGAAGTTCATCAAAGCTTAAAAGGCATAGGAGACTTGGAATATACAGTAGTATTTGATCATGGACATGAGTTGGATTGTGCCCATGATTGAGGAGATGCTAAGTGGAATGTCATAGCAGTAGAGAAACAAAATGAAACCAAAGGAGCCCCAAATGTGGACACTGAAATTAAAGGATCTATCGATTAAGTTCAAGATGTGGATGTTGAAGTAGTAGAGGAATTCCTTATTTCTTAGTTAGTAGATCTTTTTCTCGAAAACAGATTCCCAAACATACATTTTTATGTATTTGATGCCTTCGATGACGGTGTTGGTTTGCTTTATATGATGGATTGAAAATACCTAGATTCTTTGATCTTGCAATTTTCTGGTCTTCAGTAATATGGACTTATTAGCTTTTTGAATCAAAATTTATAATGGGTACAGTATGCCACAAAAGAGAATTGCAATTAATCCTATTGGACCATCGAACCTTAACTAAACTTTAAACGTTTGATACCCATAAGATGATTGAAGTTAGAAGCAAGGAGCCTGGAATTACTGCAATTTGGTAGACGTAGCTCAACTGATACTCAATTACATTGAAATCACTACTGACCAGATTCATAATTTTGCCAATGTTCAATTGGGAGATCTAAGAGGAATGCAATTCTATGATCCTATCATAAATTAGATTAATGAGAATCATACGCATTTTTGTAGCAGCATTACTGATCAGATATCTAAAATTAGTAGGAATCAAATACTATTAAAAATGTTTGCTCATCAAAGCTACCAATGACAATAAAGCAAGGGCACATGCTTGCATGTAAGCGTCTCCTATGTTTTAGTTTTCGACTGCTGAAATCAAAGTCTCCGTAAGAATGGCCATCACAAATCTTGAGTATGTTTCAGTCATAGCCAGCAATATCACTAGGAGAGTCACTAATTTGTTGATTCGCCAGAAAAATAGTTTGAAGAGGGTGGCAGTTGTCAAATTTGATTATTCCTAATTGTACTATAATTCAGAAATATACATTATTTTTGATTTGCTGATATAGGATTTTTAAATTGAATTAAATAGAGTCATTTACTGCCTATTTTGGGAGATGATAAAAATTAATCTTGTGAACCGAAGTCGATAACAATTGTTTCATCTCTCTCATAAAAGTGAAAACATGAAAAAGAACGAGTCTCTAAAACACATTAAAATTCGAGTAAATAGTGTCTTCTGATTGGATGAGCATTTATGACCCTTTCTATGGAGAATACAAGCTATTAGCACTGTTCAGGTTTTTATATGACTTTATTGTAATTTCAGCCTTAGGAGAGTCATGATCTTTCGATTATTTTGGAGTGCCATTTTACTAAAGATCAAAATGATGGCTTCCAACATTATTTACTTTCCACAAGCTGTCAGAGTACTGATGTCCCGGAGTTTTGAAGGGATTCTGAGCCTCCTCCTCATTGTTGGGAGTGAATGCCACTTGTATGTTTCGATTTTGTGTGTAACCCACATCGGATTCTTGATCACTCTTGTTTTCTTCACTTATATCCTCTTTTATGATGTCACTATCGATGTCGAGGTTGCGGATCCTGATGGACCCCTTCTTCCGCAAAGTCCTCTGGCTTCTTTGTCTGATCTACTAATCATTTTGATCTATGTCATTATTGGAAGAAAGAGATTCATCAGGTTGAACCTATTCGATGTAGCGAGACTTTATGGGCTTATATCTTTAGCACTATTAATCAGGAGAAGAATTAATCATATCAAGTATTAATTGATTTATATAAAGTTTAGAATGGATGATAAAGGGCATTATTGGAAAAGTTTGCAAGGGCGTTTGTATAATTTAATTGGTTGTATATCATGCCACATAATAATAATTATCACATTAATAAATCGTTTACTGCTTGATTTCTAACATCGAAATTGTAATCCAGCTAGTTTCCATTCCTTTAGGAACTATATTTCAAATATTCCTCAAATTCAGACTACTACATCTACCCGTGATTCAAATGATCAGGCTCTTCCTCTTTCTTGATGCTATGATTCTACTCCACCTCCTATGCTTGGTTCCAGTAGTCCTGATGCAAACCAGCATAATAGTATTTCTGTTGCTCCAACATCATGTAGTAATAAGGATCGGCAGCCTCGTAATTCAAAATCACATTTCCTTCCTCTTTTATTCATGTTATAATCATTACCTGCCTTAGGCAAATCAGATTATTGATTCTTCTTTTTCCTGCCTGCTCTGCTCCTTTCAGTTCTTGGCAATCGTTTCCCATTTTCCCCTCGCAACGCATAAGGGTTAAATTTCTAATGATGACTCCGACACTGACTAGGAGTCCTGGTTCCAATCAATTCACTCATCTATTTGAATATCTTAGAAGTCTTCTTCATCATCGAAGATGCCATTATGTTCTCGTATTGCTGCAAAAATTAAATATAAGTTGAGTGCTCGTCAGTCGACCAATGGCCAGTATTCATGTTCTCCTTCTTCGGTTTCTTAACTTGTTGATTCTATCCTTTTTGCTTTTGGGTCTATTGAGAACCTTCCTATGATCCTGCCCCTTCATTCTATTAATTTGATACCAAATCAGATTGGAGTTTGGGCATTGCACTCCCCTGTTTAAAATGAAGCACTGCGTAAGGAGTGATGGGCTTGATTCTTTAATCAAATTTAATGTATATTTACATCTAATCTCCCTACTATTATTAGACAGCTATTTATTGCAGATCTTCCACAATTTGTTTCTCCGATTCCATGGTCTTTGGCAATAACCCCTTTTAGTCGTTATTCCTGTTTGCTATATTCAATTTAATTACTTATTTTTTTTGCTTTTTTTATTCTTCATTTAACTTGGGATTTCGTTGTCTTGAACATACTCGAATTAATAATGAGAATATGCAGGAGGATAAAAATTCTAATGAATGAAGTTAAACTCATTGTAATTTGAACTGGAGCTCTATTCTGAATTTATAATGCATTATTATCATACTTTGTTGTTCAATCTCCCCTTAAAATGTTACCTAAGGTTCTAATATATAAGGGTAATAATTTGGAAATTATTGCATGTTCATCTGATATTTAGAATATTTATTAACTATTCTAATTAATAATTAATTTTAAAAGTATTTATACAATTCAACTCTCTTTCATACTCCACTAATCACAATTAATTGAGTCACCACCACATCCATTCCATAATATCGAGTGATCTCTCATCTACCTCAATATGTCTTTGTTCCACAAATCATTCTTAAATTACGAATATTTAATTTCCACTTTACTTCCTACGGATGCTCTGTATATACTGAGGAATGTTCCTGTCAAATAACACTATTATTAATAAGAATTATTTATTTTATGAAATGTCATAGCATAACATTATTCTTCATTTTGATTGCAGAAACCTTATGCTTTGATGGAAATGATAAAATATTTCTTAGTTTATCCCAATCATTTTGTTCAATTATTGTTACTGAATTGGGTGATAAAGTAATATATGATTATGTAATACTATAATAGACCTTCTTCTTAGCTGCTATCATGTCTATTAAATATAACCGAATAGCAGTTCTGATCGGCTCCACTATCGCACTCATACTCATCACGACCATCAGCACCATCTTTGGACTCGTCATTCCTGAATTGATTTCAATCCTCTACGCATAGGTTCTAGTTTCAATTGTTTTCTATGGTTTTGGTGTTAAGTTTCTCTATGCCTGGTACACCATGTAGAAAGAAAAGGAAGAACTACAAGAAGTTGAATAGGAGCTGACCACCTTGGATAAAAAATTGATGAATCTCCCAGATCCCGAGACCGACCAAGTCAATGACAATGTGACCAAAAGTAAACACCCTCATTATTTAACTATAGATTTTATATAAGTACAATTCAAATCCGTGGTTTGGTAGGCATTTACCTTAACGCTTTTGGGAGAGTGGGGCGATAAAAGTCAAATTACCACCATCAGTCTGACAGCAATCTATAACCCCTTCTATATCTTCTTTGGTGCCATTATGGCCCACTTTTTCTGCACCGTTATAGCAGTTCATGGTGGAAAATTGATTGCAAATAAAGTATCAGAAAAAAATTTCAATTTTCTCGGAGGCATTGCTTTCCTTTCCATAGCACTTATAAACACTTATATGGCTCTATTTTTATGATTGTATATATGTTTTCAATAGAATTCTATGTATTCTATATTATTAAATAGAAAAAGTATTTGAATTTATGCTTATAATTAATATTGCAAGACTAATTTGAAATGCTATCGCTAGACTACCCTTCTAATTATGAACAACTAGATTCCTCTAAAGAATAAACCCTCCTGAGAGAATACTCTGAATTAATTAGTGAGAATAATTATGATATTGCACACGAAAGGTTCTTGAATGCACAATATTGCACAATCATTGCCTTTCATTAAGAAAACAAGAATATCAACTGTTACATTGACATCCAATCATCACTTGATAATTATTGGAGAAATATTCATTTATTATTAGTCTCTTAAGATTTAATATGCATTAAGATGTTCAAATAAAGCATTTTATTGAAGTATAATTTGATTAGAAAAACTTATCCAGTTAGATGGATAAAATATTGTTTTAATAATAATAGGTCAAAGAATTATTTGGCTCCATCTTAATTTTATGTGAATTAATTTGAGAGTACAAATTTAAGCTCTTATTTTTAGATTACGTTTAACAATTAATTTGGTTTAAATTTTATTAAGTTAAATCTTCTAATCCATATTACCTAATTGGAATGAAAAACCTAATATATACTAAAGTTAGGAATTACTAAACTAAAGTTACAGCTTTTAAATTAATATAATGTTTATAAAATTTCTCTATAAACCTTCAAGCTTATTCCTTACTTATATTTAATTAACTGATTTAAATTACAAAAAGGAAATTCTCACGTGAAAATAGATAGAAACATTAATAAACACTGAAATTCATTAATATTTAAAAAAAACTTTATTTTACTAAAATGAAAAACTGTAATTCATAAATAAAAAGTCAACTGAAATAATATATATTTCATTGGATCATTATCATATCCATCTGTAGTATCAAATTTAAACTTATTTTATCCACTTAAGGAGAAGAATCAAGAAGTTAAAATTAAATTACAGTATAAACTTATTTGAATGACTCTTTAGTAAATGTATATATCCACAATTATTCTAAAAGTCAGAATCAATGAATAATGAATTTTAGATTTAAAAATCAAGATTGCCTTTTATCCGCTATAATCTAATATATTTAGGTGTAATACAAATTAATTTACTAATTTCTTTAGCACATTAAGGTTTCTGAGGGTATTCTTAAATATATAAAGGAATTGAGATGAATAGAACGTGGATATGGATTTGAATTGAATTTATATAACAATAATTATGATAATATCTTATAATATACAGTTATGATTATTCGTATTGGATAGGCAATGTTAATTGCAGTTTTCAAAGCCGAGGTTTTGTGAGTGCAATAGGAGATGAAGTGGAAGTATGATAGAGTGAAAATGAATTTAAATTAATTAATTATGTAATGGATTCGTGATTACATGAATTTGATCATTTAGACCAATCTATCTCCATCCATAAATAATATGAAATTGACTGCTTTCTAGATTCTAATTTATCATTTATAGCTCACTCATTTTATAACCTAGCAGTATGATGAGAATATTTTCAGATTGATAAAAGCGCTTTCAGAAATCAGCATATTGACAACCCTATTCTAAGATATTTACACAATTAACATATTGACGGGGGTTCTATTGGCTATTCTAAATGTTTTGCCTTATCTTATAATTTTACATAGAAAAATCAGAAGCGAAAACTAAAACGTAGATATCATATCAAAATCGATCTTAAAGGTAAAAGAAAACACTTAAATTAAAAGTCTGCCACAAAGTTAGTGAATTACTATTTCCTGTATTTCACTTGGCTTCTCTACCTTCCTCAAATGCATTACATAAGTTGGAACCTGATGTGTTAAAATGATCTATTGCTTTTGGTATTGGCGTTGCTGAACTTGCTCTTTTCAATAGTATCCCTGACTATTTCGAACGTCTATTTCATAAATTTCGAATTCAACGAATTGCAATTGAGAAAACATTTCACATACAATAATTGCGTGGCACAGTTACTCATCGTTCCAATGGCCATCTTGAATCAGAGTCAAGATCAAATGATGAACATAGTCAGTAGAACCATACATGGAATAATCATAATAATATTGTTTTACGAAGCTTATTTTTAATTACCCTTTGGGTATAAATTTAATTATTAACATAGATTTTCCAAATATTCAATCATTTACAATAGATTGTTAGTGATGCATATTTTGATATTCATTTTCACTACAATCATGTACCAAAACCCAGAATTGCGTTACAGTCTCTCAACCCTAATGCTGGTCACTCAGCCAATTACACAATATTTGTTTCAAGTCTTAATGTAAGACAAGAGATTAAAAACATACCATAACACGATGAATTAATATTAGGAACTGCTGATAATAGAAGACTTCTTTGAGATAATATAAGCAACGCAGAGGAGTAAGAAAAGAACGATAGAATTAATATAGAAATTTAGTTTGCATTATAATCGATGTTAATCTGTAAAATGTTAATGCCGCAGATATGGAGCCAGTGGAATATTAAGGTGGGATGATGCAGTTATTTTAACATCGTGTTTATTTAGGATAGGATTCGAAAAACATAGGAGCGATTATAAAAATCTAGAAATTTATAGTCTGAAATTCTTAACCTTCATTAATAAGTATAGAAATAATGCACCTAAGAGTTATTAAGAATTGAAGATCCTTTTTTAAAAGAAGCGAAATTATTCCTTTTATTTCATTCAGATTTGTTTACTATTGCAATACATTCTCTAAGCATAGATGCAAAAAGACGAAGATTATAATATAAATAAAGATACAAGGGTGTCTAATGTAAAACTATAGGTGAGTAAGAGTGAAAGAAGCATAGTATAGACACTATACTAAATGGAATAGATAAAACAGAACATTCTTCCATTGTTGATGCAACTCAGCCACTTTAAGATCCAATTTTGGAAGAGCTATTTGGCAGGTAAATTTGTCAGTTTTTCCGATATTGAACAACAAGTTTAGAAACTACAACTACTCAAACATTAAATTCTATATTAATTAAAGATCTATCAACCTATTTTCTATACGAATGGAAGGACCTTCAATGTTCAATTCCTAAAGTATAGTGCCTTGATTGATTTGTTATTATTTAACAATGTGAGAAAATACTTTGAGTTGGAAAAAGGTAAGAACATTATCCTATTAATTTAGAGAGGAGAGAGATTTTGTAACAGGAGAAAAGCATGAATACTTTTGAAATTACGAATATCAATTTCTTTAAAGGGGAGGCAATATCCGTTAAAGTATGTATAGCTTAAGGGCCGAATATTGGTAAAGTGTTGAATGAAGTTATTTCACCTTTAATACCTAAGTTTTTTGGATTCGGGCATTTTGACAATCCAATGGAGGCATTTCTTGATTACACCAAAGGAAATATTAATACTCTGATGCCTGCGTGGTTATCACCTGTGCATGATGAGATGATGCAAAATTATATCAGAAGGGGAGGAACAGCCAGAATAGGTAAGTACTTTTAGACCTTTGCAAAGATTTACGATAAGACATTAATTCGATGTTAGGTGTACCTTGCACACAATTTTAGTAAAGATTTAACTGATGATTTCACAATGATAGGGTGTCTTAAGTCTTTGGAGGAGTAGCAGCCAAAAGTATCAGTAGAGGAAGCCAAGAAATTGAAGAATGTAGTATTTAAGGGAGTGCAACATATTCTTTTTGACGTGAATGGAAATATTTTGGGAGTGACATAAGGTCTATACAAAATGATAGATAGATTGCAAAGATTAAGAGCCAATTAAAATTTATCTTCGCTTAAATAGCCGAGTGTGGAGAAGAGCAGATCAGACATATCTTCTTTAGAGAGTGAGAGTTATGATGTTTATGATTAACAATGGTCTAATTCAATTTTAACAATTGATGACTTTTATAATAAGGTATTGATTTGGATGCTTTTGCCTTTCATTTGCAGAGAGATCGAATAAACAGGAATTGAATATTTGATGGATGGGGAGACTCCTCCGAAAAATAGATATCCGAATTTGATTGATTTAGAGAATAGTAACAATGTGGTTAGTAATAAAGAGACCTACTTATTCGTCCCAGAAGATTTGCATCTGTTTGTTTAATAATATGAAAAGGCCTTGTAAAAGATTATAGATGATACTCGTGTTTAATCCAACAATTTCTCAAGTGGTAGTTAATATAAGGGTTAGAAGTACGATCAAGAAAGTGATTCTGTCAGTGTCCAATAGGCAGTTACAGTTTTTAATGAAAAGTTGTGTGCATTCTTCTATGATGAACATTTGAAAAGACATCAAGCATTGCAATTTGGAACAACTAGACAATCAGAAATGTAGAAGACTTCAGTCAAACCTCAATCTCAAACTTAAGTCTCCATTCCAAGTGAAGAAGACAGTGAATAACTTAAAACAAGGGCAGAGAAAATCTATTAGGATAAGTACACCAAATACATAGAAAAGATCACTCCTCAGGACTTTAATCCTGTACCAGTTTATTATTCAGTAAATTATGAAGAGTATAGATACAAAAAGAATGACATTGATTTGAAATAACAGATGTTCTTGATTGAATTAACGGTGAATGAATAATTACTACTTACCACTATGGGATACAAAAGATAAGTGAGAGACACCATAAAGCAAACATTCTAAAATTATCAATCTAAACGATAGTTGATAGAGTAGCAATTGTAAACCGAAGATTCAATTAGTGTCTAGGGAAATATGAGTGAATAAAGAAGTGATCATGATGCCGAAGTGACCAATTATCTATTTCCATCGCATCCCTCTCATTACTTTGAAGATATCTACATAGATTCATAAAAGTTAGATCAATTACCCAGTCCTTTTAAGTAAATGGATAATGCTCAATTATTATCTAGTCGAAGTGATGAAGTGGAAATTCAATAAAAGTTTACTCTCAATTCACAAGAATCTTTAATTAAAAACACCGAAAAGTAAATTACTGCCATGAATTCCAAAGCATTTGCTAAGAAAAAATAATAAGATTTCTTCAATGAAAATGATAGCAAACTGGCTATGGACAGTCGAGCATCATAATAATAAATCTAAGAGGAATACTAAGTCAAATATTCAGAAAACCTAAAATTATTTGATTCCAATTATAAATCGACCCTATAAAAAATCGAGGATTTCATCAACCCAACCACATTTAGAATACAAAAATATCTGCTTTACATTGTCTTATTCTTAATCGTAGGCTATATCATTCTACTGACCATAGCTGTATACTAGAAATATAATTTTGGAGATTGTCTCAATCTAATAGATTTGATGTTGTCTACCTAAAAAGCCTATTCCTAAATTACACACGGACTTTATCGTATAGAATTGGATTCTTAATTCCAAATGGATCTAAAGATGAGATAATTCTATTTAGAGTAGATAGACTTAGGTTTGCAGAACTTCATCGATTTGCAAAGCAATCAATTATTTGATATCAATTAAGTAGAGTTTAGTGTAAATTAATTTTACAATGTAGAGTACAAATTAATCCCAAAACCAACCTTATAAGAGACCATTCAAATGAGTCTAGCCCAATTTTATAAAATTAGAAATACTACCTTATAGAGTCCAATTATTACTCAAATTGCTGTTGCTAATTTAGAGGAAATCGGGTAATTACCACATTTAGCATTTAATTATTGTTATGATGATAAAATAACAAATGAAGAATAAACCCAATAATTATTGACCATTTATATGGTAGTGATCTTCTTTCTGGTTATGCTATTGTAATTTCTGTAAATCCCATTAATCTCAAGACTTTCTAATGACCATCGCAGATTATATAAAGTTGTTATGAAATTGTAAATATATGAAGTACAGGATGAGATCGAGACGTATGAATAAGTGTAATCAATTTTTAAGAAATCCTTGTATGAATGGATGTTGATTGATTTCGTTTCAGAAACAAGGATGTTTGAGAGTAGTGTTGAGAATATGTAATACCATAATCATCAATTAACAGATCAAAGTTAAACCTAACTTTTGAATACAAACAATAAGAAAAATAAATACAAATTATACGAAAAGTTAAAACGGTAGCACATCAATCAAACCAGATACATAATCATTTTGTTGATAGGTCTCTTTGTTATTTTGGCTTATTTCTTAATTATCTTCTTTGTTATTTTCGCACTTTCCTAATAGTTACTTGCTAACATAGATTTGTTATTTAATTTTAAATTGGCTCAATCTTCTTTTATGAACATAATTCATAATATGGATCTAATAAGTTATCAGACTTATGAGCAAAAGACATTCATGAATATCATGAGCCAAGTGTAATTCATCAATTATTCTTAAGAATTAAGAAGTGATAAACAAGATCAATTCATAGAGTTTAACAATAACTTTGTCTCAATCATAAGTGACCAATAATTAAAGACAAATCTAGAAGCTTTAAATTAAGATGATATATGCTTGCAATCTGTGGGAATTCTGTGCAATGAAACATAGACTTACATTCATAATCCTAACATCATTCAATATTATCATCATGGCATGAAATACTTGATCACTCAAATTAACAAAATTATTGAATCCTACCCTTAGTTCTTTTACAATAATTATGGGAATAGCACTCAAGAGCATCTGAGTGACTTCTTTGAGGGTTTAGAACACAACATCTACATTGATTATGGGAGTGACATCTTAGTTGAAGCATACGATAAAGTCGTCACAACTGCACAAGAATAATTTGATAAGTCTTTGTCAATCTACAAGGAAACTTTGATGATATTTATTCTGAGTGTTGGAGTGCTGGGATTGTCAATCATTTGGATTTTAGGAAGATTATTATTGAAAATGTAAGTAGATTCAATAGGTACTTGTTAAACCTCCTTATTATTAATATCTCCCAAAAGATACTTGAACCAAAATATAATCCAAATCGCATAGAAAAAAAGATGATTGATTAACTTTTATATAATTATTTTATAGATCATTATGCTGTCCATCCTCCATCCATGGTATAAGTGGATCCTTTGATTTGTGAAGCTGAATTTGAACATAAGAATGTAATCAAATCTCCCAACTATTCAGTTTGCACTGGAGTGACAGAGGGTTATTTCTCTTCTAATAATTTGATTTAAGCTTCTTCAAATGATATCTTATATTAATCAGCCCTTTATTAGATTTGTGTCTCAATCAATTTGGTCATTACCCATCCAGGACAAACTGCATTGATAGTAACTCCTGTCTTAGCAACCTCAAGAGCTGTTGCCTTTGTTAATCCAACAATTCCATGTTTTGCAGCCACATATGCACACTTATTCACAGAAGCGACCAACCCTATCATATGAGAATAACTTCAATACCATGAACACTTGCGATATTGATGATACGACCCCAATTTTTATCAAGCATTTATGGCAATGCATATTTGGTTGTAAGAAATGCAGCAGTGAGATTTATTGCTATAATGTCGTTGAATTTCTACTCTGGGAAGTTTACTGCTGACTCAATGTATTGAATTCCAGCATTATTGACTAAGATATCAACACTTCCTAAAGCCTTGCTTGTTTCCTACACCATACTTTTAACCTATCGATATTTGTGAAATCTACTTATGGTCCTTCCTTCAAATCTGCGCCGTGATAGAATGTCTTTACTTTGAATTAGCCCTCTATTTCTTTTCTGATGGCTGTGACTTCCTCTGGCTTTGCAAATCCATTGAGTCCGATATGAACACCTTGAGATGCCAATTTCTTTGCAACAGACAAACCAATGCCGCTTGTTGAACCAGTGATCAATGCTACTTTTCCAGGAAGGTTAGCGAACATTAATGAATTATGAACCTAAATTAAATATTATCAGAGATTGTATCAAATTATTGCTTTATTGAATTTGTAAATATGTGTGAATACATATAAATATAATATTAACAATGACAGAAGGACTCAAATTTGTTAAATGTGCTCTTTTGCAACAAGAGAATGATCCACTCGAATACTGCGTTTGCACTCTTCCCATCCCATCAAATATTGGCATTCCTCTCTTTCCTTGCGAACTTCCGAATAATTTCAAGCTCTTTCAATCAAATGAAACATTTTCATAATTAGGAATGGTATTTATACTTTACATTTCCCCCAGAAAATCATGGATATTGAAGAAGAAGAAAACCACAAATTGATGAGAACAATCTGTTGCCCTAGTTTGAGACCCTTAACCATCACATCCAGGGACTTTTACAATAACATTCCAATTCAAGCAGAAAGAAAATTCGCCATCCCTTTTATTCAAAAAAATGAAATGAAGGTTAAATATGATGGCGAATATGCAGGTAAAATTGTATAAGAGTAATGCTGCACTTTCATGAAGGGCATGTTTCATTAATTATTCATATATGATAGCAATGAATACCTCATTTATGAGATAACTGCAAATTTGAAATAAAAGGGATTGCTATGCTTTTTGCCCTTCCAATCTTGCAATTCCATTAAATACTCCATTATTGATAAAAGGCCTGCCGAAGAATAATTAATTAGCGAAAACTACACTAATGGTCAAATTGAACATCTATTCTTCGGATGGTCAAATGAACTATGCTCCAAGGCTGATTAATGTAATTGATTATTATGTAATTTCCCTCCTAGATGGTATCAAATTTCCAGATAGCGCTAGTGAAAAAGACAAAGCACTGCTCATTATGTGTTGCATATTTATTGATTATTTGTGGTTTGAAAATTTTTGAGAACTCATTTAAACATACTATCTCTTCTCTTTTTATTATAATAATAAATGTTTTAACACTTTTTAGAAGCTAAAATAAATTATAAATTATTATTGAATCAACTTTGTACTTCCAACAATTATATTATAGATTGAATTAGCTTTTATGAATCATCTTCTCTCATCTATTTATTGTCAATCAATTTTAAAATCAGACGTCATCCTTAGCCAAAAATCAAGTCATAGCTAAAAAATTTATCATTACTCTACAGACATAAATTATGATAAGGATAGCCTTGGTTTTATTAATACTATTATTATCAATGAAACTCAAATAATTGTTTTTGTATGCTTCTGTAAATTACACTTATTATTAGTTATCAATTACCATCTATTTTTACAATTTTATATAATATAACGTCATATGATTATTGATTATTAGGCAATCTTTGTCTATTTTTTATATATTTTACTATCAAAACCACCACTAGAATAAGGTATCTATTTGTGTTTTTAAGGTATTTTATAATATTTTGTAATATTTTTTAATGCATAGATAGGAAATCTTTTTTTAAAAAAAATTTGATTTTAATCTTTTATAATTGAATCTTTGAGAGTATTTTGTATGAACTTTGATTTTAATAATTTGGTACTATTTATATAAATCAATGCCTTGTTTTGGATAATGATAAAAATTAATATAAAACATTAATAAAATTTACACTTTAGTCTGATCATATATTTTATAAACTGTTTACATTTTTTAATTATTGATAACACAATTAATATACCGCTAAACTAAATTTAACTCATTAATCTATTGAAGTAAGCTCAATCAAATCTGTTGAAGTTAGCTCAACACATATCGATTGAAATTGTACAATAATGTATGAATTATTAATATTAATTTTCAATTAAATACAAATTATATTTTAATTTTGAAATGTTACATTATTTTTAAAAGCAAAAATTCAATTATATTTATAACGAAGAATTAGAATTATGATTTGTAACGTGAATTTTTAATACAAATAGTAAGTTTTAGCCAAAATATTCCTAGAATGAGAATATTTAATAATTAATAAGAATACAAATAACTTATTTTCATTTTTAAGTGCTAAAACTACTTTCTCCAAGTTCCTATCCTGTTTCTGATATTTAACTCTTCAATGCTTCTTTCAATCCATTTCCAAATCCCTTTTTACATTAATATGCATAAAAGCCATCAAACAGCATAATTATTAAACATGCAATTGTTGTTCCAATAACTATTATTACAGTATAGTTATCTCCATAGGGAGTATCTTACAAGGTACAATCATCAATTAAGTCATTAGAGTTTTTTTAGTTATAATAGTATATCATATAATAAGCAGTCTTTGTAAGTATATAAAGTTGGACCAACAATATCATAGTAATATAAATCCAAAACTTTTTGGTGTTTTCTTCCTTTAACTAGAATAATCTAAATAATACTTACAGCCCAATATCCAACAAAAATGCTTGCTATCTAAAATAGAATTACGAAAGAATCGATTAAATATAGGTACCAATATACACTATCAAAAAAGAAGAAGAATGTTAAAAATGTACTAAAGGATATCAAAAGATATAATTGCATAAATGTACTGAAATTTGAGTAATTTCTAAACATATCTAAAGTCTCATAATAAATTATACCTTATATTTTAGGAGATGCCCCAACTTTCATAATATTTCTGTAAACAAACACATCATAAAATGGTTTATAACAGACAACGCTTAAAACGAAGACACAAAATGAATAAAATAAATAAATGTAATCAAACGCTGCTAATACTTTATCTCCTTCGTTTGTATTAGAGTTCTTGAAATATGAAGTAGGTTTAAAAAACCTTGCAAAAGTGCACAAAAATGTTATAAATTAAATAATGATGTATGCAAATAATTCCAAAACATTTGATTTGTAAATCTTAAAATAAACTTATTGATTACAGCATTAAATACATAGTAGCAATCCCCAATTTGAAATAAAAATAGCACTGCCCATTTATAATAATCATCTAAACTCCAATCACACTCATCTTAAGTACTATTATTATCATTGCCTTAGTCATTTAGATCTAAATTAGTTTGTTGTTATATACTCACAATAACATCTGCTATGAATACACTAGCCAAATAGGTCATTTGTATTACAATGATTATAATAAATGTTTTAGTTGCCTTTTGTTCGATCCATGTCTTAAAATCCATATTAATTAAAATAGTTTATAATTAATTTATATATATTCAATATTCCTTTTAATTTGAGATTTAAACTAATAATTTGATACTAAATTTAAATTTTGCAGAATGAATATTAGTAATTCCCAAAAAAACTTTAAAATGTTTGATTCTCCTTAAAATACTTAGAAAACAAGTCAAGAAGTGTCTAAAACACTAGATTGCTTAGAAATATGGATTATAATGATGATATTAATAACAAAATTGTCCTTTATTATTATTCAATTTAATTAAAGATATTAATATGGATTTTTAATTCCCATTTAAACTCTTTCAATCATTTGTTCTCTAAACTAATTCAATGCCACTCTTACATCCTTGCATTTTTTAATGGCTATTTCTAAGCATATTTGATTAAAGTAATACATTCTAATAAAGGTTACAAATCTTTTAATGCCTTATCCTTTGAATCTCCAAACCAACTTTAAATGTAAATTCCATTTTCAGGTTGCAACTAAAAGTTTTCTGGCATATTATCAACAATTATAACCTTGGCTAGACTTCGATTTAGAATTGAGAGGTCCTTAAAAATAATAATATTATTAAATACCTTAATATAAACCTAATCCTTAAAGATTGTTTTATCTCTGTATAATCTCTATTTAACCACTCCCTTCTTATCAATAATATCAATTATGAAATTGGCATAATCTGGAAGAGCAGCAGTAAATATGAATATTTCATAGTATTTAGATAATGAATCTAAAAATTCCTCTGCAAAAGGTCTCACCAAAAACTGTCCCCCTCCTTTTGGAAACTTTCAAATAGTTTATTGGTTTACCTCTTGATAATGAACTAATGTCTCATCCAAATCTAAAACTAGAGTATACTCTTTATTGGAGGCAGCCAAGGCTCGTTCTAAATCAAGGGGCATAATTTGTTCGATCTGAGAATTTATTTTCTTCAATTATAGTATGTATTAATCTGGAGTGGTGGTTATTCTGGACAAAATCATAAAAATTTCGGGGCGTGTTATTTCGTCAATCCTTTTGGACTTTTATATTGATTAGATAAAGTACATCAATCCCAAAATTGACTTAATGATAAAATTGTTCTTTTGTAAAGCTTGCTTCCCTTTAGGACAAACCTTACGAATGTTGAAGGTTCTTAAGTCAATTCTCTGCTTCAATAAATTCAAATTTAATGAATTATTTGTAACATTCTCCAATACTTACAACACATAGAGATTGCTATTAATTATATACTAAATCAAATTCTTAATGTTCTGATCTTCATTAATTTGATCCTGTAAGTAATCGCTAACTAAGAGATAACATGCGAAGGATTCAAACAAAAATATCTCAAGTATTTGAGGTTCCACTCTAAATAAATATTCACTCTTAGAAAATAATTATAATTCATACATGATGTTTTTCACTGATCACTCTAATTAACTTTTACAACTAAGTGCATTTTGTAGCCAATGTCATTTGATTAGGATTATCGATTAAAATGATTATGTCATTCCATATTTACTCCTTTTGCAAAAGTGACTTATATATATTTTACTAAGTGGCATCATCAATCGTTTAGTTAGGTGTATATTTAGTGTTTTCAATTTTAGATTTTGGAGATTTGAGAGGGGAAACATTAATGGATTTTTCATTTTATTTTTTTCCTGATGTCTAATTTGATTATATGTTGTTATTATCAAGTTTCTATTTTAAAATATTAAAAGTTTCCATATAAGTGGTTGGACTAGGATTAATAAATCAATTACTTTTTTTTATTGCTGCATACTTAAGCAATGAAAGTTTATTATTATTTATTTTTTTAATTGCTATTAGTTTTGTAATTGATATTATTTTAGTTATTGACATTTTCATTGTTTATAGTATTTTATCTTGTAGGAGTAATACTGTTTTTTTTACACTGTTGAGCAATTTAAGAGATTGTCAGCAATTTTGAGTTTTTATTAGATTTCTACTAGGATGTATTATTGTCATGTTGCTTATTAGATTAGTAGTATAAGTTTTAATATGGTTTCTTGTCTTAATCTCGACTAGTATCAGGGATTATGAAGGCTGATTTTAGAAAAGTTTCATTATTTTAAGGTGACTTTATATTCTGTTTTCCAAAATTACTTATTCTACTAGACACTATGAAAATGAATTTTAATTTACATAAACTATCACCTCTGCTTGATCTGCTATCAACTTATTTTTTTTGAAATAAGCTTTATCCAAATAATTGTGTAGAGGTCTTGCTTTATTCGCCCTGTATCAAGTTATTTAGTAACTGCTTCACCTTTGATGGGTTTGTGTATTCGTTGCGAGCAGTTAATGGTCTATTTGGATTGTTAGGAGTAATATCTAAGATATTTTATGAGGCTTTACTTCTAGTTTCAGGCGAAATTTCCTTAAAAGATCCACGTGATTTACTTGAATAGGTTGATGTATTTAGTTTATTCTAACAATCTGATAACTTTGGGTTTGATCTGCTGTAAAACATATTTGAAATTATTAACAGAATTAATTAATTACAATTTCTTTGAATTAAATGCAGATCAGATCTCAGCTGGATATATGCATGACTAAATGTTTGGCTATAATACAGTTGTTATTGTTTATCACATTCTGAGAAAGGAAATAATGAAATAAAGAATATTAAACATTTAGAATGCATAAGGTCTGATAATTAATAAAAAAGTATTCAAGCATCTAAAACGAGATTCTGCTCTTTAGTGTAATCAATCAACATTTATCCCATACACTTTTACTCATTTAAAAATTGTTAGCAATACCTCGAATTTAGAATCTTGAAATTGCTAAATGATATTAAATAAATTTACTTTCCAATTTAATTCAAAAATGTTTGAATTTTTATTGCTCTTTTTTTCAGGTTTCTAGAACTTAATTGATTGAATTCAAAATGCGAAGAAAGAGTGCATTTCACTTCAAAGAGTCTACTTAACCCCTTATAGAATTTCTATAGAACACTAAAACGAGTCATCATAATCCACTTTGCTCCATATTCATTAACCTCTATCTAAAATTTATCTCATATATTCATTACCATATAGTATGCATGATTTGCTTAAACTTAAATTGTCACTACTCTAAATCTGATGTATGATACTACTCTCTTTTTTTATTTTTCGAGAAATGATAATATTGGAGAATTTTCTTGATCTGGGGGTGAGTCTAAATCTAGTGAAGAAGCTTTAGTAGATGATTTTGAAAACGAAAGACTCAAACTTTTATTCATTTTTTTAATCAAATTTAATTATATCTATCTAAAATGAATGATTTAATAAATCAAAACAATTATCATCAGAAATACTTCATAATTACATAATAAAAGGAAGAATGCTATATAAATGCTTTTTTTTATTATTTTGATATTCAATATAAAATTTCTTATTAATTTTAATTAATGATTATATTAAAAACTACTATTTAAAATATGTTAATATTGGAATTCTTTTCACTAAAATTGATGCACAATTTGAATTCTATTAGAAGTTAATAGTTTTAAAGTCATTTAGATCACTACCTTAGTGATAATCTCATCCAATAAGAGTAAGCATATTAAACAATATATGATGAACTCTTAATAAAAATTAATAAAATTAGGTGATAAATAAGTTTAGTTTGTAATAAAAAATCAAAATCTTACGGGATAGCCTTCAATTCAATGTTTGATGCTCAGACAATCGATATTAATGGGTAGTTATCCATTTTTTTGAGAAGTAGGAATTTACAAATAAGATTTTCAATAATTTATAGGAAATTTTATAAATATCCAGCAAGTCGTAGATTTACAAACAATGCAAATTATGCTTTATCGATATTGAAAATATTTAGTTATTAAATTACTTGAATAAATCTAATAGGGAGGGAAGGGTAGTGTTTGAAATTGCTGGAGTGGAGGAGGAAGTGTTTTGAAAAAAAATCAATTTGAATAATAAAATTGTTTATGTAATATTTTATTATTGGACAATAGATTCCAAAATATTGATTCAATAGAAAAGGAACAAGATGAATTTAGTTTTATAAATTTTTTAGTATTTTAATTAAGTTATTACCTTTAGTCTTCAAATATGGGTGGAGCATGCTCTGGAACAAAACCATAAGCCAAAAAATAGAAACTACAATAATAGGAATTAAATATAGTTGAATAACCATATTTGGAAGTAAAATCCATTCCCTAAAGTTAATCATCATCGAGGCCTCCTGAACAGAGAAGTGAAACTGGATAATCAGTAAAGGATCTTCTAATATTATACAAAAAATTTACAGATTTTTTAAGTTTGGTTGGGAATTTGGATCATCTACCTCAACATACAAGGGAATAATTGAACAATTGTATTATTTAGAGATCTAATATAAATATTCTTATTTAGAATAGTATCAAAAGAATTATGAGAGAATAGTAAATTATCAAAAGGGTCGAGGAGAGCGATTATTATTTAATACATAATGATGAGAAATTCGCCATAACATTTACATAAATTATGTAAAAAATATCAACCATTATATTAACTGAACTGAAAGAAGACTAAGACTTTTAGGAAGCATTTCCTATGCTTATTGTTTCATTCGTAGATTTAGCCTAACAGATTAGTAATGTCATAGAAAATTTTTAAAATTTCAAAACTCTCTCCTCTAAAAAATAAATAACTAAACAATCCTTTTCGTAAGAGAGCAATTATCAAAAGACAACCCATAAGATATCTTTGTAATAGTGAATATATCTATCATATTTAAATTAGGGATTCATATCATTTAAAGACATTGTTCTTAAGTATCTTCATAGGAAAATTATATAAATATATAATATATAAACATTTAAGAGTTTTAATTAATTTTATACACACTTTCATTCAAACTCTAGTGATATTCTTCCTCGCCTAAAATTTTGAATGACTCAAAAAGTAATGTGCAAAATCAACAGCCAAAGTTTCAAGTTGAGAATAACAATATTGACATTCAGAAAAGCGTATTATTATCGAGTAACGAGCTTGGGACTTCTGAAAATAAATATATATATTAATTAATATGGATCAAACAACAACAAGTATTAATAGTTTTACGACGACTGACAGAGAATTGGAAAACAATTTGAAAGACCTACTCGAGAGAATCTTAATCTAAGTAGAAAAGCATATAGAAACGAAGGAAGAGTTAAATTAAATAGAATCAGAACTGAAAGATTATGAAAGTTTATCACATCTGGTTGGGATCATTAAGGTCATCTTCACAAAACTGATGCTAAAAATTGAGAAGAAGATTTTGTAAGTAAAATACATTCATGCTATCAATAGAAAATTAGAAAAATTCAATGATCCTGCGTAAACTAGATTTTCAAGAGATGATGATGAATACGAAAAATTAGAATCAACTTTAATCAAGTATGAATAAGAAATCAGAAAGCATATAAGTGTATTTTATTTATTGATGACTAGATTGAATAATAATTGAAACTATATGCTGAATCAATATAAAATAAATTAGATGAAAGCGAAGAAATACGTCAAGAATTGTTAGAAACAACAAAAAGCAACATAAGTGTATTATATATTAAATAATAATATCTAGAAATTGAAGAGAGAAAACCAAGAATTACATGAGAAGGAATAATCTCTTTAATAAGAACTGGTATAACTGAAATAAACCATTTATTAATTTGAAAAGGAAGGCAAAAGAAAACAGATTGAAGTTAATCAAAGAGAATATCTCTAAAATTTAATTTATAAACAAGCCAATCAATCTTCACATAAATGTGGAAATTAGAAGTTATTTTAAGAGCCAAGATAATCCAATTCCCATTCCGAACATAAATTAACTGGAAATCACGTTATGAGAGAATCATTAGAGATGAGTGATATCATATTGCCTACTCAATAATCATAAAAAAACAATTACTATAGCATTTTAGGAAATGCTAACAAATAAAAAAAGTCAGATATGATCAAATCGCTTTAATAACGAGATTTTAATAAGATCTATGGTTAGATAATGAAAACCAAACATAATTCATTATCATCAATCAACGACATCATGTTAAGTATCTCTCAGCAAGAAAGAAAGAGAATTGAAAAAGTTTATTCGGTTTCAAAAAATAGTTCCTAAAATAGCAGTGTCATTCAAAGACCAAAGGGTAACTCCATTATAAAAATTATACTTAGATTACAATGAATATCAGTAGAGAAGCAGAAGTTCCAAAAGAGCTGAAGATACAATATAGTACAAAACCTTAGATTCTTTAATAAAGTTGAAGTGAATTATCATTGTTTTTGCAATCTAAATTGTATATATATACTTTTATTAATGCAGTTAAACGAACTATGAGATGGTCATATCTCATACATTTAAGAATAGATAATATTCATAATATCGTTTTTTGTAATATTATTTTATTTTTAATGTTGTACTTAATTGTAATTCTGTGTCTTACCCTTTCCAATGCCTATTATGGATCTGAATATTATGCTGAATGGTAAACAGGAGTAGATAACAGTATATCTAAATAAGATCAATTTTTATTTCCAACTTATCCCTCGAGATTTTAGAGTTAAGTGACTTTCTCAACAAGATTTAGTGTGTATGGTTAGCGTTTTATAAAACTTTAGCTGCCCATAAGTACTATTGATGCATTAGGAGATTTAATGGAGTCGAGGAAGAAATATCAATTATCAAACATACGTTTCAGATGTAACCATTTATGGGTTTAACATAAATTATGTCATTTGGGGTCCAGCAGTTGTACCTATTCTTAGTGTAAGATGGGTCGCTCTAGTAGATGACTAAGTCGAAATACAATATGTTCATTATCAAGAGAAAGATTTATATTAATTGAGCCAAGGGTTCGGAGCAAGGTCATAAGATTTCATGATATCATATTATCCTCGTTATCCTGCACCCAAAGTTACAGCATTTATTGTGGGTGCAGACTTCGAAATATTTAATTCTTTATTTACGAGTGTCAGAATTCAAATGGGTCTTCCTACATCGAATAGTATGGATGTCAGATTCCTCACCAGAGACTTCTGTCATGTGAGATCTCTTTATGTTGCCTATTTCATTTCAAATAATTACTTGACTTTGGCAGGATCTGTTGGTGCCTATTATTCTACCTATAATCAATTCCTAGACAACGCAAACAGACAAACTATTAGAGATTAAAAGTTTTCTAGGTTAGTCCCATCAATTTACTCCTTAGATCCAGCATATAACATTTTGGCTCAAGGAATCAGTGGATTTGATGTTCACAGTTATGCCGGATCAGCATATCTTAGAGTTACCGCTGAATCAATGATAAATCAATCATAAGTTTACACACTTGTCTATGGAACAAGTATAATATTACATTAATTCAAGGGGGTGACACTATATTAACTTACATGCAAGCTAGTTATATTTTACATCCTCCAGGAATGCCATACCATTATTATTATAAAAATTATGATTGGATTGTAACAAAAGAAGATTAGATAGTTCTTGAAGAGACCATTGATTAAGAGAGAAAGATCAGTGAATTAAAAAAGTAATGATAATTCATTCAATATTAAAAGTATGAATAATAAAATATCAATTTCAGAGATTCTAAATTGACCATAAAGAATTCTGTTTTATAGTCAATAGCATTTTCAAATATCGTTTTTGAGTACTTTATAGAACTCACAAGTTTTGACATTTTAAAAATTCCCAATATTTATTTTCTTACTTGTCTACCATACCAAACGACAACTAAATTATTCTCTTGTTAATTTATTATAATTTCTGATGAATCTCAACAAAATATTGGAGCATAGTATAATCAATTAAGTAATGCAACTAGTATCTTTCCAATCAAGAAAAAACATCTGTTAAATTTTGAAATCTTTTAAGAAAGATGGAAATTTATTGAAATTTTAAGAATTTAACATTTTTCATGCGATATTACTTGTTTCACTATTATCTAAGTTATAATGATTGTTGTTAATCTCGCCTATGATTGTTTTCATTCAGAAATCAAATGTATATAAATTATAAAATATTAATATTATAATGGATAAAAGATTAAAGAGATTTGATGTATTTAGATTATCAAGAAATTAATAATCATAAAGAAGATTGGATTCAACAAGAAAATTAGATGATAGAAGTTTTTTATAATTAAAATAATATAAGCATGAATTCATAAGAACTCCTTCTAATTCTAATACTTGTTAAACTCAAATGAAAAAATTAAGGCTAAAACACAAACCTTAAATCAATCAAAACTAAATCTTATCATATTCACTATCAATTTAAAATATTGAATAATTACCAAATAGATCACTGGATCCAAAAGTAATTAAATTGATTATTCCAAATCATAAAAAGAATACTTAATCTCAAAAAGAAGGAATAACAACTACCAGAAATTATTACAACAATTATTTCGCCCATCATGATCAAAGTGAAAATAGGGTAAAATTAATAATAATTTTTATAGACATCCTTTCCTACTATCAAATTCAAAAATAAGATTGTCAAATCATAATTCGAGGCTAATTTGTAGTTCTATAAAAAATAACAGAGCATCCCTATTTAAGTGAAGTTAGCCAATCAAGATGATATTAAAAGGGAATTTGAATCAATAAGAAATAGATATGGCAAAAGCAGAACAGAACTTGAAAATTATGCTGATCAAAATTAACCATTTCTTAAAACCTCGAAGTCAAAGTTTCATCTATCCCAAAACAAACACTAAAATTAGAAACAACTTAATATAAATAACAACTCAGTTGAGTAAGATAATATTATAAAATTTAGATCTCAAACAAACTTAGATCTTGATTATCTGGAAGACTTTTAGAAATATGACAAAAAGAATTTGAATCAACTTAGAGATGAAGTCATTCAAAACTCTTGATATCAACTTCACTAGATTGTATTAAGTATAATCTATAAATTTTTATTCTAATTAATTAAATCTCTATCTTAAAATTTGAGGCATCATATAAAATTAGTCAAGTAGTTACTAAACTGATATATTCGAATTAATTGTAATATAAATCATTTTAAATTTCCATATAGTTGTAATGCTTCTTGATACCACTATTACAACCATATCAAATAATTGGCTATATTTTGTTTTAATGTTGAATTTTTTTGGTCAATCAGCCCAGCAGCTGGTTGCTAATTTTATTACTCATATTGATAAAATGGAAGAGGCGTACAAGATCTTACTGAAATGTTATAGCTTCTCTAACTCACTTAATTTTAATCATTGTATTCCATATATATATTCGAAAACTATTCTAAAATTTATTTGATAAATTCTATTTCTTATTAGTGCTCCTCATCATTTGGAATCAAATTCATAGCTTTTACCAAATGCAATTAAGCTATGAAACAATAATTATCGATTGTTTGATCGCATTCATAAATTTTCTATGCTATATTATTAGTATTACTTTCTTAAGGAATATAATGATCGATTTAATTTGAGATTATAATTCAATTTATTCTGAAAATTGTTAGCAAATAATCTTCTATTAGTTTTACAGTTTTTTTATGGTTGTTGCCAAAGAGCTCTACTCATTTATATTAACCAAATTATCATCATCTCCTTCTTATTGTTAAATTTTAAAGGATTTAATTTTATGAGAACTCACAATATTAATGAGATCTTCCCTCTTATAATTTGAAATTGTTACTTCTTCGTTTTCTGGAAGTAAGGATGTTTAAATATATAGGTTTTTTTCCCAATCCTTTATTTCTGAAATCCGTATTGGTTCAATTATCTGAGAAGAAATAGAGGATCATTACCTTGAGAAACTGAGAAAATTAGATTATTTGTAATGAACACTCAATACTGATCCCACCAATTCTTCAATATCATTAATTAGAATAGCATCTCCGTCCTCATTCCAATGAATAGTTTCGCTTAGTTAATTCTACATTATTATTCAAAGTTACCTCCAAAATATTATAAAGTTTACTAATAAACTTTGGACACTTCTTCTAAATCATTAGGAAAAGAATTTAATATTAATTAAATAATGTTTTATAAAATAGTTTCTCAGGATAATGTATATTGACTCAGTGAACAATTAAGTGCCCTAGTTTCTCACCAAAAACATCTTTCAACAAAGGATTTTTGAATTAATGGACTCTGTTTTCATAGATGTCATGTTTTGAGACCCGATAAATATTATTCATACATTAAACAAAATGTGTATTCACTTTTTCTTAAAACTTGAATAAAAGTAAAAAATAAAATGATTCAACAAAAAAGTGTATAGCACCAAAATTTGCAATATTCTACATCTATATAATTAGAGATTACAAATTAAGTGATCTATAAATGTAGTATTGATGAAATTGGTTTTCTCGATTACATTTATTGTATTAATTTAAAATTTTATTTTTCTGTGGTTATTATTGTTTGCCCATCAATTTCTCATATTTAGGATATAATTAGTAAATAATAAAAATACCAGGGTTGAATCTCCCCGTAATAGCATGATCTAATTTAATTGAAATCTTTGATGATAATTGTATATCATTCTCAAAAAATAATTTTCATAAAACCCTTACTATCTAAATATCTAGTATGTACTTTAAGTGCCATTAATATAAAAGTTTTAAAAATACTCTATTAAATTCATCTTTGAAAGGTTTCATTTTCTCTCCAGTAATATAATAACCCATAACTTCTTTATTTTTTCAATTAACTGATGATATTTTTTACTGGATGGAAACAAAATTTGATAATATTGATTTCTGCTATATTATTAGTTTTAAAGCCCCTTTATATCCTTCAACCTTCTTATTTAAATAAGGTAATTACTTTACTGAGCCTAATATGCAGCTTACAAATAAATTTCAACATAATTAATACCAAAGAAACTTAGAATGTGTGAGGAAAGAAATTTTCAACCTTAATATAAAGAAGATTTAAGATATTTAATAAGATTATTTATTTCATTATTCTATATATGAGCTTTTAGTAGTGACTTTAATTTTGTTTATTCCTTAACTGTAGGACAGATAATTTACTATCTTATTGGCCAAACAGTATTACTTAAACTAACCCCACTCTATTGTTAAAGCTAGGAATGAAATGAAAAGCATTTGATTAATTATTAATTTTTTATAAATCATATTAAAAATGAACTTTAGAATTGAAGCTGTGTCTATCAAATTAAACCAAAACAGAACTAGAATTAGTATTTATAATTACATCTCTTTATTTTAGCTTCATATTATTTATTGATTGAACTTGCGCCTTATATTTTCTTCCATCTATTTACAGTCTGCCGATCTCTTATAATTCCTTTTGCTGCTTCTCAATAAATTGCTATAACTTTTTTTACTGTTAGTTCTAAATCTCTTGCACCTTAATTGGTTATTATGTTTTTTCCTCGCTCATCATAATAACTCCTACCATATAATCATTTAATTTTTTTCTCAAATTAAGGTTATCTTATAAGATATCTAGAATTTTCGATAAAATCTCATAACTTTCATCGCTAGAATTGATCTTGAATCCCAATAATTCATTTTTAATATATGATAATTTTTCATTACTTTATTTTATAATATTGGCCATTCCAGATAACTAATTTGTTTTTTTGGCTATTTCAGCTATGTTACAATCACACATTTCTCTAAAGAAATGAGTTATCTTTTCCATAAACTTCTCTAAATCAACTTTATTTTACTCTAAAAACTTTTTCTTTAATGTGATTTTTCGATCAGTTTCTACAATTTTTAAAAGAGAAATGAGATTTTATAAATCCTTTGCTTTTTCTTTCTATTTTCCTAATTCTTCTTATTTTCTTAATTTTGTTTCTTCTGATTGATTTTACCTTTTTAATAAATTATTTTTGATATTGTCATTTGCTTAAAATAATTCTTTAATTCTCTTTTATTCTTTGATTTTTAATTCATGTTCAGCTGATTTCCCTTAATCACTTCTTTCTAATTTTCTCACTTACATATCAACCTCTTCCCTTTAATTATTCAATTCGTTTTCTTTAGCAAATATATCAACTAATATCATAATCACTTAAGATTTTACATAATTATTATTTAATACTCTGCAAATCTTTTTCTAATTAGGTAATTTCTTCATCCGTCTATTTCAAAGTATTTTCTTAAGAATTAGATTGTCCAGTAGCTGATTGAATTTGAGTTTGAATATTTTTAAGTAATTAATCTTCACCCATAGTCTTTTCCACAATAGCAGGCTATTTGGCTGATAAACTCTGCTACTCATTTAATTTTTATTATAATTTCATAATTTCTTCCTAAGCTTCCTTCAATTACATATTGACAACCTAATTTTCCTATTCCTTGGTTATATTGTCGATATTAAACAAATAACCCAGATTATTTTTCCCATATACTATTTTCACCTCTCTTGCATTGTCCCAAGGTGTCTAAATCACCTATTATGGCGAAGAATGATCTCCATCTCCCAAACCGAGTTAATTATTTGAATTATCACCCCAAGCAAAAAGACTCCCTTTTTTTGTTATGGCATATGAGGAATCCCCCCCTGCATAAATCTGCACAACAGGAGACTTCTTGAAAAATTCAACCTCCTTTGGCAAAGAAACAGGATCTAAGTCATTCTACCCAAGTTATCCTGCCTCATTTCTCCCCCAACTATAGACAACCCCATTTACATCTAATGCCAGGATATGATTATTCCCAGAACAAATTTACATAATTTTTGTTTGAAAAGAAACAATGCCAGGTCTTGAAGCCTCTGCTTAAGTAGCACACGTCCTACCCAATTCTTCGCAGTTGTTTCCCCAAGAATACACTTATCCCGATGCTTTTGAGAGACATACAGATATATTGATACTTGACAATAAAAATGAGTTAGCAATTGTGGTGCACATATTCAAAATGTACACTCCTTTTGGACATAGATTATAAGGAGCAATCACTCCATTATTTTCAACATTCTCATCGTAGAGTTTCATGGGTTATGTTTCATAAACCTAAGTGGCCCCAACTTTATTTGCCATAAGAAAAGTGTGATATTATTATTAATTTTATAAATCTGGTTAGGGTATAATTTTGGCACAGAAATTACTATCTCTTAACTAAGATTGCATAATCTCATATGACCCCTCTTAGCATATCCCCTACGTTTATCTCATATGAGCATTTTTCACTAAGGTTTTCTGACTATTAAATGGAAATATTATTTGTCTTTTTTGAGTAATTATTACTCAAGTTGGAATGAAAGTCTTATTATACGAAGTTTGAATTTGATATATTTTCAAGAAAGAAATATAGATGTTATAATACATTACATTACTTTATTTTTTCAATATTAGAAATTTTTAATTTTTTCTTTATAGAAAAATAAATTCTAGATTTGGCAATTTATAATAATCCAGGTTGGAGCAAGAACTAATTCTTAAAATATCAGATGCTTAATGATTATTTCATTCTATTCAATACAAAATATGGGGAGCCTTCCTAATAATGTAAGATGATGTAACCAATTTATTATTTAATTTGATTGCGTTTACTTCATAATCTATCACTTAATTGTTAAGTATTTTATAAGGTTGACATTACCATCTATTTTTGATCAAAGTTCTCTCAGCAATCCAGAAATATTAAGGTTATTTGTAATACTAATACTAACACTAATACATAATAAGAAATATTTTAAAATGCAATACTCTAAACCTTTAATAATTATAAATTACATTTTGTAATTTAATTCAGATAAATAATTATGAACGATAGCAATACTAGTGATCCTTTCTCTATGGCAAACATTTAAAAGGCAGATGCATTTTTGGCTCAATTTATTGATATAAAACAATTGCTTCCTATTAAGGAAGGGTTGACAAAGGAGATGATTGAATACTTCAATTAGTTTAAATTCTCAACTTAGGGGTAGATTGGACCCTTAACTTATCAAGAGAGACAGAAAAAAATTTAAAAATATAGACAAAAAAAAAATACTAGATAGTTTTCTAAAAAGAACCATTATGATTATAGAGCAAAAAAGGCAAAAACTAGATAGAGAGAGAAAGGGAGATTTGTTTCAAACAAAAAATGAATTTTATAACAAAATATTCATCAATTACCACATCTTAATTAATTTATATATAAAATGAGCACAAAGAGCAAGTTATTTTTATCTTAAAAAGTTGACTTAGGGTATAAGTCTTATGAGGACAGTCTACGTCCAGCAACCACCACAGCTGCTACAGGTAGCGATTTTTAATTCGAAAGTAAAAGCTAATTGGGTACAAGCAAATCTATATTTATGAAACCTAATTCATTGCATACAATTAGAAATATCTTCGATGGTAATATGATCATCGTTACATAGAGGTTAAAAATGAAGAGAGGAAGAAATATAAGGACAACTAAATTGGACCCAGATTTGAGGATGACAAAAAGGAGAAGGTAGTAAAGTGGTCGATTGTTGGTAAGGCTGAACAATTTTTGGCTGTCAGAAATAAGAATAAATAGAGAGTTGTGATTAAATAAAGAAGGCAAGAAGGAGATGATTCATTTTCTGATGATGTCCCTTCTATAAAACCTTTACTCTTATAATAATCTCAATCATAAATTTCGGGTATGGGTTAGTCAAGGAAAACTCCCAAGAAACCCAGAGGTGAATTTAAAATGTTACCAAGATAAGATGCTCTAATAAAGTTAGTTGAAGCCAAACGCAGAATTGAAACTGATAAAATGGATAAAAGCAAATAAGAACTTAAACTTCCTCTTCATCTCAGGAATGCAATCACAAGAGATAAAAGAATCCTGGAATCGTTTGATTAGACAAAAGAGAAGTGGGAGTAAGTTAATAATTAAATTGCATCAAATTGTGAGAGATCTCCTACTGAAACTATATTGGTTAGATCGGATAATTACAGAGATAGAAATATCAAATTAAATATCATCGAATCTTAGAAGAATGAGGATGAGAAACATAACGATAGATTGTGGTATCTTAGACTAAGATGGTATGATTGTAAGGATGATAGACCTCCATTTTCGTTATTAACCACATAAAGACCTAAAAGCATCACCATGACCAATAGACTGATAAATAGATATGTTAAAGATTACAAGGCTGAACATTTAAATTAGCAATAAAATTTCGTATTGTCAGATATACAGAGCAATTTCAATACAAAAGTTATTGATAACCCTTATTAATAGATTGAAAAAGTGATACCAAATGGTATGAATATATAAAAATTTAGCATAAAGTCAGAATTTGTATAGCAAGAAATTAGAAAAATAATTTGATGAAAAAATAAAACATAACTCAAAAAAGAAATATGTAGATGCAAATGAATATTTGGAATTGGTTGGTGAAAATGTTTATAAAAAAGAACTAAATTATATTATGAAGTAATAACAATAGGAATACTAATATTTTGAAGAAAAACCAGATGAAGAAGAAGTCTATATTGATAATTGGGATAATTAATAGTTGGCTAAGATGGGTTAACCATTAATATAGCATATCTGAATCTAAAAATGTCTTGGAATAAATGACTTAATTAATTTATTTCAAATTATGTTATTCAAAGCAATTTAATATTAATAATTATCATATATCAACCTATTGTCTTTACGATTTTAGAAGAACTACTGCTGATCCAATCAGGAATTAACTTCTTAATTTCATCATTTGTCATTTTATTAGTTTCAACTAATAAAGTTTATTAGGAATATCTTACGATTACTAAACTCGAACAATTCTTAAATGTTGAAGTTGTAGATTTCTTGTAGTTGTTTCATTTGATGTAAATCTCGTAATTAATCAAAATAGGGATGACCCAAAGCCTGAATTGGAGTGAATCTTGTTTTGGGACAGTACACAAGCAATTTAGAAACTAGATCAGTAGCCAAAGAATCGTTTGTTTTTATCACCTACATATTAAAATTGAATACTCTCTTCCAATCCCTCGCTTTAATTTAAGGGAATTTATATTATTGCATGTCATATTCTGAATTCATACTTAATACTTGAACCTTGTTTGGAGTTCCAAGTACCTTTATGATCTCAATTAACTAATCGACAGCACTATCTCCTAAAAACAGAGGTTCTCCATTGAATAATTCAGCTATCACACATCCTACTGACCAAACGTCGATCTACGTATCATAATTCACTGCTCCAAATATCAATTCTGGAGCCCTATAACATCTTGAACATATGTAGGAGATATTAGCTTCTGTTTTTACTAGTTTTTTTGCACTCCCGAAATCGCAAAGTTGAAGTTTATGATGATTAGGATTAACTAAAATATTATGAGGCTTTATATCTCTATGGCAAATGGATAATAATGATATATAACTAATTATTCTATGATCTCTTACTATATTGATCTTAGCAGTTAGTATGAATAGATTTTCACCAATATTTCAGGCATTCTGGCATGTGCCTCTCTAAATGATTTATTGTAAGAGTATAAAGATTCTGGAAAATAATCCATTACAACATTCAAGTAGGTCTCATCGTTATTGTCCGAAGGAGTGAAATAAGCATGTTTTAGTTTCACTACGTTATGATGATTTAGTTCTTGAAGTATTTATAACTCTCTATTTTTGTATCGTTTATCCTGCAACACTTTCTTGATGGCCACTATTTCTCCTGTCTCTATTACTTTTGACTAAAATCTTTATTTGGTTATATACTTTATAGACTGTACCAAACGATCCACTACCAATGGCCTTAAGATTTTAGTAGGTATAGGAGGAATAATCTTGTCTAGTTATCTTGGCTGGGATCAACAACGATTTGGTATTGATCTTATCTAATCCTTATGGTTTCTAACATTTTTTAACAGCTTCAGATATTGGTCTCATTTGATTCTCATTCTTTAAACATTATTGATATTAAGCATTAAAATCTTTCATGGTAGGTTTTTTGGCTGGTTTATTAAAAGATATAAATTTATTGCGATGCTTGAAATTGGATATATCTTAGAATGTCTGAATATCTTATTCTACTTCATCATAATCATTTGTCTCGGTTTGAACCCTTCTAGATAAGTTGGAATTGCTAGGCTATTTGATATAGATATTTAAAATACTTTTCCAATAACAAGAGTTTATTTTTTGGCACTTTTTGATGCACTTTGGTACATACAATTTAACGATTTAATTTTAAACAAAATAATAATAAATTTTAATAAAGGAAATCTATTTCTTCCTGAGATTTTTAAATCGTTCATACTCATCAACTTAAGTCCTTTTTGATAAAGACAATACTCAAAATTGCTCTAAGAATTTTAATTCACCTAATTATTTCAAATCTACATAAATTTACACTGAAAATTTTAAAAAGATAATTCAAACATATATAATCATTTTTTTCATTCTTATAAACTCTCTGATCTTGAAGAAAATATTCTATTTACCAATTTAATTTGAGCCTTTTGGTTTATGAACGATTTAGAAGAATATTTTCTTGTTGGCTGTGTTTGTTATTCTTTTGATTCTCCATAAGGATTCTTCACCTTTATTAGATATTTTTTGCCTTCCAAACTCTTGGAAATTTTGCTTATCATAGAATTATTCTCTATCTACTGAGTTGTTTAGCTGCTATATTCTTTGAGTGTCTGCTTTCTAATGTGGAAACTAGACTTTTAGTTATAAACACTAAAAGAATTGATCGGATGCTTTATATTCAAATCCACAATCTTAGGAATATTACTACTAAGATCTTAGGAATCTTATGTGCTTAATCGAGTACTTTGTTTAGTACTTTATTTCGTGCTTTGATGACTAAGGATATTCTCTTGTTTGCAATCATTCATTTAATGTATGGTAGTTTTTCTACAAAGCACATTTTTTTGAAGTATTTTTGTTTTAGACAATATTGATTTTATAGCTTCAAGGTTCTATTGGGGTAATGAGTTTTCCCTCCTTCTTTTTTAAACGTGCTCATTCATTTTGCCAATTGATGGATTAAAGAATTAAGCGGTCTTTTGAAAACCTTCTTATTTTCCAAAACTCTATTCAAAAATTTTCATTTCAAATTTAATATTGATATACGATTAACAATATATTCATATATATATAAATTACAATTAAAAGCAAAAATTTAAATTTTTAACATTCACCCCCAAATTATAACAGTTTTACTCTACTAATCAACTATTTTTGTTTCCAATTAAAAAAATCATGATAATATTCCTATCAGATATATTTAGTGGACAATTCTGTTATCTTACATTATGAATCGAGATTTAATCGTCAGATATCGTCTTAGATTAGAGTTTTATGATTCTGTTTAATAAGTGGGAGTTATTGTATCAAAATATATTCACTTTGTGGTTTATCTATGAGAGAATAATCTGAACTGATACGATTAAAAGAATTTTAAACTAAAATATGGGGGGAATTTTATGGCAAAATGGAGGAATCCCATCAAATAGAATATTAGTTTTTGTTTAAATGAGATATATAGATTATTAAATCTTGTTTTATTTAAATTCTGTTCTTTTCTTTTGCTTATTTATCATCAGCACTTCTTTCTATCCTTATAAGATTTATTATCCTCATTTCTTCTGCTATTATTTCATAACCAAAAATGATAAATCAAGGAAAATAACATCATTGTCAAAGAATAATTTATTCCTTCCCCAAAATATTCCATCTGTCATCCCTTTTTTCATTTTTCTTTTGGAAGTAACACACTTTAGTTGTTCAACTCCTTCTTCAATTTCTTATTGAGGTTTTCTCTCCAAAAAATCCCTTCAAATATATTAGCATTTATTTTTCGAATTCATCAAACTTACCCTCCTTTGAAATTTTTTAGTTGTTTCTCTTTTATTAGCTTATTTTGGTAGAATGTTCTTTACTTTTTTTATTTAAATTTCTCTTTCAATTTTATAATTTAGACTTATCAGATGTAATTTCTTAATCGGGTTCATCCTCTTATTTAATTACAAGCCTATTTAATTGTTAATTTAGAATTCAATATTTTTATATGATATCCACCTCATTAATTCGAAATTCAAATTTTTCAGAAAAAACAGATTTTGTAAATTTCTCACTCATATGATTTGTAAAATAGATTGCAAATTTTATTTAGTTCAACCGTATGTAGTATACAATAAGCAGCTTATCAGAGGAATTTTTTATTAATATTATTTCATTTGTATACAGTTTAGGCTAAATATATTAATCATAATTTTTAATAGCATTTCTTATTATAACTTTTTGGTTTACGAATCAATAGCAATAAATCAGTTATTAAATTAGCAATTAGACTTGATTAATAGCAACTAAATATCAATATTCTTATTTATTTATGATAATTTTTTTAAATAAATTGTTTGGATCAAATAATAATCTTGGATTCCGACTTGATCAATATTTAAATTAATCATTCTCATATAATTTATCATCTTGTGAAACAACTTTTTTCATAAACAAATTTATGTTGTTAATTAATGGCAACCTATATTTAATTAGAATAAGTAAATTTCTTTCCTCCTTTACATCTTCAATAATGTCATATAATTTATTGTCTTTTAAATCACCACTTATATTAATGATAAATTTTAGTTGTTTTTTTGGTTAATAATCATAATAAAAATCCATATGAATTTCCATCATATTTTCCATTTAACGATATCCTTTTTTTTAACAATTTCTCATAAAAAATATACTCTCTGCATTTAAGAGAAATTTTAAATAATTAAATATAGCCTATTTCTCTTTGGTAATCATAATTGGCTTTAAAGGTGTCCAAAAACCTAATTCTATCAGATTCATCATAGCTTAGACTTTTACATTATTTTCATCAAATCCAGGAACTCTTAAAAATGCTTGAAGAGTCTTCCAGGTGTACATATAAAATTCATTCCAATCATTCTATCTCTTTCATATTGATATTGCTTTTCACCAATCAGATTGATAAAATATGATAAGTATTTAAGTGACTTAAAAACCTTGAAGACTTGCATAGATGATTAACTTGCAGGTAAAATTAATAAACCCTCTAAAGGTGTCTTGTATTTAGATAGAGATTATCTACTAAAGGTATTAAGGATATCTCAGTCAATTTAATAAACTTTCTCTTCTTCAAAGCTCTAAGCGTATTAGTTGAGATTGACAGATTTTCAAAGTTGATCTTGAAATTAAATTTGAATTCTTTCTTTCAATGGGTTTCTCTTTCTTAAGGGTATCCTACAACTTATAGTCATAAAGTATGTCTCGTTTATTAGCATAGTTTGATTTCTGAATTAAAATAAATGATTCCATCTAAAATCAATGTTTGTCATTGGATTTCATAAATTATAATTTTATATGTAAATCTTTGATAAATTATTATTCAAAACCCTCTATCAGTTTCATAGTCTTGAGAGTAACAACAGAAAATCTGATGAAATATTGATTTTCCACTAGATTGAGACTTTTTATTTACTTTATTTTATTAATCTTACTCTTTCTTCTATTGGAAAAAGTTGTCATAAAAACTAGCAATATCTTAACTATTATTAGTTTTTTCTTCAATTTCTTCAGGCTAAACTTTTTATTTTTCAATAGAATGGCTCTTCTTCTATTCAATAGATTAAGATTTATGAACATTTTCTGGTGGCAATTCAGTCACTTTCTCCAAATCCTTAAATTCCCCCTTTAAATTCAATTGTAAAAACTCAATCTTCTTAATCCATTCATCTCTTATTTCTTGTGAATTTGTTCTAAATTTGAATGTTTTTTCATCTTTAGTGTATACCTAATATATTATTATTGTTTTACATGGAAATCATTGTCCTATCCTATAACATTTTTTATAGATATGATCAATATATAATTTTCAGAGTCACCTGATTCCTATTTTGCCCAAATTAATGAATCTTTCTTCAAATAAACCATTCTTTTAAACCATTTATCCTTTCGAATTCTTCTGCTAATTTTCACTTACATTTATTCTTGTAATAAAACATCCTCTAATTTAATTCCTAAGTCTTATTCCTCATTTTCAATCTACTCAACCGGGAGTGTAGCTTTATAATCCTTTANTTGGCTTTAAAGGTGTCCAAAAACCTAATTCTATCAGATTCATCATAGCTTAGACTTTTACATTATTTTCATCAAATCCAGGAACTCTTAAAAATGCTTGAAGAGTCTTCCAGGTGTACATATAAAATTCATTCCAATCATTCTATCTCTTTCATATTGATATTGCTTTTCACCAATCAGATTGATAAAATATGATAAGTATTTAAGTGACTTAAAAACCTTGAAGACTTGCATAGATGATTAACTTGCAGGTAAAATTAATAAACCCTCTAAAGGTGTCTTGTATTTAGATAGAGATTATCTACTAAAGGTATTAAGGATATCTCAGTCAATTTAATAAACTTTCTCTTCTTCAAAGCTCTAAGCGTATTAGTTGAGATTGACAGATTTTCAAAGTTGATCTTGAAATTAAATTTGAATTCTTTCTTTCAATGGGTTTCTCTTTCTTAAGGGTATCCTACAACTTATAGTCATAAAGTATGTCTCGTTTATTAGCATAGTTTGATTTCTGAATTAAAATAAATGATTCCATCTAAAATCAATGTTTGTCATTGGATTTCATAAATTATAATTTTATATGTAAATCTTTGATAAATTATTATTCAAAACCCTCTATCAGTTTCATAGTCTTGAGAGTAACAACAGAAAATCTGATGAAATATTGATTTTCCACTAGATTGAGACTTTTTATTTACTTTATTTTATTAATCTTACTCTTTCTTCTATTGGAAAAAGTTGTCATAAAAACTAGCAATATCTTAACTATTATTAGTTTTTTCTTCAATTTCTTCAGGCTAAACTTTTTATTTTTCAATAGAATGGCTCTTCTTCTATTCAATAGATTAAGATTTATGAACATTTTCTGGTGGCAATTCAGTCACTTTCTCCAAATCCTTAAATTCCCCCTTTAAATTCAATTGTAAAAACTCAATCTTCTTAATCCATTCATCTCTTATTTCTTGTGAATTTGTTCTAAATTTGAATGTTTTTTCATCTTTAGTGTATACCTAATATATTATTATTGTTTTACATGGAAATCATTGTCCTATCCTATAACATTTTTTATAGATATGATCAATATATAATTTTCAGAGTCACCTGATTCCTATTTTGCCCAAATTAATGAATCTTTCTTCAAATAAACCATTCTTTTAAACCATTTATCCTTTCGAATTCTTCTGCTAATTTTCACTTACATTTATTCTTGTAATAAAACATCCTCTAATTTAATTCCTAAGTCTTATTCCTCATTTTCAATCTACTCAACCGGGAGTGTAGCTTTATAATCCTTTATTGTTCTAATAGTGGTAACCCAAGACTAAATTTCTGTTATTGAATCTGAAAAAAAATGATATTGACGTTCCTTATGTTTAAATTTAAAACCATAACTCACGCTATGTGTTAATTACTTCAAAAAGGCTAAGTTCCTGTCAACATTCAACAACTCAAAATCTTCAATTTGATTAGCCTTTAATTCTCCTTTAGAACTGCTTTGATCATTTCTAAACTCATAAGCAAAATAGTATAGATGATCTAATTTAAAGGGATATGGGATATCTGATTAAACAGGCCCTTAGATATTAGCATCATCTCCTAGAAGAGAGACAGAGGAGATGATAATGAACCATCTCCTCTTAGCTTTAGTGAGTGATGCAATTTTTCCCTTTTTATACAAAAATCCGCATTTTACAAACTAAGCAAATTTTTTTGAGTCAAACTTATCCAGATATGCATATAACCCCTTTGCTTTCATAACTTCTTCATTTTTAACCTCATTTTCTTAAAACTTATCCTGAACTTCTTACTTTTCCTGGTCCATCATAATAGAGGCTTTAGTTTCAGAATCTAATTCCTTCCAAGTTGCCTTGTGAGCCAATTTAATGCTTTCAGATCCTTTAGAGTGGAAACTCTGATGCGAATTAGATTTAGATTCCTGGGCTTGCTACACCAATAGTTTTTCTTAAAGATATGCAAGAGTTGATGTCCATAACTCTCTTGTGCTGCTTGAATCTGCTCTCAGCAACATTTGCCTGTCTTTTATTTGAAGTGCAAAATCCCTTTCAGTACCCTTGATAATGCCAATCGACGTAATTTAATCAATAGGGATGACACCTTAATAAACTTCTTAAAAAATGTACCTTTCGGTTTAACATCTTTGCTCAATTTTTTTTTTTTTGAATAAACTAAATATTTACCATTATCTCTGACTGCAAAATGTCTTTTTTGAAATCCCTTTAGAAGAGCAGGACTTTATTTTTCCAAATAACCTTCAAGTTGTAATGCTTTTTAATATTTTTAATCCATATAATTTTCTAAATTAATATTAATTATAAATAAAAATCAAATGAAACCCTTGTTTATAGAGGCTTAGAATTTAACTATTCTCTTTTAATTGAGTCTGTTTAACTTTTATCCTTAATTGAATGTATTATATAAGTAAAATCCTTGATTAATTATTATTATTATATTATTCCTTATAGTAAATCCACACATGGAAACTGTTACTTAATAGATTAAAAGTCTGAACCAAAAAAATTAAGAACTTGCTGCTCTGGAAAATCGGTTGATCTAATTGAAACAATAACTTAATTTATAGGAAGCCAACAACAATATTGTTTAGGCAAAAGTAGACAAGATTGTGTATGCAAAGAAATAGAAGTTTGAAGATCAAATGGAAGTATGCATTGATGGCAATTAAATAGCTTAGCAAAATCATGGAAGCAAACAATCTCAATGATAATGGAATACATAATTTCATCAAAAAAAATAAATAATAATAACAGGAGGAAACTAAGAAGATGAAACAAGACATGCTTGATGAGAAATGCTTGAAAACTGCATTGGTGAAATAACAATTGGCATTGTAGATGTATTAAAACAAAAAGAAAAGAGAGGAAGAACTTCTTGAGAAACAACAATAATATGCTAGAGTATCTTGTCTTCTTTTATGAGGTAGATCTCAGAATGGGAGTTCAATATGAAATAGGATTTGGAATAAAAGAAAGCAGAAAGAATAGAGAAAATTAGATAGGAATAAAATTTATTTAAAGATTAAATTGCTAAACGATTGCAAGAGTAACAAGCACTGTGTGAATAGATGGGCACTGAAGAGTAGAGATTGCTTAAGTAATTTATTTTACTAATTTAATTCAAGTAAATTGAAGGATTCTCAAGTACATGGCAATAGTTTAAAAAATGATCTTATGACTGCATTAAATTTAAGCATCAAAGAGTATAATAGCATCTCAGGATTGCGACCCTAAAATTCTAAATCCTAGAGTTTGCAGAAATTGCCTAAAGAATCATAGAATAGTCCGTATGCCTAATTGCCAACAATGTTGTAATTGAAAGTCAGTGGACAGCTAAGCAATTACCTGAATAGTAATTCATCATTTCGAGAATCTTTAATGAAAGAGTATCAATTTTCGCTACCCTCCTTATGTAAGCCATCCTTTAATGAACAACAACAATAAGTAGACCGATTGTATCAATCCAAAACAATAAAGAATAGTAAATAAGATCTATAATCTATTCTCAACTATTGTGATAATAAAAGCAAGTCCTCCTAGACAAAAAAGAAACGTAGAATGAATTAAAGTGAAGTTTTATCTTCAGACAACCACTCTATTTCTTCAAAGTAAAATCGTAAAATATCTCAACAACAATCGATTAGCTAATAGTAATCAAAAGAGTTCGATAAAAGCACTTAGAATTAATAATAATCAAATTGATTTATTGCATTGAATATTAATTAATATTATAATGTCACTATATAGTTATGAACAATAAATTGCGTATTAAATAAATTAATTATGTAATCTGTAATTGGATCTATTGATTCTTCAACAACTGGGACTAGATTCACTGTTTGCAATTTGAATGGTGAATAACTTAGTTACCATTATGTCACTCACAAACAAATCACTCCTCACCAAGGATGGCTAGAACATGATCCAATGGAGATATTAAATAATACCATTGAGTGCATTAAGCAAGCACATAAGAAGATGAATGGAGAGCATAAGTTAGTGACTATAGGAGTAACAAATCAAAGGGAAACTGTTGTTGCATGGAATAAAAATACGGCAATACCTTATATGAATGCAATTGTTTGGAGTGATACAAGAACACATGATATTTGTTAAGAATACTTAAATAAATATCCAAAGAACTATTTTTAATAAAAAACTGGATTACCTATTAATACATATTTCAGTTCATATAAATTACAATGGATGATTCAAAACAATCCAACTCTTAAGGATGATCTCAATTCAGGAAATGTATTGTTTGGAACAATAGACTGTTGGTTAGTATGGAATTTGACAAGGGAATAAAATCATTTGACAGATGTAACAAATGCATCGAGAACTAATTTAATGAATTTGCATACTCTTTAATGGGATGAGCAATTATTAAAGTATTAGTTTGTAATATATAAGTCAATTCAACATTCCCAAAAATTGTTTGCCTCAAATTAAAGCATCAAATAGTAATTTTGGTACATTGAAAATCCAAGAGTATGAAGGTGTACCTATCAATTGTGTTTTGGGTGATTAGTAAGCAGCAGCCATAGGTCATGCATTGTTTCATGAAGGAGATTGCAAAAATACACAAGGAAGTGGTCTTTTTATTATGGCAAATATTGGATAAGAAATTAAAATCTCAGAATTTGGTTTATTAACTACTGTTTTATATTAGAAAGAGAATGAGAAGCCAATTTATGCTTTTGAAGGAGCTGTTGAAAGTGGAGGTTAACTGTTCAACTGGGCAAAGGACAAATTGTAATGGTTTGATAATTGGGAATAATTGAGTTAAAGTACAGTGAATACAGAAGATAATGGAGGTGTATATATAGTACCAGCTTTCAGTGGGTTATTCACTCCCTTTTGGAATTTCGATGCAACAGGAACTATAATTGGTTTAAGTTATTACACCACAAAGGATCATCTGAGGAGAGCCATTTTAGAATCAGTTTGCTATAGGACAAAGGATGTTATAAAGGCCATGGAATAATCAGGCATTAAGATTAACAAGATTCATGTTGATGGAGGGTTAACTAAGAATAAGGAATTGATGTAATTGCAAGCTGATATCACACAAAAGAAATTGGTCTATCCGGAGATAATTGAATCTACTGCTTCAGGAGCTGCCATGTTTGCTGCAGTGGGGTTGAAACTATTGACAGAGTAGTAGATCATTTAGAATATGAAGGTCTAATAGATTTATGAAGGCAAAAGGTCCTATGAGAAGCAATACAAATAATGGGAATTAGCAGTTAATTGTGCTTTGTAGTTCAAAAAGATTGAATGAATATTGTCTATTTGATATTGTAATATGTAATGTATCAGGCTACGAGTATGCATGCACCACCAACGGCTTTGATTCTTCTTTCTGCGGTTTTGCTAAAGAATTTGGCTTTGACAACGACAGGTTAATTGGGGAGTCTACCCTTTCCAAGGACTTTGAAATAGCCAGCCTTTGTAACATCAATCACTGCAGCTTTATCTTTTGAACTAGCATATTTTTTTCTGGTATCATCAGTGACAAGTGACCACAATTTGTCAATATTTACAACAGGTTTATGAAGAGTATTCTTCTTTAAATGGAAATGTCTCATGCCAGTCTAAGGTATAGAGAATGATGAGTACTTTTTGGAAATATCCTGGATGGTATTTGTTGAAATTGATGCGATGATGTGTTAAACCTCCTGAAACACCTCTACCACTTGGATGTTTTCTGTGTTTACCAACTCTACCATATCCGTGGCACACATGTCCTCTCATTTTACGGCATTTCCTCAATCTGCTGACCATTACTTTTTTATTTTAAATAAAAAGATTTTAATATGTGATTAATGTACTCATCCCATTAAATATTAAATTAACATTCAAATATATATATATTTATAAATTTACATGTCTTTTTAATGATGATTGAATTTATATTACAGAAAAATCTTGATTGAAATACATTCGCCACTCTGATCACCTATTTTTAATTCTCACACCAAACACACCTCTTTTTTTATTATTCACAAAACTCATCATAATTATTAACCATAATAAAATTATTTATGTAAAATATTGCAATTGTGATTCTTAATACTAAAATCAATCATAAGGTCTTCGATTTTTATTACAACCAAAATGTTTTCCTTATTTGTGCAGATGGTGGTGCTAACAGACTTTATGAATACAAAAAAGAAATTATTCCTAAATGCATCATAGGTGACCTTGACAGTCTTAAACCTGAAATCCAACAATATTATCAATCTCACAACTGCTCTATTATTAAAGTCGATGATTAGGATACATCAGATTTTGAGAAAGCAATATCTTATCTATAATAATTAGATGGATTTCAACATGTCATCATTATAGGTGGTTTACAAGAGAGATTTGATTAAACAATAAATTCCTTGCACACCTTGGCTAAAATTAACTTCACTGGTCAAATAATAAGTGATTACTCAATTGTTCGATATTTTAAGGAAGGTTTTCATACTTTTAAATTCTCTGAAATTGAACAAGAAAAAGGAATTAGCTTATTTCCATAAGGAACTTAGGCCAGAATCAATACAAAAGGATTAAAATGGAATGTGACTTAAGACAACCCCCTTATCTTAGGTAAATTCCTAAGCACATCCAATGAGGCTGTTGAAAAGTAACTTGAGTTCGATTCCCTCGATAACTTTTTCTTCGTGACTTAATTGAAAGATCAATACATCTGATGCATTTGTTCACGTAGATAATTAGCTTTATAAGCCTTGCATATTTAAATATTTTTCATTTATTCAAATTATCTCTTCTGATTTAATTAATTTTTCATTTCGAATTATATTATTATTATAGACTCGAAATAGGAATTTAATGTATTTTTTAATTCTAGGAATAACTTTTAAGACGAAGAAATTTAACACTCCTCAAAACCCTTAATTTATAATTAATATATAAATTTTTATGCGCTAATCTAAAATATGTTAACAACCAGAATGCAAAAGAATTCTTAGTACTCCCGATGGTAAAGGACCAATTATTCGTTGCAAAGATTGCCATACTAAAAGTTTCGAAAAAAGCATAACCGATATTTAATAGAGAAAGATTGAATTATTAAAAAAGAAAGAATAATTATAGAACTAATTTGAAGAGTACTTTATAGTAAACAAATAAAAATGGGATGCTGGTGTAGAAGAAAGTTTAAATGCTCTTAAGGTCAGTCTATAAAATGAAAAATATTAAAAATTGCAGCATACCATTTATATTAGGAAGCGTACATTGGCTAAACAATAAGAAGAATTGGACGATCATAAGAAATTGATTGATAAATTATAATCGTTTTCCAAATCCATTTAAGAGAAATATTACAGCTTGAAGCAGAGTTTGATAAAAAAGAGAAATTAGATCTAAGACAAGGAGAAATAGTTAAAATATAGATAGTACATAATTTTTGCTCAATTGCCCTTTCTCTTTGATAATCATATGATTTATAATCAGTATAAAATCAATGAGGAAATTTAAGAAATTGTATATGACACTATTTATGAACTCACTTCAACACGAGACGATCTACTATTAAGCACTAGTTTTTTAACTATAGATTTTGAGTAGTTGAGATTGTCAACTTAGAAAATTAACACAAAAAAAGGTGAGATATGCTTATCTCTAAAAAAAAGTACAGCCTAATGGAAAGAATACTTTCATGATAATGCCCAATACTATGAAAATTTTATTACTTCAATAATTAAAGTATATAAATTAATCTACTATTTGGGAAATCTGTTTAATGTAGTATTACCTTATGTAATTTATATTGACAATCATGGTTATCCTTAATTTCTGGAATATCAAATATTTACATAAAAAAGATCCTCCAATTTAATAGATCTGAAGGAATCATCACTTAGTCAGATGTAGATTAATATTTATTATCTCAAATATTACTTCAAATTGGATATCTAGGACAAATTGTACTCATTTTTTGATATAATTGACTTGCTACAATCTTATTACGATAAATTTGAGTTTATTCAATACGATATACTCAAAAATTTAATCTAAGATTACATTCCATCAATAAATAATCCTAGCATTAAATAATTAAATATTAATTAATAGAAACGCAAACCCATCCCTATAAAATTAGTTTAAACTTAATGCCCTAAATTTCTGCTTTAGTATTAAATTTCAGAGCAATAAGTTAGCAACAAATTGGACAATTCTTCTGAATTCTCAGATGTAGAATTTATCCAATGATATGATTTTATAATTTAATTATCAATAATAATCGATATATACTCAATAAGTTGCAATAAAATTTATTAATTTTTAGAATCATTCATCAATAAATTTTAGATTTAATATGCTGCAATCATCTCCTTTGACTCCAGTAATACATTCACAAACTCCATCTTTGCATTCTCCATTATTAGAGCAATCATTTAGACAGAATATTGTTGAGCAATCTTCCCCTCCCCTTTTATCCTCCTATTTACATCTACATTGAGGTGTTGGAAAATATTAAATGCAAGTTCCTTGATTTGAACAGTCATTCAAACATTTTTCATATTAGCTACAATCATTACCACTATATCCAGTATCACATTTACAATTTCCATATTAACAAGTACCATGACCTTAACAATCGACACATATTCTCTCAAACAATAAATCATTAAAACATATGCTACCTGGACACTGATAATCTGAAATCTAACAGTTATACCCACGATAATTATCTTAACAAACATAAATCCCATATTATTAACTCTTAGCATTTTATTGATCATTTTAGCTATATAGGATACTCGAACTATTTAATAGAAAGGTCTTGTTATCGTAAACAATCATCTGTTTAAATGTAGATCCAAAGTTTAATTAATCATAATTGTTATACCATTCTGAGTCATAATAAAAGAAATATGAATTCTCTGCAAAAAATCCTACCATATTTATTTCTGGTAAATATTGCCCAATTGGAGAACTTCCAATTTTTATCATTGAATCTACAGTTGTTTCCTACCAAACCTATTAGTCTAAATAGTAATTCCACGACTCGTATTGATTTGCGTTGTTAGCATCTCTTCCATAAAATAATTTGATGCAATTGCATTCTTCCACATAGACAATAACGCTTTGTTATAAGCATTTTGGAATATTTGAGGACAAGCACTATGTATTTTCTAAGATAGAACCAATTTTATATTCATATCCTAAATTCTTTAGTTTTTATAACTAAGGTATGTTAGATGTAAATTAGAATTCCTCCGCAGTCCCATCCCATAATTCTAAATTTACAATCAATTTTTATATAAAATTATTAGGCAGAACTGAAAAAGTGACTTGATTATTTATGAGATCTCCCAAGCTATATTTGTACAATTGATTCACCAATTAAGAATCATCAAACCCTCCAAAAATGTACATATATGAATCATCCTTAGTTAATGAATAATTTGAAAATTTATTTTAATGTTACAATAACATAAAGGAGCTTCCACAAGCATAAGGCAAAGGATATATAAGAATACTTTCTTTAAGTACGCAAATGAAATATTAATTTCCACTCGAATTTTCATATAACAAACTTTAGATTCCAATCTCAGTTGAAATTAAACAAATTGCATAATAAGAGTCCAATCTGAATATAACTAAATCACTTAATTCACATTCTAGTTAACTTGGATTCTGAAAGATCTAACATGTTTATATATTTTCTTTGACACTCTCTGACTTCCATGCAGTAGTTATTTTTATAATTAATAAAAATATCATTATTTTTATATTAAGGAATACTAAATTGAGCTTAAATTTTAGCAATGTGTTGTCAAGATATACATTAACTTAATTGGGTTAGTGTTTCGACTCTATCATTATTGGATATGGTTTGGTATTTTTCCATTTCTATCACAAATAGGTATTTTAGTGATTAAATATGAAAAATATAAAGAGGAAATTTAGTATAGAAATTAACACAATATTCAGGTTTTGTTTTTTTTCATTTTCTCTTAGATTTAGCAAGGCTTCTCGCATTCTGTGTGTGTACAATGATGACGCTTCACTATTTACTTGCAACATCTGCATTCTTTTTCTTTGGATTCTCTTTTTTTTCTTTTTTTTTCTTTTTGAGAGTCAGATTAACTATCCAAAACAAAATCTTCGTCTTTTTGCATTAGATCAACAAGATTAACTCGAACAGGTAAATCAGCTATTTATATAAATTGTGAGATACGTGAATTTTTGACTTTGATAGCATCCAATAATTTTGTGATTTAATCGTTTGGCAATCTCTCAAATATTTTAATTAGGTCGTCACTTACCTTTCTTGAAATTTTAATTTGTCCATTTTCATCATTTAATTTTGTTTTCTTTTTTATTAATTCATCTCCACTTTCAACATTAGTCAAACCTAATTAGTTACTTCTTCTTTTATTAATGAAAATTGTACTTATTATCAAGTTTCGATGAGCCTGATTGAAATTCTGATGATTCTTAGCTTTCACTCATTTTTAATAAAAATTTATATTTATGAAAATAATTAATATTGTTTACTATTTGATATAATCAATATTAATTGATAGGAAACTTATTTCATTTAGAATCAAATAAAATAATTGATTGAATCATTTTTTTCAATCAAAATTATACTTTATCTACAATTACCATATACGCGTACAATGTAAGTAATCATTATTTTATATATTAATTTATGCTAACAATAATGATTATCATTTATATCTTCTTTGTAACTAAATCATTTTCTAATAAATCTTGCCTTGATTAGCTCTACTCTCAATCTTTTTTATTGGTTAATAGAGACATTCGGCATGAATGATTTATAAAACATTTTTATAAATTTATACTCCTTCTTTATAAACTATACGTAACCTAATTCGTTAAATATTATAAAATAAAGACATATTCCAATAATATTAGTTATTCTATGTCAATTTATTATAATTACAATAATATAAGACTGACTTAATCATGTTATTATAGAGTATCATTCGAGACTTAAACCCACATGTCCTTTGCGAGTACGTAATGATCAAAAACGAAATAATATAGCTAAATTACATCGAAAATACTTTATTAAATTCATATATGAATGAGTAAGTAATGTTATCGTATCTTTCATCATTAGGATTCAATACCTTTTAAGCCAGCTAAGAAAGCAAAAAATCATATTATCTGATTCCTCTAGTCAATGCTCCATTCATAAGAAGATCGCATTATTCAAGAATGATTTCATCTTAAGAGAATAAATTAAATACATACTATCTCCGTTGCACATATTATTATCAAATAAATACAATATTTCATCAATGTTTGATTCATAAAATACTGGATTTTCTAAGGACATTTAATTACAATAAGTTTAAAGAATGATAAAAGCATTTGTATTATTAAAAGTATATCCTCTATATTTTTAACTAGTAAATATTTCTTTTATGGCAGGTAATACCCAAGCATTTTAGTTATTGAACATAAATTAATTCTAATTAAATAACTCTATATTCTTTATAGTATAATAAATTGTGACAACGCCAGCAATACCAATCAATGCTATTAATAGTAGATTTGCAATTATTTTAGCAGCAATTTTCTAAATAAATACAAAAATCATTACTTTCATACTATATAAGAATGAGAGCTGCTTGAATTTTATCGATGTCTTCTTTTCAAAATGTTCTCCTTATTTTTTCTCTATATCTATAATACTTTTCTCAAAACCATTTCTACTAATACTCCTTTTCGTTGATAATTTTTTTCTTGAATGATGTTATTTTTTCATTGTGATGAATTATCCTAAATCTCCATCTATAAAATGCTGAGTAATAGTTTACATTCATTATTTGTTACATAATAGAACTAGTTTATTGTTGTGTTCATCTTTTCTATGATTGCAACCTTCTCTTAGTATGGTATAACTGCCTAAACTCTAAATAAAACCTTTCAATAATGTAATAAATTCTACATTGTACTGTCTCTATATTTAAAATTAAAATCTAATTAGATACAACAAATTAGTTATCTAAAGGATTGCCTATAAAATGAGAAACAATATGAAATTTGAATTGGAAATCTCTTGAAATCCTAATCCCTAATTTTAAAGATAGTTCATTGAATCAGCTTAAATTTCCTAAAATTGTGTAAGCTATGTAATTTAAATATAAGAGTTACCATGTATTCACGAAATATATCTGATATTCCAAAATCTTCTCTAAACTATTAAGAGGCAAGCATATTTAATAGGTATAAATTAGCTTGATAAATTGTTTAAATATCCAAACCACTTTCATTTGAACTACTATGAAAATTCTCGTACAGCATTTTCAAAAATTTAGGTTCCAAGAAAACAAAATACATATAATCACCACATTTTTATGTCACTTTTTGATGATAATCATAAAATTATTCATCTGATTCAAATCCAATCAAATCTCCTTTTGTAAGATCCAAGCGAGTATAGTTTCTATTAAATAGTTCTATATCTATTTAAGTATTATAAGATTGAGCTACTATTATTTGATATTCATAGAGATAATCCACTAAATTTACCTAAATATTCAATAGCATTTACTGATTATATGATTGTACTTGAGTTGTAAATAAAGGAAGTCAAGAAGAAGCTTAAAAATACTATCAAAATTTGCAATAAAAATATGAATCTACTAATACATTCATATTGAACTATTAATGGATTGTATTTTTCTATCTTATTTGTATCCTCCTTTAAAAGATCACTATTACAAGTGATGAAATTGATATTCTTATACTGATCATTTTAATCAAAGTCTTAATTAACTTATGTCTCAGGTAATAAGACTTTTCCAGTAGATTCTCTATTTGAGTACAAATCCAATTAATCTTAAAATTTTATTATCCAAAATTACCATAAGCAAATGCATACTACTATCTTGGACTTTATTGTGTAACGGTTGTTCTTTTTGTTTGCGACTAAGATATTTTAAATACATTACCGAAAACAATGTATAAGATTAAGGGGTTTAGAATGATAAATTAATACCACGAGTTGATTTTTGTGGCATTTCTTTAATGAGCTCTGTTCTAACAATCTTTATTAGTATATATTTAATGGAATGCAAAGTCTTCTCTAATTTTAATGTACCTTCTACTCTTAATATCTTATCAATGCACTCTTCAGATTACGTATATTTTAAAAATAGCTCCTCTAATCTTACTATAATAAAATACTTATTATTTTAAATTTCTCCTTCCTTATTACCTCTTTGTAAACCTTGCATCTTCTTATAAATTCATTTTTTACTATTTTATATTTACCAAACTGATCTTTCACTATTAATTATCTTCTAAATGGTTCAGTGTGTATAGCTTAATTATAAAATTCAGATAATCTTTATTGAAATTCTTAAACTAATTCATACTTTTATTTTGGCACTCTTAAATTGAACAACACTTGTTTAACTCTTGACTTTTATTTGTCTTAAATATTAATAACATCATCAAAATTTAAAAAGTTCTGATAGCTTCCTTTCAATTCATCTTATTTTTATAAAAGAGATAATTATCCACTATTTGAACTTAATGAACTCCTAGCCATAGACGGCTATGCATAAAATAATTGGGATTAGCTCCTATCCACATTTGGAGCATTTAAGCTAAAAAATTCCTTATTCTCCATTGTTAAAAACTTTTCATACTGTGAATACACAATAGTTTTAGGAGCCAATATAAATAAACTTATTTGTTTGATTCCAATTATATCCTAAAGCAATTAAGTACATGAGTCTACTTCCCATTCATCATTTAATAATAGATACTATTATTTTGTTTGAATCTATCTAAACATAGCTATGTATTCAATTTAATTTGAAGCATAATTATAAATATACTTCAAGTATTTGTAGGCAGTTATTATATAACCTGAGTCATGCATACAAAATGCCTTCCTCCTCTTATATAGATTATAGGATTGCCCAGTTTATTAAAAATTATTGATAAATTACTAATGACACTGTTTAAACATCTAAGGCATTAGAATTGTGGCAGAACTATTAACTAGAGATTATTTATTGTAATTTAATATTTAGAATGCATTATTAGTACAATTCTTAACGATGCAAGATTAATTAATTTGTATTACAAATGTATTTCCAGATATTAAAAACTTTTACTAATAGTAATTAGCTGGTTCCTCATCGGAAGATTTTTCGTCTAAATATTCATCCTTCAGTATTTAATCTAAATTAAGTTAAAAATCAGGTAAAATTTCTAAATCTTGCAACTTTAATTTTTTATTTAATATAAATAATTTAAAGAAAAAGTAATTAAACCATTACCTATTTCTAATAGGAACCTTTTATTTATTGTGCAAATTTAAAACCTATTTCTATAATCCTTAAAACATTGTGATCAATTTACTTATGTTTTATAAAATGAATAGTTCATCAATTAATCGAATTTCCTCATTTAATAAGTAATTCCAGAACTATAATTAATATCCAAAAATGTTGATTATTATTTGAACTGTTTCCTTGATGTATGATTCGCATTACAGTAAAAGATCAAATGGTAATTTTGACTTATATGATTATTCATTTTTTTGTTTTATTAATCTAGAAATAATCAATCGAATATTAATTATTTTTATGCGTTAAAATAGGTTTAAATTATCTTCATTTAATTTATCTATTTAAGTTAAGCTTACTGAATACAATTTTAACTTATAACACAATAGCTCAATTAATTAGATACTTATTCTTTAATCTTATTTTTTTAGTTACATCGTTTCGTAAGTACACTTTAAGAAAAAAGTAGAAATTCTACCAATATTTTCATAAATTGCATCCCTATTAATAAGTATTCTTTTATTTCCTTTTGAGCTCATTTTGTAAATAGTTTTTGACCGAGAAAAGCAATTTATATTTGAACATATGGATTAATGCATTTGAACAATACCCCTCAACAATAATAGATACTCTGAATTTTATTTTAAGTAAACCATAGTTCGTTAATCGATTATTCTGGTAACACAATAACAGTTGATAGACTTCAATATTAAATATTATCTCAGTTTTGAATTTAATTAAGTAATAAGTAGAAATGTCAAAATTACTAAAAGGCAATAACGATCCTCAAAAAAGTTGATAACAAATGAGACTAATAAATTTAAAGCAAGTGCAAATTGCATACTTACTATAATTTAGAAATAATTGTTTAATTATTTATTGGAGAAAACAGGTAAGTCGAAATGCAATTAAATAAAAAGTAGTAAATACAAGAAGACTTATATTAAAGGAAATGCTACCTTTAATAACAATGATATTTACATTTAATTGGTTGTTTGAATCAATAAATAATTCTAAACAGCTATTGAAAAATATAGTTACAATCCAAAAAATGAGCGTTTAGGGCGAATTTATTTTCAAAAAGTTTTTTTTTTTAGAATGATCATAATGTAGAAAGAGTACTAGGATTATTAAGAATAATAGTTATAACACAATTGCTATGAAATCTAATACAATAAAGGTTAAATTTTTGAGTTATTCCCAATAGGTATTTTCGATTTATAATAAAAATCCATTAATTGACCAAAAATAGGGTTATATTAAATGTCCAATAATCTATATAAATATTTTATCACGAATATACTTGGCCATATACAGCAAAGGCTATGTTTGTCTAAGCATTGTTTTTCTTCAAATAATATAAAATCATAAACAAAATGATGATGAATATGTTAAAAGTAAATATTATTAAAATGTAGATTGAATGTAATATTGAAGACTTTAGCATATATTTGCCAACATTTAAGGAGTCTAAGATAAGGTAAAACTAATTTTGGTCATAATTGTCATTATCTGCAATTTTTAGGTATCTATTTTAAGAATTAAATGATACATTTCCAAAAGAGGAGAGGTATTGAGTATTGCTCCAATCGAGAGATAAATAAAACCAGTGTAATATGAAGTACTTATAGATTCCTTTAAATCCATCCATATTTAATAAAATATCATATATTTATTAATTACTCAATCAAATCTAAAATTTTTAACCCAAAAAAGAATGGTAATTTTAATTTTAAGTCGAGAATTTTAGCCTTAAATGTCAAGAAAAGATAAGAAATTCCATAAAATAAATGTATGAAAAAATATTGATATCAAATTTCAGAATTAATTAATAAATATGTTTTTAATTATATAATATTAAGTTTAACGATAATAATAATTTTATTTAACATTAACAGAATGATCATCGAAAATCAAAGGTGTTTTGGAAAAGAAATAGTTAATTCATCACTCTATTAGTCGATGGAATCAGGGATGATTGTTGAAAAAACAAAAAAACCCTTTTCAATTATTCCCAGAGTATTTGCAATCAGCTTGGATGAGAAGGAAAATAAAATCTTTAGAAGAGAATCGGAACGAATATAAATAGAGATTGAGAATGAAAAGTCCAAAGAGACTAAAAATCCTCAAAAAGTAGCATTGTACTCAGAAGAAATAATCCAACATTTGTTAATGGAAGAGGTAATTTAATAATTACTAATTTATATAGAATAAATATCAGATTGATTAATATATGACTTCTGAGATGTAGCCCAATATAAATATCAAAATGAGAGCAATTCTTGTAGATTGGCTGATTGACGTGCATGCTAAATTTAAGTTAAGAGATGAAACATTATATCTTACCATTTCCTTAATAGATAGATATTTAGCAAAGGAATAAGTGACAAGATTACGCTTGCAATTAGTAGGTGTAGCAGCTCTCTTCATAGCATGTAAATATGAGGAAATATACCCTCCTGCATTAAAAGATTTTGTGTACATTACAGATAATGCTTATGTTAAGAGTGATGTATTGGAAATGGAAGGTTTAATGTTGTAAGCCCTGAATTTCAATATTTGTAATCCAACAGCTTACTAATTCTTATCAAAGTTCTCCTCTGAATTAGATCCAAAAAATAAGGCTTTGGCTTAATACATATTGGAGCTTGCTTTGGTTGAATACAAATTTATAGTGTATAAACCATCCTTGATAACTGAAGCAGCCATCTTTCTAGTTAATAAAATAAGGTATTAAACAATCATATAATTAGATCTCCAAATTATAGAACCTAAAACGAAGCTTCATTAAAACCTTGTGCTAAGGAATTATGTTAGTTATTATAAACAGCAGACCTAAATACATTGTAAGCTGTAAGAAGAAAATTCAACACTACCAAATTTTATGAAGTTTCAAGAATAAAGGTTGAAAAAATCAACAAATGAATAGTTAAATTGGTGATTTTTTCTTAAAAATAATACTTATATTTTTATTAATTATTTAAGTCATTCTAAGGATGAATTTAATGTAACCTATCAAAAAGTGTAGAAAACGTAATTAGAGCATGGAAATTACTAAATGTTACTTCATCTTTCTTTTAGTTTAATTTAAAATGGAATAATTGTTTAAAAACATTTTTTCTATGATTGTTTTAGAATTAATAAGTATATAGCAAATAGAATATGATGATATTTTGATCCATTAATGTCCATTAAATAACTAGTTACTGTATTCTATTATTATTCTAAAGCAACTTCATTGTTGATAGAAGTCAAAAGTTGATATATTAATGCTAATAGTAAATTTCTTATAAAATAACATAATAAATTTTAATAATTCTTCAATAAGAAACAGGATGATGATAATCAATAATTAATAAAAATAAGAAATTATAGATTGTATTCACATATTTTCTCTGATTACTAAAGAATTTACTGATGCTTGATCTTTCTTGTGTTTGCTTTATTTTTGCTTGTTTATTTTTGTAATTTTGTGGAACATATATTTGCTTTTGGTTACTTTTATTTTTTTTTATCTTAATTGCTTTTGAAATCTTTAATACTCTTATAAAACAGTTTCAACATTATTAAGTGGAAAGTAATATTAAAATGAAAACACTGAATCAATCTCATCATCATAACATTTATTATCTATCAATTCATCTAATTAATGGAAACTTTTATAATGTTAATTCTACTCCTTTTTGATATCTTCTCTCATGGGAGCCAATTACGAAGCTGATACAGAATTTTTGGCTTCAAAAGGAAATATAGACTATAAAGACTTTCTTTTCAGTGTTATTGGTAGATCAGCATCTATTTGCCGTATGCTCAGACGATTTGATTATCTTTTATTAAGGTTATCATCTGCAATTACTTATCCTTACTTAATTTATGACAAACGATTTCTTTATTAGTATTATTGTCCTTGCTTTGAAATGGAATCTCTAACCTTGTCTTATTCTATATCAACTTGATTTTTAGTATTATCTTAGAAGGAATCCTCTGAAGAGGTTTCGGATGGAATTGAAACTATTTTCTATGTTTGCTCTTAAGAATCTTCATTATCTAAACTCTTATGTAAAATATTCAAATATCTTTTATCAGATCGTTTAAAATTGGCTCGTTGTTAATCCGTGTGGAATAATGATTTTTTAATCAAAACTTCGATATTCGGCTTATAAAATAGAAAGTTACAATCCCAAATAAGGTGGCTTTGATTGCATGCATAACAGCTAAACTATTCATTTTGATATTTTAATTAAATTTGATCTTTCATCTAGTGAAATTTTTAGCTGTCTATTGCATTATCTTTTATTAGATTAAGAAAGTCTTCTCTAGATATTTTATAAAGTTAAGTGAAGGTTACACTATATGCACTACAGAATCTGGCCTAAAGGGATAGGAACTCTAATTCTCCAAAGCTTTGTCCCTTTGTAAAACTCTTGAGAATCTTACCAGAATTATCATCAATTAATTGTATTTCTCCCTTCTAAATAATATAAATTGACTTGTCATCATTATTTTATTATTTATAAATCAACTCTTTAGGAGTGCACTATTAAAATTTAACATGATCCGCTATCAATCTAACTGTTGATTGAGTGAAATTTTTTCTAAAGAAATCTGCTTATCTCAAAACTCTTAATTACACATCTTATAACAGCTCTTGCCTGAGATTATTTGATAGTTAATTCAGTACCATATCGATTTCATTTTTACTTCCTGTATTTTCCTATTCAAAAAAGTATTTAATGTAATTTCTTATCCTGCTTTACAATGATAATTAAACTTCATTAAATTACATGTAATGGTTAATTAATAACAGTGTTCTTTTATATACCTATTGTTGGGTGTCAATGTTACTAAATATTTAGCCAATAGAATTGATTGAAAATGCAAATATTCCACTTGCTAAGAACATTAAGATTATAGAACACAGAACTTCATAAATATTTTATCCAGTGACATCTCCATACCCTACTGTAACCATAGTTGCAGTGGCCCAATAAAATGAATATCCATAACAAAAGGATGTTGGAGCATCAATTAATTTATATTTAATAATCCAAGATTCATTAAATTGATCCATGCTTTTAATACCAACATAATACCAAATGCAAGCCATAAAATGAGCAAAGTAGAATATAACAATAATTAATTAGGATAAATTTGCTAATTCAATTAGAGTAGATTAAGTTGTGAGAGTTTCTTCATAGGTTTTAATTTTCTTTTTTAATTTAATAAAATTAAGCACAAATTAAGTTAATACAATAAATTCTTTAAAGAGATAGGTGTCTATAGGTTATTCTCTAATGATGATGATGAGAGTGATTAGATAAATGATATCTTCGTACAATTCATACTTGATATAATAGAGAAGGATGAAAAGGCGATCCTTCATAATTTAGCCTTGATCAATAATGGCGACGTTTAGTTTAATTATTAAATCAAAAATCATAAAGTAGATTAAAGATTGCTCTATATTAATGATATCAGTAGAACTCTGAGGAGTAAATGCAATTTTGAAAGGAACCCACCACAATAAAAACATAATTTAAATAATTCTAAAAACTTGCCAAATTAGGATAAATTTGCTGGTTGGACTGAAGGTTGGAAGTTTAATTTTGATTGGCTCAAAAAGAATTTATTTTCTCATTTAATCCTTATTTAATTCCCCCAAATAAGTTTCTTTGAGAAAATTGATGAGATTGGTTTTTTCATTTTTTGGATAAATATAACCTATCCTCATGAGTCTAGCTTTGACTTCTAATATTAGTTTGTTCCTATTTATGATTTATTGAATTCTTTTGACTGTGGGTATGTGAGTAATGGTTCGATTCTAAAGAAAAATATATGGATTACCTGCAAAACTAATGAATTTTTTAAGTTGATTCCATTTACTGATTGCTATTGAATAGACTCTTTTAATGGATTATCAGAATTCGATTCCCAAAGTTGTAGTTGAGATGCATCAGTGTATTTGTTTGGGACTGGATGTTAGTCTAGAAAGATTGATTGAGGCTTGAATTTATCTTGGAATCTATCGGAGAGTCTTGCTGAAGCTTAAAGATAAAGGTAATTGAACCTTACTGAAGAGAATGGTGATAATCTTCCGAAAATTAGTCTTCCATTTAAATAAATTATATGAATTGCTAATTAACACAAAATTAATTCAGTCAACATAATCAAAATCAATTGCATTAATTACTACTTCTTTATGTTTAGAAACAATGCCATCTATTTCGGATTTAATTTAATCTTCATCTGCTTATTTGATTTAGAATCTCGCAGTAAATATCAATTTCTTCTCCTTGTATTACCACAATTTCATTTCTTAAGGTTCAAACCCTCTATGATTGAACTAAAATTGATGACACTTATTATTACATCATGAGAAATAGCAGCTAATACCTTCTTTCCTGAATAAGGTACATGCATCAATAATATTTTGCTGGTATCTTTTAATAAAGTAATTGTGGTTGTAAGAATGAGTAAGGAGATAATGATAGAGGCTATGGGGTCAGCCATATGGAACTGATAGTAATATATGAGCAAAGCAGAAATTATACAAGCAACACTTCCCAAAGCATCAGCTAGAATATGTAAATATACTCCAGACAAATTATGATTATGGTCATGGTGATGAGAACAATGATGATGGTGTTTTTCTTCCAATTATTCATCCACTTCTTCTGAATGAATGTGTCCATGATTATGAAAGAAGAATAATCCAATCACATTAACCAGTAATCCTAAGAATGAAACTATCAACATTTTTTCAGGCAGCACTTCCTAAGGAGTGATGACTCTCTCAAAGGATTCCGAAATTATTTCAACAACTGCAAACAGGAGGAACACACCATTAGCATATCCTGATAATATTTCTACTCTCTCAAAACCAAATGTATAAGTTGAATTAGCCTTTCTTTTGGCCATGAAACTGGCAAACAATGCTATGGCCAATGCACTTGAATCGATGAGCATATGGAGTGAATCTGTGATCAATCCCAAACTGTTACTGATCCAACCATAGATTAATTCAACGAACATAAATGAAAAGTTGAGAGACAGTTGAATCATCAATTTCTTTGAATCTGAATTATTTTTTAAATGATTTATGAATGCTTAGAATGAAATTTCATCTTCTCCAAACACTCTATTATTATTAGTCTAGATCAATTGCAATTCTTCTTCAGTGTTCTCAAAGATATTTAAAGCAGCTAATATTGGGAGACATACCCACATCACTGAATGATTGAAGGGATCAAAGATTTTATCTTTCAACTCGTAAATCAAAAATAAGAGACACATTATGACACCTATAAATTTATTGTGTTGCTCTGCTGTGATATTGTAGGTTATTTTCTACAAGGCCAACAAGAATAGGCCTATCATTAACAAATTGAAAAGAGGAAATTCCATGATATTAAATCCCTCCAATTCTTCTGAAAGCAGCATCTAGTGTGTTACAATAATGATACTTCATAGATAGATATGTTGAGTATTGTGACCAAAGCTAACACATATGATAAAATAGTGGAGATCTCGTCTTCTGTTTATATTTAATGTGATTAAATGAATTTTTTAGTAATTTTTTCTATTAGAGTTACGAGGGTAAGTAAAAATAGATTTATATCTGTTCCCCAAAAGAAGATGAGAATAACAAAGAAAAATTGAATCAACTTTATTTTGTTAAGATTCCTAAAGGCCAATTAATCGGCCACGTATGAACTTATTATAAGAACAATGCTTACATCAGAAATGAAAACATGATGAGACTATACAATGATGAAACATAGTGGATTAGTTTCAAAGTAGCTATACCCAAGATCTTGAGTGGATTCGATAATGCTTTAGTCTTCAATGTAATTATTCGCCAGACGAATAACAATATGAAAGTTATCATCAGGAGAGTGTTGATTTCAAAGATGGTGGGGATCTTCTAAGCATAGGTCCCTGATATTGACATCTTGACTGCCTGCTGTATGAAACATTGAATAAATGAATTCATATTTATATTGAATATAAAATGATGAATCTCATCTTCCAGACCATGAAGCAACTTATTTCTTGAACATAGTGATGACTTCGGCAAGGATGGCATTCTCTTCATCTCTTTTGGCCTTGGCTTCAGCATAATCAGCTCTCTTGTTTTCCAAGTCTGATAAGGCTTGATCTAAAGCGTCTTGTGATTCTTAGAGGATGATCTTGGATTTGGCTTATTGTGCTAAGGCAGCTTAGATTTACTAGAGAATGATTAATCAACAATATTACAGTAGCTAATCTGTCAGCATAGACTTATTTTCTTTCGTATTCAACTTTGAGGTTTGCTACTTCAGCTTCACTCAATGAAACCCAACCGGCCAACTCCCATGATGCATTGATTTCATTGACTTCAAGAGCTTCAAGTGAGGCTTAGAGGTTGGCTTCAAGGGATTCCAAGACACCCAAGACTCTCTCTGCCAAGGTTGCTCCTCTGCTTGATGATCCGTCTTCTTGTTTGTTGGCCAATTAGAGGAATGATTGTAACTCTTATTCTTAGAATTTGTTGCTGTATTGCTTCAATTTGTCAGCAACACTTTGAACTTAAACTAATTCAAAGGAGTCTCCATTGATAATGTATCCTGCAACATCTTGTTTGAGTACTCTGACAACTTCAAGAGCTTCTCTGTTTTGTTTGATTGATCTAACAAAGAGTTGATTGCTAAGACATTATTCGTCAAGAAGAACTTAGATCTTTCTATTTATTTCATCTTATCTTTATTCGTTCCAAGCAAGATAATTCTTGGTGTCTTGGAGTTCTTATTCAAATTGGGCTCTGTTTTCAATTGATTATTGGAATAATTTTTGATTCAAAGACTTGATTTTAGTAAATTACTCGATTGTCCTACTATTAGTAAACATAATTACTATGCGCCAATCCATTCATCTGTTTCATTCTTTTGATCTGCTGCAAATTGAGCATCCTTATTTGATTGAATCAAATCGTTCAATAAACCAAAGACAGTGTCTATGGCATCGCTTGCCTTTGTTCCTGTTTGAAGGAGAGCAAGAATTTAATCTTTAGTAGATGTGGCTGATGCCAATGCGACTAACAATACAAGGGCGATTGTCACTTTCATTATTTAATAATAATATATAAAAACGGGTAATTAAAATTAAATAAATATAAACGATGATGAGGGATTATTTCTATGCAATCAATTAAAATATTTATTAATTAAAACTACCAAATGACCACTTTATAGACACTCCCATCTTAACCTTAATTGATAATGAACATAAATACTTTGACTTATATCTCTATCAAAAAATATAATTGAATTTCGAACACCTCATAATAGTGCAAATTACTTTTTGATGGTCTCAGTCTCACCAATTCATATCTAAACATGACAATGAAAGGATCAATCGACTCAAACTTTTTTTGTTTAGGAGAATAAAGAAATGAATTTTATTTTATAATATAATATGATACAAATTCTATTTTTATACTTTAATACTTCTATTTGTAATTAATTGTCTCTATGCTCGTTTCTGCATATATCACGTAGAGATTTTGTGATTTAATTTGATGAGCAAGCAAGGGAATAAACATAAGCAAACTAATATATTATTTTATGACATGATTCTCATCTTTAACATACTTCTGAGTACCTTTTCTATAATTTTAATTTAAACTTTATTAGTTACCAATTTTATAGAGCATCTTTATCTGTTTTTTATTACATTTTACTAATTTATCTTCCTAATATATATAATTGAATTGGCTTCTATTTCTGCACAGGTGCCATTCTAATAGATGTGTGACATTAACATGTTTTTGATGCTCTTAAAATTCATCAAAATTAGTATTTTACTCTTGATCAAATATATAAATATATGTTGCCAAAATATAGATGATAAGATTTTATTTTTGATATTTTTGTAGATGGAAGCACATCATTTAATAGAATATGATGATATATCCAAGTCTAGTTCTGAATAAAAAGTAATCGAAACTATATTGAATTTTATATTCTCAATATTATTACCTAAAAGGTTGGGGCTTTTTGATTTGTATGTTACACAAAACTATAGAAGATCAAAATGATTGCTTATTCATTTTAAGCTAGTGAATCAAAATTAATAAAATAAAGAGCATGAAATTTCTGAAAAGGATATAATGAGCTTTTAAAAAATCAAAAAATAAACTTAATAGGATCTTCTAAAATTTGGAACGCCTGTTTATTAATATAGAGTGTTTTACTACACAATACTAATAATAAGAGTATAAATAAATAGTTGCATCTGACTCAAATAATAAAACAACGATACCACCATTAGGATTTCCATACTACAGAAATTAAATGATTCTTCTAACAAGAACCAGTTTTCATTAAAACTTTCATAAAATTGAGCGAATGTTTCTCAAATTCACAATTAATTATAGAATCATTTTGTTAAGAATGATGATTATATATAATAATAATAAAGTTCCTTAAAAAAAAGAAATTGATTTATATTAATTTGTAAAATTCTATTCATATATATATTCTTCATTTAAAACTATAGAGCTAACTTAATTGATCAAAATTATCATTTTGGGGATAGATTTGTTCATAGGTTGTTTTCGCCAAATTATTTTATGTGTATGGATCATTATTGATAAAGGATTTGATATTGTTGTCATCTTCTGTGTTGATGATGTAATATGCTCCATTGTACGGGAATTGAGCTCCGCCTATAATTTAGGCACCTTTTGAAATTAATTTTTAGAGTTGGTTTTCATGTTCTGAACGCAAAGGGACTAAAAATGAATAAGTGATAAATTGGGTACTGCGATGATAATACATGTCTTAATTATATTGTTGAGACACCAGGAAGTATTTCGAATAAAGGGCGAATGAATATTTAATTTAATTTGTGATCATGAATATTAATTAAATTATAAAATTATATGAATTAAATTCAATAAGAGATAACAACAATCCCCACAAAAATCTTTAGGAATGCATAGTGGATATCTAAAAACTCAAGTGTAAACAAGAGGAAAAGTCCAAATTATCCTTGCAAGAGATGGGGCCATACAGCTGTCTTGCATGATAAATACATGTATGTTTTCAGCGGGTGTGGCAAATCAGACAATGCCAAATAATGGGAATTAATCTATCGAATGGATTGCTTAACATTTTAATGGGAAAGACTGGCCAGCCCTTCTGCCAATCACCCAGCTGGTAGAGATTCCCATTGCTCAGTTTGTCTTCAAAATAAGCTTTATTTTTTTGGAGGGTCTAGCAATGACTAAATTTTGGGGGATTTTTGGAGCTTCGACATTGACACATCAGAGTGGACAGAAATATAAGTGCCAAAAGACATGCAAGCAAGAGAAGGACATTCAATGGTCGCTTTATCATAGAGATTAATATACATATACGGAGGTTGGGACTAAGTACAGAACACTATGACAGAGTCTCATTGGTTATATGATATAAAGACAAACAAATTTTAATAAATCATAAATTTCACAGGAGACGAGATGATTAAATTAGAAAGTCATACGGCAAATAAGATTGGAGAGAGTGTTTACATTTTTGGAGGTCAAGGTTAAATGTCACAAAAGCAATTAATATTTTATAAGGATTTGTATAAGCTGGATTTTGAGAACATCAATGACTTACAACAAAGATTTGACTAACAAGATTCACTAGAGGACAAAAAGTAAAATGGTGAAAACAACATAGTAATCAAAATAGAGAAGATCAAGCCGAATGGATCATAGTAGCCCACACCTCGTGCATCTCATTCTGCTGTGGCTTATGCTGATCGATTTCTTTTTATTATAGGAGGGGAAGGGTATGTCTTTTGAAATATCAACTAGTTATTAATATGATTAATAAAAGGATAACGAAGAGGAAGCAATTGAGTAGGATTAAGAGGATAATTTTTAGAATGTGGATGAAGAGGAAAAGCCAATATATCCGAAGAATGACATTTGGATATTTGAGACTATTATGAGGGTAGAATTTTTTAATTAAAGTGTTAGACTTGGAGTAAATTAGTACCTCGATCCAAGACTCCTATGTTTTAGCCAAGATTTTCACATAGTTGTATTGTTTTTAAAGACCAATTGATTGTATTTGGAGGATTGAGAAGTATGGGAGAAGTCTTGGAAGACATTATGGTATTGCACTTAAAGGATAGTGAAAATCATTTATAAAAGTTTTCAAGAGATGAGATGAAGAATGTTTGTAAATATTGTTAATTGATTTATGGGAATTAATAGGAAGAAGACATCTCTTTCAATAAGGTAGCAGAGAATAATGCCATTCGTTAACCAAAGTTATCCTTAACCTTCATCGATGAGTAATTTATTAAAAAGATTTTAAATTAGAATTTCGAAACTCGTTTAATCACCAATGTCTTGTTTTGGGTTGTTTTTAGACAATGCAAAAATATCTGAAGCATCTGAATTGAAAATTGAATATGCCTATCGTCTTAGAAGAAAGAAATCCTAATACACAACTGATGATATGCAAGAGAAGATACCTTTGATAATTTTATTTGAGAAAGAAACAAAGGATTTAGAGGACTTGAGTGATTTTCTTTTTAATTTCGATATTCCAAAGAAGAAGATATGTTTAAACAAATAGGACTATGAATAAATTACTAGAAATGGAGGAGAAGGCTTGATTTAAGAAGAACAGCAATAATTCAACAAAAAATAATATGCGTTGAATTTCAAAATTGCTTCACTTCGATTAGGCGATAGTGTTTTGATTTGTCACAAATCATAGAATAATTTTTATGTTGGTTTTATATCAATGAATAACCTTTTAAATCCTAATGATGAATCTTTGACATTCTATAATTACACTCTTACTATTAGTAGTGAGAAGGAGAGAAAAGTCGATTCTCCTGAAAGTAAAACTGTCCTATTGAATGCTATCACTCATCTCTTGACTGAGGAAGACTTCATAATTAATTGCAATTACAATTACACAAAGATTTTTATATTTGATCTTGCAAAAATACATTCTCATTAGAAAGTATTTGAATTGAACCTTTACAATGATGATATCGTCTCAAATACATATGCAGCTTTTGATCTCAAGAAGGATGAAGCCATTAAATATCCTGATTATTCCTTAAAGGAATACATCAAATTCTATTCTTTGGATTAACTTCCTTATAAGATGTTTGTGAATGATCAACCTCAAGCTTTTTCATCCATCAAAAATAAGATGGAAAACAAGTTCAAAGTCATGGTGGGAAACGAAAAGTTAGTCAATAGATTGAATGAATGCACTGAGGCTTATGGTATTTGCAGACTCCCCTAAAATAATTTAGGGATATTTTTATATTACTAAGGTAGATTGATAAACAGATACAAACGATCCTTGGGAGTATTCTTAGGAGACTAAGAATATAGTGGCTATTTAAACTTATGTAAATTCATCAAACCTAATTTAACATCTGAAGTATTAATTCATTTTTCATCATTAGGGTTTCCAAAATTCATATTTAAGCTCAATTTTGTTTCAAATACTAGGATCTTTGGAAGAAGAGTTAGAACCAGAAAGAAGAAAGGAGATTAAAGTTTGAGTTCAATGATTTTATATCAATCTACATGATCTATTTTAGTTATTCTTTCTCTTTCTTACTGTAAACTGTTTGAATAATTAAAATAAATACACAATAAAATTATTTAATATAAGTAAACAATCTAAATTACAAATGAATGATAAACATGAGGCATTCTTTTTTGTTCAAAGTTAGAAAAGGAGAATACATCAATAAAATTATGCTTTAAAAGTGGTTTCACGTACAAAGGTAGACAAGGAGACTATTCAGTTGAGTGAATCGTTGTTTAATGCTAAAATTACTGCTAAATAATCATCTTGTATCATCAGAAATATCCAAAGATCCATTCAATAAAAAATCAAGTTTTATGATGAATAACTGAGAAGCAGTGATTCATTTAAAAAATAAGCAAACACAAAAAGTTTGAGTCCAGGTACCATTAAACCCAAACTCTTAGAAAATTAAGAATAGTCTCAGAACTAACGACTTTCAGCTTAACAAATCATCATATAACAAAATCCAATCAAAAATAATGAATAATAAACACAAGCTCCAATCAAAAACCTTAACGAAACTTAATAATCTTAAAAATACATGAAATAATACACATAAAGTATTTCTCCTTCTAAAAAACAACCTGACAAATCTGAAAGGAAGAGAACTTAAAATTATTCATCCCCTAAAATCATTCATAAAAGTAGTTCCTAATATTTACAATAATCAGAACTGTAAAGTTGCTATTCAAAACAAAAAGTTAGGGATCAATAAAAAGAACAGGAGAATAATTAATCTACAAATAGAGCATAAACTGCAAGAGTTACTTCAATTGCAGAAAGAAATGAAGAATGGAAACAAAAACTATAAAATAAAATAGATATTGAATAAAAGAAAAAATAATAAAAAGAAATGGTTTACTGTACTTTCAAACCCAGAATTAATAATTAAAGAAGTGCAAAAAAGTAATAATCAAGCGTAAGTAAAGGATTTTAAACAGAGATTAATGAATTGATGCATCTTATTGATGCTTAAAGTAGAGTAAAAAGTAAATAATGACAATAACATTTTGTTTATAGAATATTTTAAATAAGAACCATAGAAAATAATATTATTTTACAACAATTTTAGTGATATTATAAGGTATTTCTTTTAAAATTTTCTAAATAACAAAGTTGACATTTATTTATTTATAAATTTAATTTTTATGCCACCAAAAAGATAACATCATAAAACTTAGTCTTCAGAAATCCCTCCCCAAGCATTAATGAGTTATCTCTCAAATAGAGAATAAATTTAAGCACGATTCTCTAATTCCCCAACTTTACAAATAGATTACAAAGTAACAAAATTAATTTATACCAGGCTAACAAATAATTAATCCATTAATAAAGTCCGTTGCTTAGATCAAATGGTTCTTAGAATAATCTAAGGGTTACACAACAATAGTATTATTTTATTATAAAATCTGAGACAAACATAAAGAAAAGTATAATAATCAGATCTCCTCAAATCAAAAGGGTTCATGTCTCCTAAATTTGTTAGCCAAGAGAAAAAACAATTGTAGTCAAAAACTGTGATGAGATAAGGAGGAAACCACATCAAGACACAACCACATTCGCATTAAAACTCTTAGTCATCACTTAATAAAATTGATAAAACACAAGATGATTACAAGTAGTTATCACTTATTTCCTCTGCTATGCCAAAATCATCTGAGATTATGCTGACTTAACCTTAATCTGCGATGAATAAAACTGAACTCACATTAAAATAGAAAGCAGACTTAGCAATATAAGAAATGAAGTAACGATAATAAGAAGAATTGTTTTAAAGGATAAACTTTTAAAAATCCTTAGGAGTTTCAAGTGCAAAACACTAATCTCAATTGTTTATGCAATCAAACTCCTATAAGTCCAGCAGCACCAAACAATTAGATGGTCAAAAAACTTAAGTTCACTCAGCTTCTTAACCAATAATTGAAATTAATCCTAATAGACCCATCACAAACAGGTAAATGAATTTATTTATTTCATAGGAAGTAATTCTAAGATACCATAAATGTCATATTATTATGCAAAACGCATAAAGAAAAGATAACTGTAGATGTCTAATAAAATTCTATATAATATTTGGTAGATCTAGTCAAACAAATTATCATGAAAAATTTCGGAACCACTTTGCCTACAGTGATTGGAATTAAAACTTGCAACATTTCGATTCCTGTCGATTATATCTTATCAAAAGTAGAGAGACCCTTGTCTCTGTTAAATTCCATTTAACTCCAACCATTGATTATTGAACCTGTATTCGCTTTGGAAAATGAAATCAAGACACCCAGAGTCAGTCTTAAAGATTTTGAATTCATAAGATGCATAGGCATGGGAGGATTCTCTAAAGTTTACATGGTAAGAGAAAGAAGATCAGGCTAATATTATGCTATGAAATTGATAGAGAAGAGTCCCATAATCTAATAGAATAAACAAAGTATCATACAAAATGAAAGAGATATTATGTCAATCCTTAATCATCCTTTTATTGTGAAAATGCAATATGCTTTTGAATCTAGGAAATATTTAGTTTTTGTTTTGGAATACTGTTCTGGAGGAGAGTTGTTTTACCTTTTGCGAAAAGTATTTTGATTTATATATACATTAGGTCAAAAGGATGAAGGAGGAGGAAGCATTCTTTTACTTTTCAGAAATTTGTTTGGGCATGAAACACCTACATGAAAATAACATTATTTATAGAGATATCAAACCAGAAAATATCTTAATTGATTTTGATGGTCATGTTAGAATTGCAGATTTTGGGTTATCCAAACCTAACATGACAGAATAAGATATAGGGTATTCATTTTGTGGATCCCCTGAATACATGGCACCCGAGATGCTATTAAAATCTGGACATACATTCCAATTAGATTTGTATTGTTTAGGAGCATTGCTATATGAACTGGTTACTGGCTTACCTCCCTATTATTCGAGAAATACGGAGGAGATATACACAAGAATTCTTAATTAAAAGTTGAATTTTCCTCCATAATTACAATTGTCCCCATAAATTAAAGATCTATTAAACAACTTACTGGCTAAAAATCCAAAAAATAGAATCGATAACATAGAAACCTTGTTAAGACATCCATGGATGGTTTAATGGGGTGACAAAAATTTATATAAGGATATTTTATAAAAAAGGATTGAATCCCCTTTTAAAACAGACCATTATTCGTTTAATTTTGATGAAGAAGAATTTGGCCAGGGTGAGGCAGAATTCTTAGCTTTCATAAAGCCACTTTAGCAGAATATCTCTGAAAACTTTCCTAAAGAAATAATATTAAAACAATTCTATTATAATAGTAATGAAGCCAATTTTTAAGAGAGTACTGGAGGTACTAGAAATAATTAGATGGAATAATAATGCACACAAAGGCAGAAAAGTAAAAGGTAGAATACATTTGAGAGTGAAAATTAAATGAACCACCAGGATTAAAAACTCTATTTGTTAAGCTAACTCAAATTACAAACTGATCACGATTAAAAGAGAAAATCTGCATGAACTTTATTTTAGTTTATTAATTTTTGTTAAAGATTATATAAAATATACTATTTATTATAAAAAAATTTAAAATTTTTTTAACTTCATCTTTAATAGTGGGGTCAATATTTTTATTGCTATTAATATTACAATAATGGGTGTTAAGAAAAATTTTATTCAAGAAATTATCTTTTCAATTATATTAATATATTGGAAAAATTTGATGAGATTAAATTGATTCATAAATTTATTTGTATTTAAGAGATTTGATAGGTATTACACTATGAATTATAATAATATTAAATAGTGACAAAATATAGAGCACTAATTTATTTCATTATTCACCATCAGAATTAACTATTTTAATATCAACTCCAATTTCCTCAAAAAGCTCATTTAAATCTCCTTTCTGCTGTTGTGGGTTTTCATTTAGTTTATTCTCTTAGAATTGTTAGCGACCAATTTCGTTATTATTTTAAACTTAAGAAGATACAATTTATTATGGAAAGACTGGAGGCAACCAATAGCTATTGAAAATACTCTGACTCAAAGGTACAAAATAATTAGGCTAATTAGCGAAATATAATAGTTATTAGATTGATTAAGTCCCAATTGAATTTCTTATATAATTCTAGGTTGGATCAGATTAAGTAGATGTAGTTGTCGTATTATCTTCTACCTTAACTTTCTTTTTAATTTGATTTAAAACTATATTTTAAAAATCAATCACATTATAAGGTGTTAAAAATAATTTATTATTTTTATGATTAAATACTACAACTCCACATTTTTCATTATTAAGAACTAAATTCTGATCGACCTTTTTAATATTTAGTTCTTTTTTATATAAAATGCTTTTGGATGTTTTGATTAATGGTTCTTCATGAAAGAGATCGAAAAAATTATCATTATTGATTTTTTAAGCTTCTTCAATCTTACCTTCTAAAATGCATTTTTCTATGTACAATGCTTAGATGGCTAAAACTATAAACTACCATTCATAGTTATCGATTTCTTCAATTGGAGTAACATTGCCATAATTTTTAGAATAGTCTTTTCTCAAATTTTAAACTTTTTCAAATAAATGAGGGTTTATCGTTTCAAACTCATATTTCAATTTTTCTTTTCTAAGAATAGAGTTGTATTTATTTTTTAAAGAATTCTCAGTTCTAGCCCTCCCATAAAGGGTTGATAGTTCTGACCATTTCTTACCTCTTATTAGTATTGTTTTTAACAAATCTATTTCTTATTGTTTACTCCAAGGATCACTAATAATTATCTTTTTGGTACTTCGAAATATTTGGATCCAAACGATTAATCCATCGTTCTCTACACTATTTAGGTTATCTGAATATTTTATTATTAGATCTTTTAAATATCTCTCTTGAAATTTTAGACCACTTATTCTCCCTACCTGTTTTCTTAAACTCTCTAAAACTTAGAAATACACTTACTCATGCACTTAACAGAGTAAATCGTCCTCTTATTCGGTCCAAGGGGCCTCTGATAATGGTATTTTATATTTTTATTCCCACTTCAATCGACATTAATGAGCATTCCTTCCTAAAACCATTTTTGATATTTCTCTCCACTCTTCAGTAGCCTTAACAAATTAATATAATATATTTCCATACTAGCTATTTATTATCCTTGATTCCTTTGTAAATATAATATCTCATAACAATCCAATAAAAGAGTTTCTTCTCGAAATCGCTCCATTTTATTGACTTTTTCTTAGCATTTTGACTTAAAATTCAACAAAACTGATACATATTCTTTTAAAAAAGTAAGATAGCTTGATCAGCTGTTGGCCAATCTTTATAATTCAATCTTAAATTTTGACCTACTTTAGATAACAGCTCCAAATTTTCCATGATAGGCGATGTCTTCTCGATAAATCCAAAGAACTCCCTGTTAACTAATTCGTATGGATAAACTATTAGTCAATCATCTTATGGATTACTTGTTAAGTCTTCCATTTCACAACTTCCATTCAAAATGTGATCATTGGAAATTTTTGTATTCTTCAAGGCAATCATATATATTATTAAAAAAATACTAATATCTAACAAAATTTATATTATAATGACTAAATCAAAGACAAGCTCATCATTTATTCAAGTCAAATATGAATTTAAAATTTGATCTTGACTAAAATCAAAAATAGAAGTTTTCAAATCCAATTATTTAGAAATAATTTATAATTAAGTATTCATTTAATCTCATTTAATCATTAAAGTATTAAATGATAATATAATAATATTAAAATTATAGTAAAACTATGGACTGTCTAAATATTTATAGATACCACCTGATTTCACTGCCATTCTTCAAATTAATCATTCATGCCACTTATATTCAATACTTATTGTAAAAATACTAAAAAAGTATTTGTTACTAAAATATTATTTATTTGCTCGACCATTTAAATGGCCATTTTCCTCTTCTCAAACATTATTAAATTTTGATGCCTTACATATTTACAAATAAAATTATTTTCTAGAATCCTAAAATAACAATATGTTACGATAATATTAATTATTCATTTAATGATAACTGTTTAAATAAGAACCCCTAAAGTTAAATTATCCAAACACAGAATATAAAATAGTTAGCCTACAATATTAAACTACTCAAATTTAAATAGTTTTCACGAATTTTTCAATAACAGTTCACATAGCAATGAAAAGAGATAGAGAATATTTAATGGTAGATGCAAAACAGAAAATACCTAAATGGAAGTATCAATCAAGACGAACAAACAAAAATTGTCTAGTTAATCTACAACCATCAGTTTGGCAAGCAGTACTAGTCCTAATTAAGGTATGAAAAATGGAAAAGTCAATTCTAACAGCAGCTTTAAAATACTATAACAATCGAATTCTGTCCATCCCTTCTAAGAGAATGGAACAAATGAAAAACTTAAATAGTAATTACAAAAAGTTGTCGAAAGAACTAAGAAGATGATGAACAATTATTAAGAAGTCTCAAAAAAATGGGAATAAAGGGAAATAGAACTTAAATAAGAAATATCAACTTTAAAACAAATCATTCAAAAATAAAATGCCCAACTTGAAAAACATAATTTAAATCCAATTTGTTTGTGAGAAGCCAAATATTTCATTGATTTTCCATTACTTTATTATATATATATATTCATTTAAAATAAACTCATTAATCTATGAAAAATACTTTATAAAAACCACAAACATATCAAATACATCTGATGGAAATAACCAAAAATATAAAGGATAAATAAATCAATGAAAAAAATCAAATCTTTGAGTAAGATTTATTTAAGGCGGAATAGCAAGTTTTATTAATAAATTCTGAAGTTAGCGAATCCTCTACACAAAAGAACAACCAAATAGAATTGACAAAAGATTATCAGAGTTCAATAATGGTATAGAGTTAGATGTAAAATCCAGAATTGAAAATATAAAATAAGTTATGATTACTTTAATTAAAAAAATAAGGTTGCTTGTGAATAAGAATGGATGAATTTTTGTAAATTAACAGAAATATCATTTTCTCATATAACTAGCCCAGAAATGTAACTTATCAGTCATTTTAGCAAATAAAGAGTTAATGGACTCTTCTAATAAGCCTAAAAAGTGAATTTCAGCATTCTCATCACTGTCATCCAATCTAAATTTTTCATACATCTATTCAATTGCTTCTTAACTGTAGTCTTTAATACCAGCATCAGCCATCAAAAGAAATAGATTTATAATCAATTTAGCATATCTTCTTAAGTAGACATAAACCTCAACACATTTTGATTTGAATAAAGTGTATAAATCTGATTTCTACCCTCCCATGGCTTCCACCATTTCTGGACACAATTTAAATGGAGGTGGGTATGGTTTTGGATCTTTGCCCAAGATGAATCCAAAATCAATATGAAACATCTTGCCTTCATTGTTAATTAGTAAATTCTCCAAATGTCTATCTCCAATTCCTAGGAAATATGTTAAGACACAATATCCTGCACTAGAATAGATGTAATTGGTCATAAAAGTTGGATTAATACCATATGGAGCTTTTTTAACAACTTAATCAATATGATCTTGTATAATTTTAAGATTTTCAAGATCTTTTTAATCCTAGAATATAAATTGTTATTACATTATTTTTCAAGGTCAAGGTCTTCCAATAGTAAGGGTTCAATTTATCTTCTGAAATCTATCTTAAATAAGGTTGCATCCCTTGTTTTTTATTGATGATGATTTCTTGAAGTGTTACATTATCAGGGACGAACTCTAAAAATCCATCACTTTTAGAACAGGCAAGAATTCTATAGGGTAATAATTTCATATCTTAACTAACTCCTTTAAGTAATTCATCCATTAAATTAAAAATCTACATTACCAATTGATCTTATCTTAAATCATCTCCGTTTTTGAAGATTAACTTAATCTCAGATTCCTCATCTCCTTTGATTACATGGAATCCCAATCTAATTGGAGCCATGGCTGATGAAAATATGGTAGTTCTCTCTGGGACAGCTCTAATCAATTCATATTCTGGATAAAGACAACATGGATGTTATGGTAATTCTGATGAATTTTAATAGGCAGATTATGACAATTAGTTTTTAATGTAGTTGATTCTGAATTGCCTATCGTTTTTTAGAGATCGGATTTCAGTGGCTAGACTTTGCAGTTTTTATCTAAATTTGGATTGTCCCTAAATATCTTTAAAGAGCTTTTCATTTTTGGAACTCAGCATTGATTCCAAATCTAATTTATTGTTTAATATATTAGAATACTTTCGAATGTATTATTATAAAAGGCTAGAATAATGTTCTTGGAATCAGCATTCCAGCCATCCTTCTCTACATGAAGATACCAATACAAATAAGTAGCTAATGATTTAGATCTGATGGCTCTCTCAAACAATAGATTAACGAGTTCTGACTCGTCAAAAGGTTCATATTTTAATGCCTACACTAATTACAATAAAACATTTTCAATCTTTTCGTCACTTAACTTACTTAATTGTTCAACAGCATATTTTCTAATTTCCAACATACTACCTTTATTCCTCTTAGATTTTTTAAATTCATTTGCACAAAAGAAGGAAGACAATAAAAAGAGACAATCCTCTCTGTCAATAGGAGACCACTTTTTCATTAAGGTTAAGGCATCCTATTCTTCCTTTTGATTTTGCCAAGCAACTGAGTGGAGGTAGAATGGCAAAGCACTACCATATTACATAGCCCAATATCGATATTTAACAAATAGTTGTTTGTCATCACTTTTGAGTTCTCCAATCAAAGGTCGAGCCATCATTTTCCTCATTTTTTCCTCTTCATCCTTTTGAGGTTTTAATGTTTCTGGATGATCACTATACCTCAAAATTAAGTTCATCATATCGTGAATGGGATCAGGTTTGCCAAACTCTTAATCAAAGTCACTGGTTCTGAAGGTGTCGCTCAATTAATTTTGATCAATAAAGATTCTTTAGGTAGGAGCTTTAGCTTGATTTGCGATTTGATCTTCGGGTTATTTATAATATCCTCCACCGATTATTTATTATTCCGTATCGTTTTGAGGATATTCGTAGTCCTCAAAAAGGATGGGCTATTAGAAATATTGATCCAATTAGACTTCCAGAAATGCTGTGGGTATTATCTTGCTGAGATAATACAATCTGATTTGAAGGTTTTATTTTGATAAATTTTTATTGGTGTCATTCTGCTCACCTTTTGAGACTTCATCTATTTTTCTAGTACAAAAATTCAAGTCCTGAATGTTTCTATCCTTAACAAGACCTGGTGTTTTGGAGTTAAAACTTGTGTCTGGTTGGGTATTCGGCCAAATAAGCAAATTGATTTTTCCTTCTCTTAATTTCAAATTTTCATCGAACAAAGGGAATGTCGTTGATCCCAAGGGTTTAGCCTCCTCATATTTCTATTGAGTGCTGTATATGCTCAAGGCTATTAAGGAATTGTATGATAAGTCCTTAATATTGGAATTAAAAAAAATGGTTTCTTATTTTTGTAAGGAGTGCCTGCTAAAGGCCTTGAATGTCTTGGTTGGGTACTGTAACTGGCCATTGATGTAGAGCGAGGCCACAATAATAAGTTGCTCGTCTTTATTGGGATCATCTATCTATTGGGTTATATATGATAAAATTTACGAGTGAATCCAGTACATTGTTTCCGTCCCATAAATTAGAGATAGTCAGTTTAACTGGTACATCTTAAAGCCAAGTGTGGGGAGTATAATTTGTATAATTTTATAATTCCATAAATATTAAAAATGGAAGATTTCTATGATTAGTTTAAAGAGTTTTACGATAAAGTGAATAGCATCACGAATGTTAGATTCGCCTATATGAAAGAATTGTATAATCTGGGATTAGAACAATTCCCTGAAAACCTCGAGATTTTAAACTTTTAACAGAACAACTAAGGCAGCATCCAGACGGGGAACACCAAATTAAAAAAGAACTGGTCAGATGAGGATAAAAGGGTCTTGATATGGATTATCGGAAAATACATGGCCTATCATAAAAGAGATTTCAAATAAATTGTAATGTTTTCAACTCTAACCATTTCTTTAGTGTGAAGAAGATTGGCAGAACATATCATCGATGATGTTGCGAAGAGACTCCTTCTAGTGCAAACAGAAGTGGCTACAAATGTTGAAGTTGCCTCTTCAATAAGCGCCCTGGGGACAAAATGAAGATGAAGCCTTAGTTAGGATAATAAGTGAGTTTTAGGCTCAGAACAAAGGGAATAAATGGAGTCAAATTGCTACTGAACTCAATAAAACTACAGGTCTTAATGTTCACAGAAATGGTAAGTAATGTCGAGAGCGGTGGAATAATCACCTCAACCCCTCCATAAATAGGTATATAATCCATAATAAACCAGGAATCCTTGGCAATAATTGGAGGATTTGGAACTTATGAGATTGGCCATTTAAAATGGAAAAAAGTGGGCATTAATTTCCAAAAAATTGAAATTACAGAGAAGCGAAAACAATGTGAAAAATAGGTTTAATTGTTTGATGAGAAAGGAGAAGAGCGGCAAAAATATACCTTAATCCTAAGATGAAAGTGATAACGACAATTAGGAATCCTATATGTCTGATCCTTCAGCTGAAGAGTTAAGTCCAGAAGAGATTAAGCAAATCCAAGCCATAATCAAGAAGATAGAATGGAGGATGAAACAAGATGGCACTACTTATGAGATCAAGTAGGAACATCAAGATCAGGTGTCCAAAAAGGTCTAATTAGATCGACGAGCTCTAAAATCGAAATAACAATTATAGAATAATCCCAATAACAACAAAGTCTAAAATGTTAATAACTTTAATAATATCAACATTAATATTGAAAACTTCACGCCTTCCACTTTGAATTAGCATGGGAACAATAATAGTAATCAAATCTAATTCCAAGTGTTGGAGTACAATTAAAATGAAGATTAGAGCTAATTATCTTTCTGTTTGGTAAACAGAGACAAAGGATTTATCTATTTTTTAAATTAAGAACAATTCAACAATTATGTTAACACTTAAAATCAAATCAGCAATAACCAATTAATGAATATACCCAGTTTTTTGGCAGCCTAACCAGTAAACAGTAATATGAACTATCAAAACAACATTGTTCTGCATCCATAGGTCGAGCTCAATCAATAACAAAATCCATAGACGAATAATTTTGATTGTCTTTCCGATAACTAAAACCTCAATTCCTTTTATTTAATGCACAGTTAAGTGAATTTGAATTTTAATTAACCCAGTTAAGTGAATTTTAATTAGCCCAGTTAAGTTAATTACAATCAAATGCCCCCCACTCGATCTTAACTGAATTTGCCAAATCACTTATATAACAATTTTACTTCCAACCCACAATATCTCGCTAACTTAAATTATCATGTGACTTGCTATCAGTAACCACAACAACCTTAGATGATGTTTTAATCGCAACCTAGTGACAGGCTAGATCTTTGATTTATATTATTTAATTTAATTTTAAATAATATTTTTGATTTCGAAGTTGAACCATAAACATAGAATAAAAGTAGGACTAATACAAAGGGAGGGATAAAGGGGGTTTTTTTGATAAAATTGTAATATAAATAAATAGTTAATATTAACATTAAAGTGATGTTAATATTCAACCTTAAATAGTTGTTCTAACACTTTAAGCTTTTGATTACATTACAACGTCTGTAGAAAATTTACATTGTTGTTTCTAATAGATAAAATTCAGTCTTACTGATTAAGTAATGCCCAAATCATCTTCTTTGCTGTTTGGTTTCCTTCCATTTTCTTCAGAAGGCGTGATATCATTCACAGGAAACACCCTAAGAATCTGCGATTGATGTAACTATTATTATTATTAGTTGCCCTGTAACTGTTGCAGCTACTCATTATTGAACTCAAACAATGTGGAGAAGGACTTTGGTGACAAAAACCCAGATCCATATGGAATTGTAGTTCTGTTGGTTTACTGGAGTTTGGTCGAGAGATCAGCCTTTTGTTGTTTGTGCAATGCAAGCAATAATTGCAATTCTCTCTCTTGTCTTTATTCTAAGTCTTGTAAGGTTTCGTCATTTTGAGTGATCTAGAGGAATAAACTTAAATTAGATACATAGTATTCTTTATATTGTTTGCCAAATTATTATTCAATTGAGAAATCTTCTACAGTATCAATGCTTAACTTATTTTATTATTCACAAAGTCTTACTTCAGATTGTTTCATTGAATTAGGGTTGAATTCCTGGAAAGAGATGAGTTTATTAGTTTAGTTGGTAAGGTTATTATTAATGTGATTATTAGTAGTTCCTTTGAGTTCGCTGATGTTTTTAGATAAGTTGTTCTTGAAAAAGGAAGAATCTACAAAATGGAGATACAAAGTACTTTTGCTATCATGGGAGATTTGATTAAGGAGAGACTCATTCAATTGGACAGGAGAGTTGTCCTCGTCGTTGTTGCTTGATGAAAAGTATTGTTGTAAGAGTTAGGTCGCTGTGGGTCTCTCAGTTGCAGGTTTAAGACATCTAAATTAATGATGTGCTTTTTACTCCAAAATGATGGTCTTAATTTTTTCATTCAATATGCACTCCAAACTCTAAGGCTTTTGTGCTTCCATCACTTTCTTGATGATCTGAGCAGTTCCGCCTTTGCACTCGCAAAAAGGTTTCATGCCGGTCACAATTTCAAGAATGCACATGCCGAATGCATAGATGTCAACCTTTGTGTCATAATTTCCATGATAAATTTCAGGTGCCATAAATTCTGGAGTTCCCAATACTGAACTCGTATTATTTGATTGCATTCTCTTATTTAATGTTATATGATTACTAGATTGACAATCCAAGATCCCCGATTTTCAATTCGTTATTATTGGTGTCAATCAATATATTTTCGCATTTCAAGTCTCGATGGATTATGTTTTATTGATGCATGTATTCCAATCCTTCCAGAATCTGTTTACACCAATATCTGATGACTTTGAGTTTGGGTCTCGTGATTCTTCTTAGGTAACTAACTCATAATCTTGTGGAACTTACTTTTTCAACGAACCTCCATTAACAATTTCGGTGATAAAAACGATTTCCTTTTTAGATTTGCTCTACCACGAATGAACAAAACTGATGATGTTTTTGTGTTTCAATGTTTTCAATATTGCAATCTCCTGCTTGGCTCTTCTTATTTCATCTACAACTATTCTAGATTTTAAAATACCCCCAGAAACATTCATCAATTAAAACACATTCCATGCAACTTCGCATCCGCTTTCATTGTCGTAACCTCTATAAACGCTCTTGTATGCTCCTTTCCCGATCTCCTCGTTGTACTAAAAAATATAGTATTTTCAATACCTTACTAAAACGACCCGTAGGATCATTCTCAATAATCTTGGAGGTCTATTCCTCATCCTCAGATGAAAGAGAAGTATCGTCGTTCATGTTTTAAATAATTTCACCGGAGTTCATAACAAACAATAATTAAATTACCTCAATTATTTCTATATCTGAATTAATCAAATCTTTTATAAGGATCATATTGCGTACTTTAATTTGGTCATCTTTCATATTTTCAATTCTCTTTTGATTCCACTTTAAGCCTTTTGACATATTATTCGACTTAGAAGACCATTTTATAACAATTGTTAAAATCGCATATTTGCTACCTCTAAAACCTAAATATATATAATATATAATATATAATTAAATTCAATGGGAGCATTATATAAATGTTAAAGCAATTATTAATGCTCAGAGAGTTTGATTGATTTGATTATAAGTAGTGGGATTCTGTATTATTTTATAATGAAAGCTAAACTCATGTTTGAGAGGAATAATGGGATTTTATTATTAATTGATTAAGCGTTGTGCGCAATAAGCATATTTTAGATGATGCTCTAAGTGTTGTACTTTATGTTTGCAAGTACTGGTCACTAATTATGTAGAATCCAACATTTGGCTAATCAGCTTAAGATCCATAGGATTGGTGTTAGAATTATTAATATGCATAATATTAATAAGTGTGATTTTGGAAAAGGAAAAACATGAGCAACTATTTAATGCAGGGCGCTTTGGATTGTTATTGATTGGACTGTATTGGTTGTATCAGGGCCTAAACCATTATCAAGAGAGTGTGTATATTATTGTGGAAAAACAACAAGTTATCAGTGCAAAGAGATTTCGAACCTGTTTATGTCTTTCATTGGTTTGATGTTGTCAATCGTAGCATTTGTCTTTGGATTTTAGTGCGTTCATTAGTTACATCAATACAAGGAGTACTTAGTAAGATTGCACACCCTATTAGAAGTTGGATAACAAAAACGATTCCTTTGCCCATCAACTCCTTAAATTAGAAACCCGAATAATCTAGATCAAAATATTAAAACGTAAGTTGAATTCTCTATACTTTTAAGTGAGTGGCTTGGTGTAATTCGGAGTCCAATTCTGTTGGGATTCCTTAGCGTACTTCTTATCCTCCACCACGATAGAATGCACTCGTTACTTCATGCCCACAACCTTGTCAACAGTATAATAGTATTTGTTATAGGTTTTAATATACTCCGTATTGAAATTAATATCATTGACGACACTCCCAGTTGCTGTTTTCTTGGTGTGTTATGAATGCAACAAAGAGTACTTTGGAATCAATCATAATATTTGGAACTTTTCAAGAAGTCACAGATCATTAAAAGTATTGCCAGATCACGAACAATTGAAATACGTAGAAATGTCCGAAATTAAATGATTCTGTATATTTTTATAGATATTATTCCAATTAATCCACATAAATATCAATATAAGTAAACAATTTATATATATGACATCGATTATCTCACATAAAAATCTGAGCAAATAAGGCCAAACCCAGTATATATCCAGATCCAGATAGAGTCTAACTTTAACACTTGCCAGAAACATATGAGACAGTTGTTGAATCCAAACAAGCCTAGCACTCATTCTAATATTCTTTAAGACAAGTGGTATCATTGCAATTATATGTTGCACACACTTCTTTCACAACATCATCACAAGAACTTGGTTTCTACGTACTGNAAATATATATAATATATAATATATAATTAAATTCAATGGGAGCATTATATAAATGTTAAAGCAATTATTAATGCTCAGAGAGTTTGATTGATTTGATTATAAGTAGTGGGATTCTGTATTATTTTATAATGAAAGCTAAACTCATGTTTGAGAGGAATAATGGGATTTTATTATTAATTGATTAAGCGTTGTGCGCAATAAGCATATTTTAGATGATGCTCTAAGTGTTGTACTTTATGTTTGCAAGTACTGGTCACTAATTATGTAGAATCCAACATTTGGCTAATCAGCTTAAGATCCATAGGATTGGTGTTAGAATTATTAATATGCATAATATTAATAAGTGTGATTTTGGAAAAGGAAAAACATGAGCAACTATTTAATGCAGGGCGCTTTGGATTGTTATTGATTGGACTGTATTGGTTGTATCAGGGCCTAAACCATTATCAAGAGAGTGTGTATATTATTGTGGAAAAACAACAAGTTATCAGTGCAAAGAGATTTCGAACCTGTTTATGTCTTTCATTGGTTTGATGTTGTCAATCGTAGCATTTGTCTTTGGATTTTAGTGCGTTCATTAGTTACATCAATACAAGGAGTACTTAGTAAGATTGCACACCCTATTAGAAGTTGGATAACAAAAACGATTCCTTTGCCCATCAACTCCTTAAATTAGAAACCCGAATAATCTAGATCAAAATATTAAAACGTAAGTTGAATTCTCTATACTTTTAAGTGAGTGGCTTGGTGTAATTCGGAGTCCAATTCTGTTGGGATTCCTTAGCGTACTTCTTATCCTCCACCACGATAGAATGCACTCGTTACTTCATGCCCACAACCTTGTCAACAGTATAATAGTATTTGTTATAGGTTTTAATATACTCCGTATTGAAATTAATATCATTGACGACACTCCCAGTTGCTGTTTTCTTGGTGTGTTATGAATGCAACAAAGAGTACTTTGGAATCAATCATAATATTTGGAACTTTTCAAGAAGTCACAGATCATTAAAAGTATTGCCAGATCACGAACAATTGAAATACGTAGAAATGTCCGAAATTAAATGATTCTGTATATTTTTATAGATATTATTCCAATTAATCCACATAAATATCAATATAAGTAAACAATTTATATATATGACATCGATTATCTCACATAAAAATCTGAGCAAATAAGGCCAAACCCAGTATATATCCAGATCCAGATAGAGTCTAACTTTAACACTTGCCAGAAACATATGAGACAGTTGTTGAATCCAAACAAGCCTAGCACTCATTCTAATATTCTTTAAGACAAGTGGTATCATTGCAATTATATGTTGCACACACTTCTTTCACAACATCATCACAAGAACTTGGTTTCTACGTACTGCAAAAACGCTTTTCTTAATTTTTGTTGTTATCCTTGTATTCTGGATAGTCGTAATCCTCTATAAACTTATTTCTAAACCAATTAAAATAAATGCTTACAGGTAATTAGAACAAGATTGCTTCACATATCCGACTACTTCTTTTCTAGAACAAGCTTCACAATAGTTTCCAGCAGATTTCATGCAAGATTCAGATAAACAAGGCGTGGAAATGAAAGCACATGTTTCTGTGTATTCTAGAGTACAAATTTCTGGTCTGGGTTCAGTACAATTGATTATGATATCATCAACAGGATTTTTTGGTTTACTAGAATCATAAAAATTAAAGATACTCAGAAGGAATTTCATCGCATTTCCCGTAAAAATAGGAATCTATGTTTTTAGCAGAACATGCTTCACATTCATTTCCAAAAGTTAAACCACATGGAGCTTATATGCATTGAATGGTAGAATCGAACAATCCACAAGTAGGTTTATAACTAAGTATATTAAGATTTAATATATTACACAGCAGGACATCCGATATTATCAGATTTTATAGTGTCACATTTGAATATTTGATACTTGTTTGTTGTTGAAGTATTTCCTGAGCCTGGATTGATTGACTCTAAAGATGCTGAAGTCACGATGCATTCATCAGTTTCATAATAACTTGCGTTATTAGCTCGACAAGCAAGACAAGGATTCTCAAATGATCCCAATTACTATAATATAAGTGTAAGATTTACAGATCCATCTTATGTAAACGCACAAACAGGTTGATTATCATTTGGACATAATACTGATTTGTCAATATCAAGTGGACATGTGATTTTATCAGCTGCAGTGAATAAGATAAGAGTGACTATTATGAGGTAATTCATTTATTTTAAATTTATGTTGAATCGGATCATCAAATTAAATGAAAGTTATAATGCATAATTTTTCACTAATTTTAGTAATTACTAATAATAGTGAAATCATTTACATTCGGAATTCATTGCCAAACTTAATTAAGTTAATTTATAATTGGAATGATACTATGATTTTGTCATTATAATTTCATTTCTATATCCCCTAGAAGTCGTTTAAACTCTAGTTCTAATTGATGGTGGTCTATACTTTAAGTGGAACTTCGTCAATTACTCTGTATGAAATAGAATATTATTGCAAACAGTTAGATTTTGTATAAATTAATTGTAAACCAAAAATGTAGTACACACTTTTTCGAGAAATATTAATAATAATAATAATAACAATTATTTTATAAAATTATGAGATAAACATTACTCAAACTCAGAGAAGAGATGGATCAATATATGGAGCAGATAGAATAGAAGACAATGAATATCAAAATGAATAAGGTAAATTATATGGACGAAATCAATTATCAAATGGACACTCTAAATTATTACCCACCAATTGATTTAGCAAAAAACTCATACTTGACTAGATTGAATTCGAGATTGGTACCTTGCCCAAATCCTTCGGCTAAGAAAGTGTTCGAATGCAATGACGATCAAGATATTGAAGAATAAACCAATTAAGTCCTTACTAGTTATTAGCATTTGAAATTGAGGCCCTAATAAGGTCTTGCATATTCGATTGGCGACAGATTGCCATAACCAATGAAAAAAATTCACCAAAAGTTCGAAGAGTAGCCAGCAGAAATCGAAAACTAAACTCAAGTTTTGTGTGTGTGTTTCAAAGAATTCTAAGGGGAAAGCAACTTGGCGCAGTGGTAAATCATCACAGGGCAGAAAGAGAACCTTAACTTCAACATGCGATAGGCAAATGAGGAGATCACGAATTATAGGTCCGGTTCAGGTGATGGATCACTCCCATGGGAACCCAATTCAACTTAGTAAATGTTAAGCCTAAATATTTTAGTTCGAGTATAATTCATGATTGATCTAAATGAAGTATTGATATTTGTGTTTTTTTAAATTTAAAGAATAATAATATTTTAATACCAGGATTTAATTACTTCATATATCTACTTTAAAATTATATTAAATAAGATTACAATACAATTCTATCTGGTGTCTATAACTTAAAACTGTTATTTGAACCTAAATTGATTAGCATTGAAATTTTCTATTGATACAATATCAGGATGAAATAAAAGGGATACTAGTAAAAACAAAATATATTATTAAAATAAGATATCTCATATATTCTAATTATCTTAATTTCATCAGAATTGATTTATGATTGCTGAGATGAGATATTATTAATAATTTGATATTACATTAAACAAAAATTTAAATCTCTGTATAAGAGGTAAAGGATTTAATTTATGTGAATGAATTCCAATATATTTTTTAATATTAAATATGCTTCAGCATGATCAACTACCTAATCAAAAGCCAAGGATGATCACCAAACAAATTACTTTTAAAAGTGAATCAGCATCCAGGTTATCTGAAATTTCAGAAGATAGTGAAAGACACATTATAGATGGTGAAAGGAGCAAATCAAACACTCGCCACAATTTGAGATAGCCAAGATTAATAATGCAGGAACAACAATTGACTCAAACTGCTTAGAAGAAAACCTACGAATCCACTACTCCTTATAAATTATCTAAAACAGTAGGGAATTCTGCAGGTTATAACTATTTTTTGAAGGCTTTGAAAACAGAACGGATTAAAAAGCAATTTATTAATAATCTTTTTACAAACTCATATGTTTTATAGAATAAAAAAAAATAAATTTTGAATGATGAATATCTTAAAGAAGGGAACAAATAATAAAATAAGGGTAATATCATAATTTAATGTTTTAAGAGTCCCTCTCTTAATCGAGGATCCCAATCATCATGCCAACGAGCATTGCAATTATTGTCTGGGATGCCATAGGAATATCTCTTAATTTGATAATTCTATGGCTCACTCCTTTTCTATTATCTTTTGACAACATGGAGAACTATTTCTCCTTTGATGTTATCAAGTAATTAACAACATTCTTCCTAGTCAGTGACATCTGTGTTTCCTTTAACAAAGCTATTATTGTTTAAGGGATTGTGATTAAAAAGAGAAAGAAACTGATTCAACAATATTTCTAAACCAATGCAATGACTGATTTAACTAATTTAACTCTATGGATTTTGATCTAAAAAAACGTAACATCTCATCGAATTCTTGGAGAATGCATCGTTGTATGCCAATTAATAGTTACATTCTATAAGATATAAAAATATTTTTCAGATTATTTCTAATATGTCTTTGTTAAAGGAGTATCTAGTTATATAATGGATTTGCTAAGTCTGATTTGTTCCATATACTTTTTTGCTCATATAGTCGCTTGCTTCTGGCATTACGTTGGGATTAAATCAGGAGAATAATCCTGGCTAATAAAATATGATTTGGAACATGAAGCCATTTGGAAGAAGTATAATCACGCATTCTATTGGGCAACGATGACTATGACAACAGTAGGATATGGAGATATCACTGCATAAAGTTAATTTGAAATTATCTTTGTTAATGTGGTAATGTTTTTGTCTAGTGGAATATTCGCGTATTCAATGAATTCTATAGGCATGATCCTCAAAAACATCTATGATGCCAAATTGAAATATAAAAGATCGCTATTATAGATGAATACATACATGAGCAAGAATTGTGTTGAACCACAAATCTAGAGCAGAATTAGAAATTACCTCAAATATTATATTGAATCGGAACAGAATGAAAATTTAGAAGATATCAATAGACTTTTAGGGATTCTGCCATAAAATTTATAATTGGATCTAAATACTGATATCCAGAGAAAAGTCATCAATAAGGCAAGACTAGTTATAAACCATTTCTCATGCAATACTCAGCAATTATTATCTAAAAGTTTAGAATTGGTTAAGTATGCTCCAGGAGATATCATTTATAAAAGAGGAGATATCTCTGATAAGAACCTTTACTTCATTATAGAAGGAGAAGTGGATATTCAGGATGATTAAAGCAAAATGAAATTCTCAAAACTACTTCAGCATTAACAATTCGGAATTTATTAATTCTTTACTGATTTTCCTCCAAAAACATCAGCTGTCAGTGTTGGATTTTCCAATATTTATAGAATTAGTAGGAATAAATTCTTGGATATTTTGCAATTCAACAAAAGAGATTTGGAAATGTTTCATTACATTAAAGATTAAATTATTTTTAATTCCAATTATAGATTATTTTGTATGGAATGTAAATATTGTGAAAGATAAAATCATTAAGAGATTGACTGTCCTGTTTTGACATATAAGCCAGATCTAGAGCAGAGGATAAAAAAGAGTAATTTTTACCCTTTAATTTAACAAAGACAAAAGAAGAGAAGATTTGGGAGTAAGATAAAAAGCATTCTACAACAATCAGATATATCCAAATCAGTCAAATATTTTATAGAAGATACAGCTGGAGCTGAATTCTCTCACTCTTTATAAGTGGCTATAATAGCCCATAGATCTAAAACTAGTAATTATTCTGAAGTTCAAAACATTGAGTAAAAGCGATCATCTTGTTTTGTCAATGAAGACTAGGAATAAGAATAAAAACAATAATATTTTGACTGCTCCTTGAATAAAGTTGGAATTAAAGCAGACCAATAATCTTAAATAGAAAATTAACTTTCTCAGTCTAGATAAATTCATAAGGAACAGACTAATACACCCAAAGATTTCAATATGATTGACGATTTGTACATTAATGCAAAGTGGTATCCTTCAGTTATCCAATGCGATAGGCAACAGTCTTATGAAAAGTATTATCCACAGCAAAACCTCGAAAACATTATCAAATCTTTGGAGAAAAACAATATCAAGTACCAAAAGAAACTTGAAAAACATGTTTTGAACATGAATAAGTACACATTCTTTTATAACGTGAAGATCAAAGCTCTTAAATTGAAACTCTTGTATTTTAAATCTGTTAATATTGAATGAAAAATTATAAATTTATATTAATAATATATTAATCATAAAGTTCATTTAAGATGTAGAGGAAAATTAGAAAAGGACAGTTGCTGGATCTGTTAATTCATTTCCTCAGCCTTTGTTAATTGTTTAGGTTTTTAGATTGGGGCAATCTAATGCAATGAGAAGTACTGTTTAGATAAAATCGATTGTCTTTCTTCTTTTGGACTTTGAATCTCTGTTGTTTATTCATAGGCTTTCATTTCAGCTTGTAATTGTCTTATCTGATTTTAATTAAATTCTGCCACATTTACTGAAAATTCCAGGTATCCATTCATACTCACTCCCCCAAAATATAACACTTGACTTTTGTAAGCCACAGCAGAATGAGATGCTCTTGGCCTTGGAAGATTGCCATAAATGTCTAACTGAACCCATTCCTTTTCTTAAATCTTGTAAGCGAATAAGTCATTAAAATAAGGATGGCTTCTAGAGTCATCTCGACCACCAAAGATGATTATAATATTCATTTCTTATACATAAGAGGCTGTATGTTGAATTCTGGGAGCAGGCTATTTTCCAGAAGTTTCAGGAATGACCCAGGGATTATTGGGCTAATCTAATTTTAAGAGTGCCATAAAATTGCTGTAGAATTACGTATTTTTAATTTCATCTATATAGCACCCTCCAAAACAATAGATACCCTCATGTTCAAGTGGTTTGTAGGGTTTGCTTCTAGTATCCTTTTTCTCAAAGATCAATTACGGCTTATTATAAGCACAAACTAATTACTGGAATGCCAATCCTTTATTAAATGGATTCTTAAAGGTATCTAATGGATTCCATTTGCAAAGATCTAAAGTTTGAATTTACTAATAAATTTACTTAAATTCAGATAATGAATATCATTGAAAACTGAGAATCTGCTTCTGATACCACCCATAACAATCAATCCCTTCCCAACAATGCAGCTACCAAAAGATCTTCTACTTTCAGGAATATTCTCGATGTTTGGTTTCAGAATTTACCAGGTTTCTGTTTCCAAATCAAAAATTCTAGTGTCACTCAGATTTTCTCTTAGTTTCAAAGCAGAATTATACTGCATTTCCCCTCCGTACATTATGAGTTGTTTCCCATTTATCTAACTATATTGTTGATTGTCATAAGAAAATTGAGTCGACAATGTCATTGGGTAACCGATACTATGTAAACAATGACCATAACGATTGAGAGGAATATCACCATTTTGTTTAATCTCTCGAAATTTACCTGTTTGTATTTCATATTCAATTAAATCACCCATGACTTCACTTCCTATTCCACCAAACATGTATATTTTTTTTTAGAAATCTGCTGCCATAGTATTTTCTCTAATTGCAGGTACCCAAACATGTTACAGTTTTGTAAAAAATGCTCCATTAAAATACATTGGAAATGACACCTTCTTTTTTGCAAATTATGGGATAGCATTGGGAGAATTATCATAAGTATTTTTAAAAGACTCGATTCGATGTGGAACTTTTTTAACTTACTTTTACATTCTGGTGACAGTTCTTATTTTTTTCTAATTTAAAGCAAATCAATACAATCATGTTTTCCTGATATTCTTAGTATTCATTTTTTTATTTGTAAAGTGTTTTTCCTAACATCAAAATCATTTTCTTGTTCTAGGTTAAATCATTCTAGATTGTTTAGTTTAATTATTATGATGAATCCATGGAGTTTATAGGAAAGCCAAACTTCGGATTCAGTTCGTTTAAAGATCTGAAACTAACGAATTATGCATCACCTGATTAGACTGTAATCTATTTCCTTAAAAAGACATTACATTAACTTTGAGTCCCTCCGTTGGAAATCTATTTGTCTAGGTCAAATCTAAGATTGGAAGTTTTTATTAACTGGAAAATCTGTGTCTTTCGCTCATTTATATATATTAATTATTTATATATTTTCAAACCTTGATATTGGGCTAACTTTATTTTTGAGGATTGTTGCTTTTCTGTTTCCCACTTCTTAATTTGGCAGTGAATCCAAGGGATTTATCAATTTTGATTAACCCTTTAGATGTCTCTTTGAGATGCTAATTTTGGGCATCCATTTAAATCAAAATCCGTCTGAAATTATTATGAGGTAAATAATTGATATAATTATGCATTTTATCAATGTTAATATAAGTAAACTTCATAGAGTCGAAAACATGATCGAGCATTCTAAATGAAAGTGCCGGTTACACATTGGTTAGAGATACTATTGGTTATGATTGATTTGTTGAATTTTAATGGGACGTTTCTTTATTAAACTTCAATTGATTATTTGCTCTTAATGGAGTGCCAGCTGAAAACTTACTTCGTATGTAGTTTTGACTCCCGAGGTTCTAAATAATAGTGGTCTTCTTAGCTGGAGGGTTGTTAATCTAAATCGGAGTACTTGAAATAAATTCGATCTTTTTGAATTACTAATCATCGTCTTATTCAATCACTTTTGATTCCTTCCTTGAAAGATTATCAGTAAAATCATTGATATTATTCATCATGTATTATTAGATAGTCATCTTCACCTCGTCTAGAATCATTTTACTATTCAATTTTACACAATTTCTACTTACTTGAGATCTATTCTACTCAAACTTCTTTTAGTCTTGCAATCGTATTTTATGCTGTATATTAGGTTAATAGGTGAGCAGAGGACAATTTTGTCTTAAATGTGTATTCCTTTGACAAAACTAGCATTTGTAATTTAAATCAATTAAGTCATTATTATTAGCTGCATTATCTTTGATGGAATGATATATTTCCCAATCTCTTTTGGATTCAACTATTAATTTCATAAACTATGATTTGTTCAATTTTACTAACTGACAAAAGTCATCACTTATAATATCAATATTCTAATCACCAAAACCAGTAAAAAATTGATATTGATTGAATGTTTCCCCTGGTCCTAATTTGTATATCAACGAATTTGTGGTATTTGAAATAAAGTTCACATTCCCTTTTATTATATAATATCTAAGATATTATTACTTACTTACAAAAATATCTCATCTTCATTTAACACATTTCCACTCTTTTGAATGAACTCTCCTGGGGAAAATTAGACTATCTTTACTAATCCTTGGGTCTCCTGTAAAATTTATTTACTAAAATTGCAGGATAACACTTTTATATTCTTTATAATCTTCCCAAGTATATCAGCCTACAATTCTTATTAAAGTCCTATTGATAATTTATTAACTAATTTGTTAGCATCGATATTGTCACCTTCCTGATTTTATATTAAATATTTTAGATTGTTTCTAACTTTGTTCTGAATTTCATCATCAACATTATTAGATTTCATGTATTAATTCATGATGATGACTGACTTTCTTTTAATATTGCAATTTATTACTTGTAATTTTATTTGACATCATTGAATCCTTTCAGTAAAATGCCAATTGCATTCATAGAGTAAGCAAAGACACAACTTGAAAAGAACATAGCTACATTAGCAAAGGCCATTTCATAGTTATTCTTTGGCGTAATGTCTCCATATCCAACTGTAACCATTGTCATTGTGGCCCAATAGAACGCATTATTATATTGAGTCCAAATACTTTCAGCTTACAAATCATTATCCCTTATCCAATTCATTCTTTCCCCACTTGAATTCAATCCAACCATCAGCCATAAACAAGCCATTATATGAGCAAAGAAGTAGATACTTACTACTAGAGTTAACAGATCAAAAGCATAACCACCAAACCCTTTTTAATATAGTTATTCCACTATGTAATCATATACTCGAAAGATTCTAGCAAAAATAACTATCAAAAGAAGGATTGCAAGCGCTTGAACTATGCTATTTTATTCGATCATTCTAAAGGATATCATAATCCAGATAAATATTGAGCACACATCTAAATAGGATGATTTAGTTAAGTAATTAATAAGAATATCATTCCGAGTGTTAATGATTTAACCTTCTATATATATTTCTTTATTTATTGCGATAATCATCTCTATAATGTTTATACTAATAAATAAACAACCAAAGAATTAAAAGTTTACTTCTTATGAAGTTGAAAACGATACAATGAGAGCACATATCCAGAGAGAAATACATTGGATGAGAATATTGAAAATTTCCCAATAAAATAAAAATATATTAGAGGGAGAAATAATATTGTTTTAATTCTTGCCAGTGATCTAAGCTATAAATTAATTGCACTTAATACTTGATGTTTTTTTCAATTTGTCTTTCTGCAAATAATTTTCAATCGATAATAACTTAGTTTTAAATTTCTATGGCATTATGTGCGAAAATTATAACAGATTGTTTTTGAATTTCTCGATAATTTTGTTTTATTTTGCTATCTAAGTAAATTTAAATGTTTCTAACTTTTTTGATATTCTTCTACTAGATGTCATATTAATTAGTTTCTGTTCCTAATGATTATCACTTAGATTTTGGCTGAGCATCTCATCGTCGTTTCTTTCGCTTTCTTGCTAAAGGTATGAGGACGAGCAACCCTTAACGTATCTGATATAGGAAGATCTTGGAGAAAGCTAGGGTCCCATAATTGGCAGCCCAGTGTTCAAGACAATTAAACTAGGCGAATCCATTATTTATAAATAATAATATTTTAGTAAATAGATTATTCTTGATAGATGTATTTAAATGTTGCTGATATTTGGATTTCAATTGTAAGGCGATAGTATTTATGAAGAGAGTAAATCTCTTTATCTAAGGTGGATTTAAGTTTTGATTTAGCCATATTCTCCCCCTTGTCTAACAGATTGCTTTTTGTCAAGGTATTTTTAACTTAATTTGATAGAGTTGGAACAATTATTTTAGGGCATATAAGTTTGATATTCTCTCATCTAATCGATTTCATTGGAGTGAAACTAGTAGATAAAATAAAGGTAGTAAATAAGTGAATTCTCTTTTAAAATAAGTTCCTTAACCGGTTCCTTATTGCTAGGGGCCATAACAAAGTAATTTTTGGGATGGGACCCTTTTGAAGATTGATTGAAGACATATCTACTAGATTTTCCTCTCATCATCGCTAAGGACGGTGGTCCAGCATTGGTTGACGCTGTAGTATTGGGAGGAAGCAGACTAGGTCCTTAATTCTCTATGGGTTGATCTTCGCTGGCCTTAATTTCTATTTGGATGGGCTATTATTCCTGTTAGGTATTAGGACTTTCCTCGGAGTGTTTCTGGATTTCCCTAATCACTTCGTGAAATGAACTCTGCTTTTCTAAGAACTCCTCTACTGCCTAGGTGATTTGTTGCTAAATGCACATGGACTTGATTTTATTGCCCATTCTGACAAAGGTTTTTCGCTGTTGAAATGGATGTTCTCTTTGCTTTTTTAGTGATAGGATTTGCGCATCTGGTTTATAGTTGAGCAAAGGACAATCGATATTTGAATGAGTGTACATTTTACAGAAGTTACAATTTTGCAAGATCACATAATAATTTGAATTGAGCATCAAATTGTCTTTGATATTGTGAAACCTCTCAAAATCTTTATTGGAAGACCTGATAATTTTTAGAAAGATATCTCTTTTGATTTAATAGATTTCGGAGAACCCTATGCTTTAAGCGCAGGTTTTAGTAGAAAGACCTGTGAAGAACTAATATTCTCCAAATGTATTAGTAGATTTAATTACTTACAATACTTTACCACTTTTTTCTTCAGTGATTTGTATTTGTCCATCCTTTATGTAATATCTATAAATATATATATACATAATAATTACAGGTTGTTGTCAATCTAATCTTAATGAAAAATGTAATCTCCAGGGGTGAATTTTAGTTGCACGAGATTCTAAGACACCTCGGATTAGATTTGCTTTGAGAATTAGGAAGTGATTATTTTTATCTTTTGCATGATGTTCATTTACACATTGGTTTACAATTCTGACTTCAATTAATTAGGAAGATCATTAATAATTTGGTTGACATCGTCATTGTTCTCTTTCGATTCCATCTCGACTTAGTACTTGATGAAGTCTCTTACTCTGCTCTGAATCTGTTGATCTACTTAACTTTATCTCATGTAGGAATTCATTAGAATGAGGGATCTTTTGCATTTGTATTTGGCATCCTAAATACTCTTGAGTATCATTCCAATGGAACTCATTGAGTAACCAAACATGCAACTGGATAACAACATTAGCAAATTGACTGTGACCAATTCTGCTTCATTCTGTGGTGTGATATCCCCATAACCAACTGTGACCATAGTCATTGTGGCCCAATAGAAAGAGTGGTTGTATTTGACTGAGATGGGTCTGTTCAAAAGATTGTAGTGTATCAACCAGCAATTTTCAGAATCAGAGGTTAAATCGCCTACATGATGGAATACACACGCCATAAAATGAGCGAAGAAGTAGATCATCATTATTAGAGTGATCAGGTCAACCAACTAATTTACAGCACCTTATAAATAGAGAGATTCTATAAAGTTCTCATAATTTCGTTTCACCTTCAAAATAGAAATCGTTATGAGTATGAGTGCTATAATCTCATTGGTCACGGGTATTTAATTCAAATCAAAATACATTAAAAACCACATGGTCAAGCTAATGATATCTTCCAGTAATTGCCCTTTAAAGTAATGTTATATAATTTGCAATTTATCGAAAATGATTTCCCCTTAGATCATGATGGGCCTATTCAAATGGATGATGATGTCAATTATGATATGGATAATTAAGAACATCTCTGCTGCTCGATAACTTTCGTCGTCCACAAACGACGATACAAATGGACAAAGCCATAAACTAAAACAATCAAAGAATGTCGCACTCACATCCCATATCATCACCAACTAGCTCCCTGGTGCGAATATATTCGTAGTGCTATTCTAATTTTAATCTGGTTTTTATGACAATATTTTTACTTTAGTATTTTGTTTTATCAACTTTAGATTGCATGTAGCTTTCTTGAGTTAGTAGGTACTTGTTATGTTCTGACAAGATATAGGATTTCATTAATAAAGTATTTACAAATTTTTAAATTAGTTGATTCTGCTGCATGGTTCTTAAGATGGACAATCCTTCAAATTTTTTTGTTTACTCAGACTTTCGCTTGCTCGACTTTTAGTATTTTACAAAAATATTACTTATTGTGGTCGAGCAGATTTCCTTCTCGCAATATTTAAATTTATAGTTTTCTTTTTGTCTGCAGTATCGTGTATGCTCAACTTTATACCCTCACTATTATTTATCTTCAGCTGCTACTCAGAGTCTATTGATAGTCTAGAAGGCGATCTATCTTTCTCATAGCATTTGATTGGGCCAGGATCATATCTCAAAGATGGCCCAATTGCATTGTCTAAAAGTTTTCTACTACTGCTTTATGAGAGCATTTAATTTTCGTTTATAAATTAATGATTGCTAAACTTAATATTAACTTTTAACATAACCTTGCAAATTTTAAAGATTTCATTTCAAATTAAATGGGTAGGAAAAAAAACTGCCTTACTCTCATTTGATCTTTGCTATCACTCAATAAAACAACACTTGATTTGCAGTCACACAATCACAAACCATTTGAGAATCAAAAATAACTTAATTAAATAAGCATCTAGTACAATTGTTAAAATATGGAAAACATATATTTCATTTGTATAAAAATGCACACCATTACTTATTAGAGTTTGGTAAAAGAAGTTAAAACTCTCATAAATATCGTACTTAGTTTAAAGAATACTTATGTAGTATTAATTTATTGTGTATATATTTGATATATACAGAGTGTTTACCTGAATTATCTGTATTTTAATAATAATAAAATCTAATATAGATATTAAACTTATTCCTAATAATTAAAAATTCTTTGTAATTTCAAAGAAACATAAATAAAATTCAATAAACCCAAAAATATCATCATTTAAAGTGAGCAACTATTTATACAAGTAATTATATTGAAAACTAATTAGATTTTAATGATTACCTTTCAATGCAATTTCTAAATAATAAGTCGATATCTCAAATTTATATAAACTCTTGAAAATTCATCTAAAATTCAATCTATTATTAAATATTAATAAAATTATATTCTTAAAGATTGATCATTTATTTCTTAATTGAGGTGGAATAAATGACATCAATGAAACTGGATTCAAATACATATTATTACCATTTATAGTAACAAATGAAAAGTATATATATAAAACAGAAACATTACTACATTGTAGTAGAGTTGCTAAAATAAAAGAAAACAAAGAAATGTCCATTAAAACTAAGATGCTAGGTCATTAAATCGATTTTAGTTGATAGTTCAAGTTGTTATACTATAATTAATATCATGATTAATGTTTCATCCTTTGTGAGTGTATTAAATAGCCTCATTATTTCATCAATATAAGATGTAGCATATTGCTAATTGGAATTACATGTTAATATTGAAACAAGAAACAGGATAAATTTTATAAACGTTTCGCTTTAGGTGCAAATTGTATATTTGTTAAAGTCCAGTCCTAATAATAACTGTAAACCAATTAGTGGGATGGAGGGACTGAAGAAGATGTTGAAAATATGATATTTAGAATCGATTGCAACCATGAAATCGATGGGTGTTTACACAATAAATCAAGAGTGGCCACACAATGTAAAATTCAAAAGAATATGATCTGTGTTTTATAGATATACATCTTATTTCAAATATCTTTAATGTATTTGAAATTTTAGGGTTCTCTTAGTGCTCGTAGCAAATTATATCTATATTTTAAGTGCCATCCTGTATTCATGATTCGAGAATTATAGATGTACGCAACTGACTGTTACCTTAAGAAATATTGACTATTAAATTAATTAAATTGCTATACCTAAATATTCTAAAGGTATGATTGAATTACTTTAGTTTTTCATTATCACAATCTACCCACAATTCCCTTAATTATTGGATATTTGTCATCTTGTTTTTCTTCTCCTTCAGTATTGACATAAAATCTTCAAACTCTCTAGCATCCAACAACCTTAATCCTATGTCTTTGTTTTGAGTGATGTAACTTATGATAGCCTTTGAAAAGTTTTTGGTGATATTTTTAGTGTCATTGACTTTATTGATCTTCTTTGACTTTCTAATAGAGAAAGAATGATCTGACTTCCCATCATAATCTTAATCTTCAGAGTGATATGATTGTGATTCTTCAGCCTTACCTGAAAAAACAATAAATTTATCCTTCACCTTAAAGTGTTTTGCTTGTTAGTTAGTTTGTTTGGGCTGAGCAGGAAATCTATCTTGACTTTACATAATGGGATTCATCCTTTAGAGTAACAGTTCTTAAGAATAATGAGGCGGTATAGTTTGGAATGGCGAAACTAAATATCATTAAAGCAATACAAGGCATGAAAGGTAGTTAGGGCTTTAATAAGGAGAACTGTCCAAAGTTACTATCGGTAGATTCCAAGACTTTAGCCTTTTTTAGATTTATTTCATCCTTAAAGTGGACCTTGATAAATTTAATTTAGTATTGTACATAAAATTGAGCTCCCTAATATGGCAGCACTATTATACCAGATTTTTTCTTATTATTTTAATGACGTATAAGATTATTGAAACATTTAATAAACTAGGATTATACTTTTAAAAAATGATCCATCTATATAATATATAAAATATATACTTTAATTCTCGAATCTGCTCCATCAAAGCTTCGATAGACATTCTATAATTAAATTTATTATTATAATATTTGATTTTGAAAGCTTTCCTAACTCATAAGATTCCCTATCATATCGTAGTTTTTGATTAAATAATTAAATATATATTAAGTTTATTTCATTATTGCGTAAATCATTCAAAGATGAATTTTCCTCCCCACTTCAGCCTAGCAAACTGGACATAAATGAACCACACCTCTGCAATCATCCATCTACATCTAAATAACAAAAGCGCTAACACTAATACAAAGAATGATTAAAACAATTATCATAACAGTTCAGACAACATTATTAAGGCCATAAGTAATTGATCCTTGCCGAGCTTTAATTGAACATGTGTTTAAATTTGATTGTTACAATTAATGCTTGAAACTAAGCAGGGTTATCTAGTAAATTATATATATTAGGGTTGTTGAGGTACTACTAACTAAATTTCAGTGTTATTACAAATGACTGTCTTTTATTCTTAAATTCCGACACCCTTTCAATTTTTTATAATATTTGCTATTGATAAAAATTTCAATATTATTTAATTTCTATTTAAATGGTTTTAAACATATTCATGAAATAAGACTTCAAGAAAAGGGAATAATCCATTCTGATGAAAAAAGAAATACACTGAGGAATCATATTGTAATTGTTAAATGTAATATAATTTTCATCTTTTTGAAGACTTCTTAAGTAAAGCTTTATTTTTATAATTATCTAATTGATCTTTCATAGAATCTGCATGTTTTTTTTCACATTAATTCATCTTCTCTGTTGAATTTAGCTTAGTTGTTTCATTGAGTTATTTAATGTTAAATCCTTGATCTACATTATGTTCTGATGTTGAATCGACAATACTAATATCGAATTCACTGTTGTCTGCTTCTTCTTGTTCTCTTTTTTCAAATTCGCTGAAATTAAGGTTAGAAGGAATATTATATTATTTAACATTCAATTTCCTTTTTTTCGATAAATTCTTATTTTCATTAATTGTTTCCAAAATGGATATCATATCCTTAGTGCTATTTTTCTCGTTTTGAATTAGAATTTTATGCCATTACTATACTTATTAGAGAGAAGCAGCAGCCAAGAATACTTTATATTTTTCATCAGTTGTTTGGTCTCTGAGACGATTCCTGATTTATCTAACGCATTTTCTCATTTAACATTCTGTGTTCCATCTAGTAAAGACATAGGAGTGACTATTAAGATTTTCGTAGCGTTCCAATTTCTCAATGATGTTTAGAAAGAAGATGTTTTGCTCTTCATTGATGCCTTTATTGATGAGATCATTAATTTTATTCTTGATTTCGTGGAGCTTCAGATCAATGATCTTGCTTATTGGTGTTCCTATTTTGGCAAGGTGATAAACCAAGGACTCCTTAGATAAGCCTAAGTCCATAAGATCATTAATGAAGGTTTAGTAAAATTCAATGTACAAATCCTGAGATAAGTTTGGATTGGTCGGTTTGTGAGGATTTAGAATTAGGTTCTACTCGTAGGTCAAAGGAAAATTGAATGCTCTAGCGATTTTCCTAATCAATTGGAGATCCTTATCAGTTTTGTAAATGTCCACAAAGGAGAAGCAAAGTTCAGGAGTCAGGATGGAGGTGTTGTGATTCAGCAAATGCAAGTACAATCTTCGAAGAGTACTAATGTAGGCTTCCAGATTATTGAGTTCAAATTGATCGTAGAGTTGGGGTAATTTGGTAATGCAGTCTTTGAGATACTAATGAAGAGCTGAGGGTAGGGATATATAGGATTACCGTTCTTTGATTGCTATTATTGGATGTTGAGTGCTTTCTCTAGATCGAATAATGGGATTGCTTAAGAGACTCGATTATCCTTTTTTGTGGTTTCTTTGGTTTTGATGATTTCCCTGGTGGCTATGGTTGAGAGGTTGTAGACGTGGTCTTTGGAGAAGTGATGGATATAGAGGGTTGCTTGTTCTGGTTCAACAAAGGGGAATCTTATTTGACAGGCATAGCAGAAAATGAAACGCTGATCTTTGTTGACTTCAAATATGATTTTGAACAGTTGTTCGATGTTGGGTTTTTCCATTGAAATACTAAATATGCGGATTGTCTTTGAATTATGTAATGATTTATTTGGATTTTATTACAAATATTAAATTGATAATTGTAGAGTGCATGCAGCGTGTATAATGTATGTAAATAAAATATTTATATAAAATGAGTGAATATAATTTAAACTAAATAAATAATATTTGAATTTGAATAAATGAATTGGTAACACCCATTCGTTGATGTCTTCAAGCAGTTCGGTGTATTTGAGATAGCACACACGCAATCTAAGGGATAGGTTTCAGTGGTTTAAGTAACTTCTCTCAATAGATTATTAGGATAATTCAATTGGAAGAAAGATAATTAGATTGTTGGGAGCAATATCAGCAAACAATATGGTATAGATTCCAGATCCTTGTCAAGGAATCAAACAACTCGGATTAACTGGTCGATATATTTACATTGAATTCATCCCAATTAAGGGTCGATATTTTACTATTCATTTCGATTTGCAAATTAAAGACAGAGATCCTTTGATCAAACTAACAGTCTCGAACATGTATGATGTTCACAAAGTATTTCATCAATCTAACCAATAGGTTTAACAATCACAACTATTGATTCCATACCCTAAAAATGCTCCCAACAAATGGACCATCCTCATTTTGGATGTTGAATACTTCTTGGGTAATTTTGGATTACTACCAAGCAGTTTGTATAAGTCCTTTAAAGGAATTCACTCATTAAAGTCATTTCAAATTTGCAGTTCCATGAACATCAGAGGCATTTACACAAGTGATAATCTCTATGATTGGGATACTATGCCCAAATAGATGCTCTTTAAATTGGCCAAAGGATAAAAATGGACAGAGGAATATCAAATTGCATATTGGCCTGCCTTAGATGTCCAACCTCATGTCTTCAAACAACCCCTAGTGGAAGTGACTACTGATATTCTGGAGAACCTCTAGAAAATACAGGAAAATAAGGAGAAGTACAAATAGGAAACTCAAAAGTCTTTCAAGCAAGGTTAAATTCAACACAACACTTAATAAATTGAGGAGTTGGTTAAAAGGAGACCAGGAGATTAGAATGTGGCTTAGAGTAAGTCTGTAGATGCACAAGATCATCCTCTTTAGCCATATCCAATTCAATAATTAGAGAAGATAATAGGGTTTACTGTCAATTCATGTCCTGACATTAAATGGGGTAGACAAACTGATACGCAAAAATAGATAACATATGCAGCTGGATAGTTGTTGATTCAAAGCAATATTTAAGATGGTAAGTAGAAGTTTTTTATGGGACATTCTAAAGCAATTTCATGTTTGGATGTCAGCAAAGATGGAGAATGGTTAGTGAGTGGACAGAGTGAAAAGAATGCAATCATTAGAATATGGAAGAATAATTGCGATTGTTTGAGTGCATTTGCTACTCCATATTCTTAATTGAATTATCTATCATTTAGTTAAGATCGAAAAATGCTAGTAACTGTTGGACAAGATGAACACAATAGAGAAATTATAATAGTTTGGGGTTTAGAGAAAATAGAAACTAATAGAAAACCTATTTTATTTGCAAAATAAACGAGTTCATGTAATATCTTGGCAATCAAATTTTCACCTGTGGATAATAATAAAATACTGTCTTGTGGTCATGAGAATATTAGATTTTGGAGAATCAAAGAAGAACATCTTCCTGGAGCTAGTGTTGTGTTAAATCATCATGCAAGAAATACTACATTTACTAACTTTGATTTTGAATTCAATTATGAAGATCAAAATGTTAGTAACATTTATTTTGGATCTAAGAATGGGTATCTATTTTAAGTTGCTTATCAATCTCAGAAATTAATGCAGGTGTATAAAGTACATAATGATGCAGTCACAGCAGTATGTTTATCTGCTGGATTCTGTATTACTGGTAGTTTAGATTAATACCTTAGAGTTTGGCCCTTAGATTTCAATGAGTTTTACATTGAAGCCAAACATGAAGGCATAATTACTTCATTGGACATATCAATTGATGGTCTACAAGTGGCATGTGGAACTTCAACAGGAGGATTAGGCATCTTAGATATCAGCAGTCATCATTACAAGACTGTTATAAGATCACACACAAATGTGATCAATTAGATTTAGGTGCATCCGTATTCAAAGTTATTAATCACATTATCAGAGGATTGCACAATTAGGTTGTGGGACATTGAGAAATCTGACTAGGTTTACGAATTCACATTCCCACAAGACGATAAATGTGTTTGTTTATCATCATCTCCAATTGGAATGTATTTTGCAGCTGGATTCAAGTCTGGAATACATAGAATATTTGATATTGAGCAGACATCAATTCTTGTTGAGGGCAAGTATCATGATTTAGAGATCAAAAGCATTCAATATAGTCCTAATGGATAGTAATTAGTTATTGCAGATGCCAAGTCAATCTATAAACTTTATGATGTCAGTAGAGATTATCAGCCTATCAAAACCATTCAACATTCAATATAATCTCAAAATGTATGTGGACAATTTTCAAAGGATTCTGCTATTTTATCAATCATTGAGAATTCTACCAATATTGAATTGTGGGATACTTTGTCATTATAACAAATTTTAAAGATTTAGACAAGGTTCAACTTGAAAATATTGAAGTGGGCAGAGAACAATGTAGAATTATTGTGTGGAACTACAGATGGGAGAATAATTATTTATGGAATTGAAAGAGTTAATGACACGATCACAGCATACTATTTGAGAGAATAGACATTTATGCATAAGTAATCATTAAATGATTTTGTTGTCTCGCCAAATATGAAATATCTGTTCTCTGTAGGTGCTGAATAGTATTTGAAGGTTTGGGATTATGAATTTTAAATTAAGGGACCAGGATCTTGTTAGGTTTTCATTGGTCATTCCTCATAAATAAATTCTATTGATTGTGCTGATAATGGCAGTACCATCATTACAGCAGGTGGGAAAGAAGGAATCTTTGTTTGGAAGTTCCTAGGATACACAGGTAAGAATGAAAGATTGATTAGAATGGAATAAGAGTAATTAGTTTAATAATGTACCAAAATTGATATGCAACCAGATCAATTTGATTAACAGGAGTAACAATAAGAAGAATAAAATGAAAAGTTGGATGATTACTATGATCTCTAAGAAAACAATGAGAATGTTTAACCGAATAAGGATGCTCATTTGCATACATTTTAATAAAGCTAATTAGTGGAAATGTTTAGTTTGGTTAGACAAATACCATAGAAGGAGGAATAAGAGGAAGAATAAGGGTTGGCAAACAAAAATGTCAACACCCCATTTAAACCTGATCACTTCAAACCATCCAGACTATAATAAGAGTTTAAGCCGATCACATTTGAATTTGAAAGATAAATATTAAATAAGAGAAGATCAAGAAGTTAAATCAAAAAATAATAAAACAGATAACATTAATCCACCTAATTGCCCTTCAGACAATACATTTTACCACAAATTAAAGGGTAACCACAACAACCTACTTTATCTTGCAAGTACATGGTTGGCTACAATACAAAGACACATGATAATATCATTTGGTGTTAATCTTATGGTTGGTATGCCTATACATCCTAAAATTACATAATCTTTGAAAAATTATAGTAAGATAGAGAATAATAAATTTTGAGTTTCAATGCCACAGTTAGTGTCATCTATCTTGACAAAACTGAGAAACACTTAATTGTTGGTCTTGCACAAAAAGTATAGGATGCTGCCCCAATATATGTTTATGAAATCTAAAATAATGCTAGTCAATTGGGATTCAAATAAATTGCTTAAATGAATTTCCATACTCAAGGAGTTCATCAAATTCTATTGACTGAAGATGAAAAGTACCTCATTTCTGTAGGTAATGGAAAAGAGTGCACAGTTGTAATTTGGGATTTCTCAACCAAAAAATTAATTACTTCTTCTTATACTTTGGATAGAATTAATGATATCAAATTGTCAAAATATTCATTTTCTAAAGAAAGAATAATTGAATTTGCAACAGTTGGTAGAGATCAAATATATTTATGGGCTTTCACAAAGGATCATAAATTAGAATATTTTGATGTTTTCATTCCTAAGAATGTCAACACTAATGAACTTGAAGAAATAACTACGTTTGATTATATAGTTTACGAGGGTAGTAGAAATAAATAAACGTCGTAATCGTTAAACTTATCAGAGAGAGTATCTTTTGATAATAGTTAATAATCATAAACTGTGAAAACTGAAGAGATTCTTTTGGAAGAAGGCTCTAAGAATTAAATGTCATTTCCTTAATTATAATAAGAACCAACACAAGAATCAATGAAATAACAATAGTAATAATAATAATAAAATAAAAATTAAATTACTTAATTACTAATCTTGGGATTAAAGTCAGGGGAAATTGTGATTATGAAGTATGGAGAATTTAAATCTATCTACAGAAAATAAATTACCAATGCTGAAATCACTTATCTTAAAGTGAGTCAAGCAGCAGGTAAGATTATTTTAGGTAGTGCAGAACATTCCTTTTTTATAATGGATATTAAATCAGTTTAAAATTTGTAATCATTCCTAGATTCTGGGTTTGCCTTTTAGAGAATCCAATTACCTGCCATGGTTTCATCTTACGTGTTGGATCCCTTTTACACCTAAGGAATCTTCGGATTGGCTAATGGCAATATTTATCTGATATCTTTTACGACCAAATAATACTTCCTTTTGAATGCTTCAAATGGCGATTAAAGTGAAATTGAGATTAAGTTATGCAAATTGGTTGAAGATAACATTTTAGTCACAACCTTTAATCAAGGCATAGTTAAGTTATGGAGAATGGACACGGCTGAATTGCTTGTTGAATATTAATGGGAAAAGGAAATAGTTGAATTTTTCTATGATGCTTAAATCAAATAGATTGTATTTATATAGGAATTCGGTCAAATAAAGACTATCCATGTTGATAGATTGGATATCTATGATTAATACTATCATATAGGAAAAGGAGGACCTGATAAGATAATTTCCTGCGTTTTTGGAATCTTTGACTCAATTCCAGGAAAATTCGTTTTGGATGAGAGTGGTCAGCTCTTCTTTTTAGAACATCTCTATAAGAATCAAGAATATATCATCAGATACATCAAAGCGTTAGAATTACCAAATGTTTGCTAATTGGTAGAACAATGTGAAAAGAGAGTAATTTTTGCAATAGAACAAGACACTGGTGTAGTTTCAACATTGTAGATAGATTACAACTCAACCAGATAATATCCATTTGCATTTACTCTATTTGATTAGGTGAATTTCCTAGCGAATCCACATGGCAATTTAGACACTGAACAATCACAAAAAGATACTTAGGCACTTTACTCTTCGGTTGATGCTTAGACTTAAATTACACCTGCACAAGGATTTGATAATGTTTATTTTGCTATTCTCAACACACTACAATATCTTTATGGTAGAAATTACAATAAGAAGCAGATCATCTTACTAGTCAATCTAAGTGATTTCCCTTTGTATTTATCATTGGATAACAATCTCAAAGTTTATGTTGTCACTCAAAGTATTTAATATTATTGATTTAGGTGGCTCCATCGAAGTGGTTTTACCTAATGATGCTTCGAATCAAAATTAGATTCAAATCAGTTAATTAAATAGTTAAATTGATCATATTATTTGTCAGAAAAGAAAATCCAATTTTGTTATCACAAACAAAACTATCATGAATTTTTATTAATATATCTGAATTGTTATAATATTAATTTATTTATCATGTAATCACACAAATTCTAAAATAAATAATTAACATTGTTAGACTTAGTTCTAAAGAATGAAGATGATCGATACAGAATAAAATCATCCACAAATTCAAGTAGATATGATAGAGAAGATACCCATCATTTACAATATAATTAATTAGGTATTTCCTTATATTATGATGCCAATATTACCGGTAATGAATAATTTGTTAGCAATCATTTGTTTCGTTCAATTCTCAAAAATATCGAAGAAAAACTTTTAGAACTTGAAACTAGAATTGATAACAAAGACCACCTCACTAAATTCACATTTCAAATTGATCAACTCAAACATCAATCAAATCGCAATCCATTTCTTAAAGATGACAACACATGGCAAGAATACAGACGGCAAGACAGTCAAATTTCAGAAATGATGGATGATCAGTCTGTTAAAGACAATGGAGTCAAATTTCAAAAGGCGAGTAGATCAAGATCAACTTGCACTAATAATTATGATGAGTAACTAGATTAATCTAACAATAATACTTCAAATCTAAAATCAAGAAAAAATAAGATCACCGAAGAATCTACTTTCTCTAAGTTAAACCTTTTTGAAAAGAAACTTTCGTAATTTTAAGATTAATTCTAAAAATAATTATAAAAAGAAGAAATCTCATTTAAAAAATTAGAATAACAAGTGTAAACTGCCTTAAAGGAAGCTGAAATGAGATTGCTTCAAAATACGAAATCGATGGATAAGTATACCGAAAGTTTAAATAATTATAGCGAATATCATAAGGAATTCTTAACTAAGTTATCCTAACTGACAGCTTAGATAAAGTATGAATCCTATCTATCATAGCAATCATTAATAGGAAATCAATCGATTGTCGGATGATTAAAAAATACCTTTCATTTAGTTAGAATCAACTATTGCAGCAATGAATAAACTTCAAAATATCCACAATGATTAGATACTTTCAATAAAGGAATCGTACACTTACTTGGAAGCAGATATACTTGCAATAATGAAAAATTACAAAGATCTGATACTTGATAAATAAAATAAAAGTAACAGGTGACGATTGTATTTGAATATGATTACTTTATTAACTATATTAAATAGATTTGAATATAAAAATCAAAAGTAAATCATTTGATATGCTCTGGGTTTTAGATGGGAAGTTCAGAATGTACTTTCTTTGATATCATTTGATCCATAAATTATAGAAGTTATTATTTTTTTCGTTAATGGTTTTCCAAAGCAACATTTAATGTTTATTGATTCATCCTAACTCCATTATCATTGACCTTTGCTTGTTCTCTATCTAAAATGTACCAAGTAAACTAATAATTAGATTATTTTATTACATTAGAAATATATTCAATCAAATTGCAAGTAACTACAATCATGATTCCAATTAGTATCAGACAAGCAATAATCACTCCTGCAATATATTCCACATGATATCTGAATTGCATTCTATTTAGGATGGATAGTATGATCAAAGTTGTAATCAGAATAAGCATAGACAAATTTATCGATAAGTACATTAGGACCTTTCTATGTTTAAGTGGATCCTTAAATGCCTTAGTGAAATCGATATCTTTGTAAGACTTTATAACAAAGTTGAAATGACAATTTTCACATTATAATGGTTTTGTTATTTTATTGAATTAATTGTCTATGTATTTTTCACAGAACTCCTTTTATTCACATTATTAATGGTTGTGTTGTTTGGATCTACATAGACAAGGTCTGATGAAGTTAGAAAATTAATCAGCCTGTCCACAAATCCCACAATATTTTTCCTCTTGTATTTGTTCTTTGATTGAAGATGAGCTCTGTTTTCTGGTGTTTATTTTGTTAGAAATAGATAAGCGAGAACTCTTGCCTTGCTTTGATTACTTCTAGATAGTTGATTGATTGTATGAATCTTCTTGACTGACAAATGTGAATTGGTTTTCGAATTCCTTCTAACCTTGTCTGGGTTTGAGTGGTGACAAGTTGCTTATACAACTTGTATTGTTGGTTGAGTCTTGATTGTTTCTATCCGTGTTCTCTGAGAATACACCTTCCACCAATTAATGTATCTTCTTATTTTATCTATTAGAATTAATATAACATAATACTCTTTTAATTTAGAGATTGATTAATCAAGATGGGATTAGTTTGTGCGTATAAGATCTGAATTCAAAGTGTTGACGTTGCTATTTATTCTAAAGCTCAAAATCTTTGGACTTGTTTCGGTCTCCATAATCCTTTATTATTGAGAAATTATTATTTTTTGCGCAAAATATAAAAGATTTATGAATACCCAAGTAACAATTTACCAAATTTCACTCTGAAATAAAACCAAAAAAATGTTATTATATAATAATTAACAATTAATAAATGCAAATTAATAAGCAAAAATAAGAGTATTAAGAAAAATACAATTCTTTTCGTAATCATCCTGCCTTTAACAGACTAAGCAGTTACATTCTCAAATCCATAATCGATTGTGTCAATACCTAATCATTTATCAAAAATTAAAGTGTTTACATCGAAAATGAGTTAATGACTAATGTATACATTGTGAAATCTGGAGAGTTTAAAGTAAACCAATAAATTAATACATAGAGATGAGTAAAAGGATCTTGTACTAAAATTCTGTATTGTATAATCAAAAGAGATGGAAACAATTTGAGATTTGTTTATTGGAAAAAGGTGAAACTTTTGGAATAGAACATCAAGATGAGGAACCAAAAGGATGTTATAAATACTCAGTGACTTGTCATTCATATGAGGGATCACTGTATTCACTAAAGCTAGATTAGATTTCTTAGGTTTTATAAGATAATCACATCAAAGTATCTGTAGATAATCTCTTTTAATATCAATAACAATTAAGTAAGAATAGGCTTTACATCAATCGAGAATAATAAATTAATCAATTGTATTCAAACATTACTCAGTCCTTAAAACACAGAGAAATTAGATCATTTTCAAATGCCAATAACGAGAATCTGAAAATTAGATCGCAATCTAATGTTAACAATGAGGTTGTTAACAACAATAATAGATTTTAAAATAGATCTATCAGTTATGACATCTCGTATTGTGATAAAATATAATCGTTGATTAACTACTAGAAATAAATAATCAATAATCCAAGAAGGATTATCAAGACTGAAATTTTGGAGGATGACAATTATGTAAACTAATCGGTCAACAATCACATTAGAGCATTTAAACCATTTATCAGTAATTTTGCTTCGGGAAGAAATCTAACCAAACGAACTCAGCTATCTTCTTAGGATAAAATAGAAGAATCAACTCAAAATGAAAAGATCTTCAAATTGAAGGTACTCCTCAAATTGGGATGCAGACCGAAAAATAAACTACAAATCAGATTGCATTAAATTCATAGTCAACATCTATCCAAAATGTTCCCATTCCATCCTAAATGATTGATTAATAATAAGCTTCTTTTTACAATATTAATTTCTAATTATTTACTAATGTCAAAATAATAGCAATAGCAACTCTCTTATATATGCAAAGATTCACAAAACCAAAAGGGTCAAGGTCAATCTTATCGAAGAGTATATATGAATGATCTTATCATTAGATGAATAACAATCAAAACAACTTCGATGATAAAAATGGTTAGAATCAAAAAAAATAAAATAAATACAATAGAAGAAACAATTCATAAGAAAAACAATAGAATTGGCAGAATCCCTAATCTTAATCTGTTATAGGTACCTATTCAAGTAATTTTATCAAGCAAGAGCTCAAATTAATCAACCCTTGAATAAAATTTATGATTCTTAGACACTAATTTCTGCATTTCAAGAAAATCTTTAACCTCCTAAAGAATTTGAAGAATTCATAGAAAACATTCCCCATTTATTTTCTAAAGTTTCTTAGAAACCTTTAATTTCGTCTTAAACATTATTCATCCAAAGTGATGATGATGAACCACAATGGATGCAATCTAATGACAATTTCTAGATCTTAGATATCGAAAATGAAATCGAAAAAAAGAGAATAGAATATTAAAAATAGCATGGAACATATGAGAAAAAGCAAGAGTAAAAATCCAAAAAGCAAAATGAAGTCATTTAAGAAGAAATATCAGAACTTTAATAGGCCAAAGAAAAGTATCGATAATTGAGAGAATAAGAGGAAAAACAATTGTAAGTCGCCAATGAAACCAAAGCAAAATTATAAGAATTATTTAGCTACTCAGAATTGGAACAACCCAAGAGTGCGAATCCCTCCATTAATTCATAGGTGCTATCAGTAGAAGAAGTTGAAAAATAAGTATTAGCTTCTACCAATAATAAATATAAAGATATCATCAAAGTTGAACAACCTCAACAAAAGCCAGAGAATTATTTTAGTAATTTCAATAACAATGAAACCGATGACTTTTTTGAATAATTGGAAGAAATGGGAATACATATTCAAAGAAAATAACAAGTACCTTTATAACCTACTGTCAAAATTTCAAGGGACAAAATTAAAACCACTCCATTTTCACTACAAGCCTAATTACATTCAAGATCTGCAAAAGAATCTTTGTGGTATTATATTGACGATTTTGGAAAAGTACAAATAATTATCATTTTAGATATAAGGAGCATTTACAACTGAAAATATGGATCAATGGTTTTAGCACAAATACTTGAAAGCCAAGTTAAATATCTCTTGGGAAGTCCCTGGAAAGTGGATTACTTTAGAATAATATTTAATTAATTTAGATCAAATTGAAAAAAAACTATTAGATCCAAAAGGTGCTATGGATCCACTAACACTAAAAACTAATATAAATAATATTAATAATATTCAATTAAATAATCTATAGCAATTGCAATAAATGAATGCATTTAATATCAATAGCTTTCAAAATCAATAGATGAATGCCTATTAATATTAAGTTAATAATAATTAATATCAGCCATATCAAACTCAACAAATGAATAACTTAAAAAACAATGTAAATAAAAAAAAAAATAATAATGCAAACAATAATAATGGTAAAGCGCAATAATATAATAAATATGATTATCAAAAAAATAATTAATCATTATATTGATTTAAATTTGAGAATTATATTATAAATTATTGATAATAATTATATGATAAATCATTAAAATCCAAATTGTTTCTAAATAATATATATATGTTGTACCTTTTATCCTGAAAAATTGTCATAAAGATAAGATTCTTAATTTTTACGGGGACTTTCATACCTTAAATGACTAGTTGATAATCCAATGCTATTATCAAACTTGGATGAGAGGAAACTAATATTAGTTGCTTCTTTTCTTATTTCATTATCTATTCGAATGAGTTCTCTTTGATAGTCATCTAAATATAATGGATCAGGAGTGAAAGTTGATTTTGAAATTTTTGAAGGGACTCCAGTTTGTCTTGATTCTTAAAATAATCGATTACAAATTTCCTATTCCCTAGCTATTTCCTTTTCGTAATATTTGATCAATCCCGATTCCTCTCTTTTTTAGGTGTAAATATTCGGTATATTTAATTCATCACATAACTTTTTAATTTTATCTTCTTCATCCCTAATTTGCAAATGATAATAATTTAATAAAGGACTTTCAGTATAATACGGTTAACTCTCTTACAGCAATTTTGATTGCACAATTTGATCTTATTTTTCATCTTTCTTTTATTCACTTTATTCTTGATTTGGGTGCTATTTTTATGTTTAATTAGGATTAAATGATTCTTAGAGTGCATCACTCTTCTATAAATCAGGTTGAGAATAATTAATATCTTAAACTTCAATTTAATTTTATTTAGGTTATTCTTATTCTTATTATGGAGCTTCGTTTTGCTAATCATCTTGCTATTCTATTTAATAAAAGATCTAATCAATTAGATTTTGTAGGTTGTTTGGATTACTATCTATAATGATAAGGAATTTTTCTAGAATTTAATCCTCAATCTCCTAATTTATACTTTATAGCCAATTTTTAAGGGAATCCAATGTGATCAAATTTTCACTCTCGAATATTGCTAATTCGTTAAGGTTAATTGGTTCTTAAATATTAGAGTATTGACTAAAATGATCACATTTCTTACTTATAATTTGTTTTTAATTGTTCAAAGAATGCTGTTAATGTAGCTTCAACTTCTTTTGGTAATAGCATGCTTTAAGGCATTTCATAGGATTTGTGGTTAAGAGCTTAGTCTTTTACTTAGTCATTAGTTTTAGGTAAGATCGCTTATTGGAAACTTTGAAATATTGTATATAAAAAGTACTCTGCTAAAGTTATCAAGTTGTCCCTATCAACATCCAAGACTCTAAATATGTAGTTTAATTCTTCCTAGGTCACTTGAAGATTGTTATCATCCAGAAATTCTAGGATAGATTCTTCTTTCATTGCATTCTATCTGGGCTAATCAAGTCTTTTATACACTCACTATAACATGGAGAATAGATACCTGTGTTAAGTTCAAACATTTCTAATCTTGCTAATGCAATTCGAATTTCCTCTAATTTATCTTCACCCTCTACTGTGATTTATATGAATTCACAAAAATTCATGATAGAAAAATAAAATGAAAATAAAATTTATTAAATTTTACAAGAATCTACTTTTGACTACATTATTAAACATTCTAATTATCAAATTCAATATAAAAAAATTATTATTCTTATAAGTTTCTGATTATGCAGTAGGACAATTATTTAGAGGAAGAGATTCAGGATGAGGATGAAGAAATAAGAGAGTAGAAGGAAGTTCATGAATTCGCTAAGGAAATAAAGGAGAAGGTAGAAGAAACCAACAAATTAAACAAGGAATAATAGGATTAATAAAAAGTGAATGTAAGTTCAACAGTGGGACCAATTAGAGTAAAATTCGATGTGTTAAGATGCTTTTTCGATAGAATGAGTAAAGTGAGAGGAAAAAAGAAGAGTGAGCTTTTAGATGTTTTGACTTAATTCTTTTTCAAACCTCCTAGAATACCTGAACACACTTATATAATAATGAGACTAATCATTCCATTCTAAGACAGGGATAGAGGAGTCTATAAATTATAAGAAAAAAACTTGGCTAAATTATTTAGATAAGCTTTAGGATTGTCAGACGATGATTATCACAGGATGGCCAATTATAAATAAGCTAGTATGTAGCCCTATGGGGCTCCAGTCGGTGATTTTCCTATGGTTGTTCATAATGTGATAAAGGATTACTGCAGAAAGGACAGCATAATAACTATATCAGAAGTGGACTAATTACTTGACAATCTAGTTAAGGCTTAAGACACGAAAGAATAAGAATTGGTGATAGTTGATTTAATAAAAGTGTGTACAGCTGATGAGATTCTCTGGATAATAAGAATTATATTGAAAGACTTGAAAATTGGTTTGAAATATGAGAAGCTTTTATAATTGTTTCATAAAGATGCTCCTGAATATTATAATGCAACATCATCACTAAGGGAAGTATGCAAAGAATTTGTTGATATAAATCATACTCTTAAGAATGTATTGAGAATATTCCATGCAATCAAACCAATGTTAGCAGCTAAGAAATCCCCAGAAGAAATAAGAAAATTAATTGAAGGCAAAGAATTATTGGTTGAAACCAAATTTGATGGAGAAAGAATATAATGTCATTTCACTCCTGAAGTCATCAGATTTTTTACTAGAAATTCAAATGATTACACATATTTATACAAGGATAAATTAGGAGATATTGTTAGATAAAGTGTTTAAGCATAATGTGCAATTTTAGATGGAGAAATCATAGTTGTAAATAAAGAAACTGGAGACAATGTTAGATTCGGCTTGAATAAAACTGTTGCTCTGAGTAAAGACGTAAATGATGATGCCTTTGGTCTTTGTTATAAGATTTTTGATATTCTCTATCTCAAAACATACTAAGGATAAGAAGTTAACACTATGAGTGCTCCTTTATCTACTCGTAGAAGTTTATTGTAGAGGATTATAGTACCTATTCCAAACTAATTAGAAGTAGTTTAAGCTGCGACTATTAAATCTTTCGAAGAACTTATTTAATAGTTTGATATGGCCATTGAAAGAAATTAGGAAGGCATCATAATTAAATAGATGGATTCTCAGTATTTACCTAATGAAAGATCCACTAAATGGGTTAAGATGAAGGGAGATTACGTTGAAAATATGACGGATAATTGTGATTTATTGGTTATTGGTGGCTATTTCGGAACATAATCACATAGAGTAGAGACTTTTGATGAATTTGACAGAATTACACATTTCTTAATGGGGTTAGCATAAAAAATAGATAAGAATCAACCTACAAATAGTGTTATATTACCATTTGTCAAAGTTGGAACTGGTTTCACTGATAATGAATTATCAACAATCAGAAATAAATTAAGAAATCATTGGATCAAGAAGCAGAAACCTAATTACATACCTTAGAATTGGAGTCCTGGAATTAATGATAGACCAGATGTATATATTAATAATCCAGCTCATTCTATTATATTTGAAGTTAAAGCTGCAGAAATCACAAAGTCTAATACTTTCCCAACTGATTACACTTTGAGATTTCCAAGATGTTACAAGACTAGGATGGATAAAGATTGGTATGAAATGATGACCATGCAAGATTTATAAAGTATGATCAATGATTCATAATACACAAAGAACCTCAAAAAAAAAAATGATAAAGAAGGCAACGATAAACAAACAGATGATGAGGTTGAAAATGAAGATAGACCTATGAGATAGGCTAAAGAAAGAAAATAACCCTTAAAAAAGGGTGGAGCCCATTCTAAATAGATTACCATAATGACAGAATATTAAGGGTTAGACCCAAGAAACATCTCAAAAGAATCCAACTTATTTGTGGGATGCGAATTTTACATTGTTAACTTAGAAGAAGATTACAATAAATAATATTTAGAATCTATAATTCTAGCCCAAGGAGGAACTTGCATATAAAATTATATTGTAGAAAGTGTCACTCATGTAGTGGCTTCAATTATCGACTTCAGAGTGAATTCAATCATTGAGAAGTTTCCAACCACCATAATTAGACCTCAATGGGTTATTGAATGCATTAGAAGGTCACAATTAGTTAATATTGCACCCAGATTTATTTTATTTGCCCCTTTAGCTATCATGAATGAAGTAAATAAATTTTACGATAAATTTGGCGATTCCTATTTCGAATTGATAGATGAGTTCGCTCTCAAAGATATATGTGATAATATGAAAATCAATGAACCTATTAATTAAGATGATTTACTATTGTTGGAAGATGAGTTGTTATACTAATTGTAAAAACTGTGGATTTTTCAGCATAAGGTTTTCTACCCTTATTGTTTAAGTCACTAAATATCTGATATAGAATTGGAAACTTTCAAAGCTAGGGTGATAGCAAGAGGTGGTTCCTTCGTAAGCAGCATTTACGATGAGAAATTAGATTTCATAATTTTATTTAAAGATTAGACTTTCATTTAGAATGAAAGATTGAAGTAGTTTTTTAATGATAAACCATATACGAAAACAACTACATATACTTAAATGATGCAATTGATGGAAGAATAACAGTAAAAAATATTACCATCTTGATTTTTAATATTATTATTTTTAATTATGGATATTCCATACAAATCAGCCTTGCCATTTGTGTTGCTAGTCATCAATGCAGTTCTAGGTTCTCTATTTTTTGGATATTCTATTTCCTATCTAAATTCAGCCTCAAATTTTTACCCCATTTATTATCTAATTAATGAATATGATGTCTCTACTTAAAATTTGCTCAAAGCTCTGGTTGGAGGTATCGAAATTTAAATATAGTTACTAGCTATTTTCACTTTATCTGCAGGAGCAGGAGCGATTCTATCAGGAAACTTGTTACAATAATTTAGTATAAGAAAATCTTTTATGATTACTGATTTCATTGGAATAATCGGTGTAGTACTTGAAATAATACCCAATGTTTATTGGTTTTACCTTGCTCGAATTTTTATTGGTTTTTGTGTAGGACTCAATTCCTCACTAATTCCATTATATATTAAAGAGTTTTCACCTAATAGATTATCTGGATCACTAGGGGCGATGAATTAACTTACAATCAACATTGGATTATTGATAGGTCTTATTTCAGCTTTGTAATCTTTATTTTGAATTTAAGTTTTTACAAAACCAGTGACAATTCAGAAGAATCATCAAATGATAATGTTTTTAGATTGTTTTTAGAATTGCCCCTCATATTTTGTTTACTTAGGACTTTATTATTGATTTTTGTATTTAAAAACGAGCCACCATCATACTATGTCCAAAAAAAACAACTGATAGAGGTATTTGAGTTGCTAATTAGGCGAAATAAATAGTGGAGAGATATTATTTAAGAGAAAAAGTAGATTAAGTCTTAGAGACGATCAAGTCAGTTAATGAATCTAAGAAACTCCAGAAAGAAACCTACAGGGATCTGCTTATGAATTACGGTCAAAGAAAACGTTTATTAATTGGTTGTGGACTCTAAGTATTGTAGCAATTTTCAGGGATAAATGCAATTATGTTTTTTTCTAAAATCATGTTTTCATCTGTAATTATTTAATGCAGGAATATTTTAGATTCTCAATAACAATGAGACCAAAATTAATTGGGCGAATGTGGCAGTTGGTTTAATCAATATCATATTTAGTTTTTTGGCAATTAGTCTATTATAAAAGTTTGGAAGAAGGACTCTCTTGTTATATGGAACTATAGTTTGCACCTTTTTCCTATCAATTGCCTTTGGTTTCTCATTTTCTCAAGACCCAAGTACCACCATAGGAATCTTGATTGTGTTGGCTATATTTGGATATCTTGGGGCGTTCCAATTATCTCTAGGACCTGTGGCTTGGGTATTCTCAAAATTATAATAATTTAGATTTATGATGCTGATATCTTGTCTGAGAAAGGGATGTCTTTGGCAGTGCTTTGTAACTGGATAAGCTGCACAATCATAGCATTTGCCTTCGTTATTTTGGATATTGATCACAACAAGGAGAGACTGTCTATTGTTTTTGGCGTTTTTACTGGGTGCTGTATTTTGGGTGTGTGTTTCATATTGAAGTTTGTTCAGGAAACAAAAGATAGAACTTAATCAGCAATCAATATATATTTCTCATTAACCAAAGTAAGGGAGGAGGGTTTGTTAGGGTGAATATCATATTTTACATAAATTTAATTCGATTTCAGTAATATAATCATAAATGTATGAGGAAGAGTAAATATATAAATTTATTGAAAGAATATAAATATATAAAATTAATAAATGGGGAATTGTGTTTCTAGTTAAGATGATATCCGAAATGCAAATAAAGTTTCACCTGTCTCATTGTAAGAATGTTTATAGATTAAAAAAGAACAATAAAACATTTCACTTGGAATCGTGATTCTCATGGTCTATTCGATTATGAAAACAAAAATGTTATAAAAGGACAGATCAAAACAAATACCCAATTAAGTAATATAAGCAACTAAATTAGTGAGATTAATTCGTTAAAAAGAAAACATTAAAATAATCTAAACGAAAGAGGAATTATAAGTAGCAATTCCATTTATTGTTATAGTAATTCTAAAATTAGCCAGATGTCATAGAATTACTTAAATTGACTCGTTAATTTTCTAAATATCAGGTTGAATCTAGTTTAAGGGTCTCAAAGGCAGAAGATCAAGAAGGATTAAATGACAACTGCCCATGGATAGTTGTAAAATCAACCAAAAGTCAATTATCTGATGGACAAGTATGAAATAATAATGAGCAATAAAGGGATATGATTTAAAGGAAGGAGATTACGTAAAATTGGGGAGAGTGAGATTTAGAATTAGAGAAATCAAATGTTCAGTTGATAATAACAATACAAACAAAGGTAACATGGAACCAGAATTGTAAAAGTATGTATCTGAGAAATGCTTAAATACAATGAATATCAATACGTAGGAAGACGATAAAAGAAGTTAATCAGAGGAACCCTGTTGCCGTATATGCTATAATGATTCTTAAACAAATAAAGACAATCCCTTGATTGATTGCTGCAAATGTTAGGGCTCTGTTAAATACATACATATTTAATGTCTATAAACATGGTTAGTTAGTAAGTTATCACCTAAAACAACTAAGTTTTCAGTTTCATTTCAATGGAGATAATTTGATTGCGAAGTTTGCAAGGCGATTATTCCAAGTAATTATCAGAAATATTGGATTTCTAGGTAGAATTAGATATCAGGACAGAATTTTTGAGACAATAATTATACCTAAGCCTGATGCTCCATACATTACTTTGGAAATCTTAAGTCGAGAACGCAATAAGAGTAAAGGAACTCACATAATCAGTTTTGCGTAAAAATAACAAATCAAATTGGGGAGAGGTCATGATTCGGATGTAAGGATTACAGATATTTCAGTATCTAGATGTCACGCTTTGATCAAATTTCTTAATTGTAAATGCTCTGTTAGTAATTCTAGCTGGATTTGTGATTGAAGATTAATAATCTAAATTCGGAACTTTAGTCTTATTGAAGAATCCTGCTTAGATGTCTGTTGACAATAATAATAACATGGCTATCTAGGTAGGAAGAAGTGTAGTTAGTTTTTAAGTTTCAAAGGATTGGAATGTATAATCGCATTGTATATAACTTAGATAATCTCATCCATCAATAAGGGAGGGGTGTAAGAGGATTAAATGTTACAAGATGACACAGATTTAATTGGAAATGCAGTGGGTGATGAGGATCAAGCATAGATTGAATAAGAATTACAAAACTTTGAAGAACATACACCATGATTTTGTTAGATAATGTTTTAACTTTGTTTTTGCTATAATAATATTGGTTCAAGGGTAGTTCTAATCTTATTTGTGCTTTTATGAATTTTTTCGTTGATGTTCCTATTCTTTTTCAACTTCTTGTTCTAAATGCATTTCCATAAATTCGATTATTCCCTCTGCATTTCTGTCTCCATGATAATGATATATTCTATCATGATAGAAAATTCTAAGAGTTGGATAACCTCTGACCTAGAATTCATCGCAAAGAACCGATTCATGAGTGCAATCTACTTTTCCTAATGTGATTATGCTTTATTTTTGTTTGAATTCAGTTGCAGCTTTTTCAAATTCTGGCATTAAATTTTAACTACTTATAAAGGTTTCATTACCAATGTGGACACCAAGGTGCATAGAAATCTACTAATAAAACTTCAAATCTCATTAAAGCAGCATCAAAATTGTCAACATCCAATATAACAACATTTGATTCTCTCTTAAACATCACTTAATGATTAAAATGGGTTTTTTTTAGTTTACCTGTTGCCAAAATTAGATTAACCAAAAGTACTAAAATCATATAAAACGAATTAATTTGATAAAATAAATAATTATTCCTACTAAAAACATTTTCAAATTTATTGGCAGAATCTATTAATCGATTGAGATCTATCTATTTCAATGTTCTTAGCTTTTATCTAACATTCCTATGCTTATTATTTAACCTTATTCAAATATAAGCTAAAACCGAAATAATTATAATCTTATAGCTTTCTTTACTTTTATAACTAGAAATTAGGAACAAACTAAAATAGTGAGTTTGCAATTAAAAATTCTTATGTTAGAGACTGAGTACTTTCTTAATAATCAGAGTATATTAAATTAAGAATAATAAATGTTTAGATTAATGCTAATTAGATTGGGCTTCATCAATTATAATGAATTATGCCAATAATGAAAGTGAACAAGTCAATTATTCTAGATAATAAAAACCTTTAATAAAGACATTAAAAAAAAGGAGATCCAAAACATAATTAGTTATTTTTATTTTCAAAATGAGAGATTGAGATAATATTCTAATACTATAAATTAAATAAAGAAAAACCTCTTTGAAAAAATGGTATTATTTATGAATATTCCAACAATAGGGACTCTATGCATATAAGAAGACAATAGTGTAAAGAAATGTTGTTAGAAAAGTACATCAACAAATCTTTATCAAAATAATTTGACAATTCTATTTTCAATTACCTATAAAATTTTTGGCAAAAAGAACAGATTCCAATTTTAATTCTCCTGTCTTAGGAAGACTTTAATCTACTAGAACAGCCATATATTCAGCAGACTGACCAAATAAATCAATAGAGCCAAAGACAAAACTCGAACATTAGTTGTTGTAAGCACTGTCACAGATGAGTATTTATTCTGTTTCTAGCAATTTAATAGCATTTGACTTCTTGATGTTACTAAGCTAGATGCTTTTATTTTAGAAAGAGACTTCTTGCAGCTGATGGAAAAGTTTTTCCTTAGATCAATAGGCATAACAAAATCCAACAGGTGAGCTGAATTGAGATAAATTTTAGGATCAGGAACTATTTATTAAGAGGCCCATGAGTTAGAGAAGCATTAAAACACTTTAGAAGAGCTGCTGGTTTACCTGGATCTCATGCGAAACCATATATAAGTCATACAGCCAAGATGATTAGAGGTTCTAAGTGATTACTATTTGTACATTATTGGATTACATTAACATGTTATAATTATATTTATTTTTAATCAAAAAATTATTTAATTTTGATGACAGATAAAAGAATAGACAAATATATTTTTAATGTGAAAGATAGAATTGGATAGGGATCTTATGCTGAAGTTTTTAAAGGAACGAATGAAAAAACTGGAGAAAAGGTAGCTATCAAAATGTTAAGCAAATCTGTAATCAATGCGTAATTTTATGATTTATAAAATTAGAGATGATTATCTCAGGGAGGGATTGATTTAAGAAATTAAAATAATGCAGAAATTAAAAAGTCCCAATATTGTCTAGTTGTTAGATGTCATGGAAACCAACAATAATTATTATATTGTTTAAGAATACTGTGATGGAGGAGATTTCGATGAGTAAATTATCCTATTGTAATTTTAGACTTCTCAAAAAAAGAAAGTTACTCCCAGAAAAAGAAGCAATCAAATTCCTAGTTGATGTACTTAATGGATTTACTCAACTTATAAAAAATGGTATAATTCATAGAGATCTCAAACCAGCAAATATTTTGATCGACAAATAGGTATGCTCAATAATTATCGAAGACTTACAAACTAGCAGATTTTGGATTTGCAAAATGTGTTGACAATTTTAAAAAAACAATGATGGCTTCAATGGTTGGTACTCCATTATACATGAGTCCTCAGATCTTGGATCACAAGAGATACAATTCAAAAACTGATGTATGGAGTATAGGTTTTATTTTCTATGAGGCATTATTTGGCAAAAGTAATCCTAAATCTTAATCTTATCATAGCTCCATGGACAGCTAGATCTCCAGCAGAATTGCTCAAAAATATCAGGACCTAACCCTTGAAATTTCCCACCGATAAGAATTAAGTCTCATAGGAAACCCAAGATTTGATCATTGGTTGTCTCCAGGCTGACGAGAATAAAAGATTATCTTGGGAAGAAATATACAAACATCCAGCCATTAGTCAATATTTTTCGGTAATTAATAACCTTTCCTCTTTTTAGGATTTTATCAAGGGAAATAATAAGTTGGAAGACAAGGCTCAATATTTAATTAATGATATCAGACAGATGATATGCAAAGAGAAAATTGACATTCATAAATTATTTGCAGATTTAGACATGTCAAAAGATAAGGCCTTGGATGTAAATGAATTGGGGAAATTTCTATAAAAAGTAGATAAAGATATCACACGAGAAGAAATTGAATATATATTTAATAAATTTGATGATGATGGGAATAATTAGATTGAGTTCGAGGAATTTAAAAAGTGGTTAGAAGACAATTAAGTAATTGATTGATACTATGAATGAATAGATTGTTACTAATGCTAATCCATAATAATAATAAAGAGGAGGCGGATCACATAAAAAACTGTCTATTCTGCCTCATTAATTAAAGTCTCAGAGTTCCATTGAAGAGAGAGCGAATTATGTTATAGAGAAATTAAAACTATCAATCTAAAAATATAAAATCAATTTGTTGGATCTATTCAAAAAAGTGAAAATTTATTTGATTCATTTAGTTTGACAAATCAGCTGATCAAAGATTAGATAAAAGTGAAATGGGACAATTGTTAAAGAGAATTGAACCAAATATTTCTTAGGAAGAAATACAAGCATGCTTTGAATTTTTTGATGCTAACGGTGATGGCGAAATCACATTCTAAGAATTTTAAACAAGTTTAAGTGAAGAAGTCGGGAAGAAGAGATAAAGTATAGACCACCATGAATGAAATATTTGCATTATCATATAGTAATTATTAAAATTAAATGAGTTTTGATTAATTATTGTTATCCAGACCACTTTATAGTCCAAATCACAAACACCCTACGTTTACTGTCCATTCACATAATCCAACGCCTTTCAGTATTACTACCTAAGTCTCTCCAATTGAGTCTCCAAGAATAGGAGATATTTCAACTATCCCTAAGACTTCCGAGAGAGGATAGTTGTATGAGAAATTAAAGGCCAATCTCAAAAATGATGATCCAACAAAGTCAAATTAAAACGGTATTAAAGGTTAAAAGGTTAGGGAAGCCTATAATTTGCTATCTGATTTCAATGATAAAAAATAGATAATTTAATCTCTAAAGTCATTAGCATCTGCAGAAGAACGGTAACTTAAAAAGACTTTAATTTAGAATATTGCTTATTGATAAAATTTTAGAGAGAAAAGAAGAGATGCAAATAGCAGCTCTCAAATTAAAGGCTAAAAGGTTGGAGCCAATTTTTAATGTTATCAGGAGGAAATTGAAACTGAAACAAAGATTAAATTAATCTGCTGATAAAATGAAGAAACAATCAATTATTGGATTGAAATCCACAGATCAACCCAATGAAGTACTTAATCCAATGCATTCTTATGGAAATCTAGATGAATAATAATAACAGGACGAAAATACTAGAAAAGAATTAGTAATTGAGAAAATATAAACTAAATATGCTGCATCAGTTGCTTTCTCTTGGTTAACAAATAGAGCTGAAAAACAAGGTATTAATAATAATTTTAATGAAATTTGAGAATCTTTAACCCATAATTTATCTCCAGAAACTGTTAAGAGAAATAATAGAAGAAATACTACTTTAAAGTAAAGTCACAAAGGAATAACAGGTCTAAAATAGATGATTACTAAAAAAGTGAGTGAAAATTCTGATGAAATGATTAGATTGGGACAACTAAAAATGTTAGAAAATCAGCAAAAATTTTATAAATCCAAAGATATAATAGCAAAATCTAAGGCTAAAGTAGACACAGGTAGAGTAAAGAGTGTATAAGTTAATAGATCTTTAAGAAAAAAATAGACCTTGGATTTCTTTACAAATGAAAGAAAAGAAAATTCAGAGCTAACTTAATAAATAGCAAATGAAAAAAGTAATCTCATGTTTAAGAGAAGGTTAATTGTTAAAGATTGACTTTCATTATTTTATATTCTACTTACTTTAGATTGACTTTCTCTTTCTATACGGTTTTTTCAATTTCCTGAAATTCAAACTCTCTTATAGATAGTTTTGGTAGCAATTAGATTCTTTCGTTTTAAATCTTTTAAATTCTAAATACGTACAGTAATCATTGATTTGGGAGTCAATTTTATATTTCTTTAAAAAGATGTTAATCTGCTATCAACAGTCAAGGCTATTATATTTTTGCAGAAATTCTACCTACAGACTTAGTATTAGTAAATTATTAAATGAGTAGTTTTTCTTTGAGCATCTTAATAAACCTCTAACAGGAAGAATTAGCATTCGTTTTTAGGATATGTTCATTTTAGTGCTAAATCAATTGATTTGATCTATTTGATAGAAAAATAATTAATATTTATCCAAAATAAAAATTTATATTTCATTTCATTAAGCTTCGGAATCTCCATCGTTATCTTTAGAATCAATAACCCCTGATATTTATCTCTCTACTAACTATCTATAAATCCCATCAGGATTATTAAGCAGCTCTTAATGCGTTCCTTGCTCTGCCACAACGCCGTTTTATAATACAATAATCCTATTGCAATTAACAATCGTACTCAATCTGTGAGCGATTACTAAAACAGTTATGTTTTTGCTTCCCTTTTAGATTAATTCATCAATGGCAGATTAAACTTGAAATTCGCTTTCAGCATCTAGTGCAGAAGTTGCTTCATCAAAGATTAAAATTTTAGGTCTTTTTAATAAGGCTCTGGCAATTACAATTCTTTATTTCTATCCTCCACTTAAAGTATACCCATGTTCACCAACGAAAGTATCAAATCCATGGGGAAATTTGAATTTATCTGAAACAAATTACCAAACCCCTGCTGCCTTAGTGGCCCATTCAAAGTCATCCTTTGTATAATTTTCGGTTCCATATACGATATTAGTTTCAATAGTTCCTTCAAATAAAACAGGATCTTGGGAAACTAATCCAATTGACTTTCTTAATGCTTTGAGTTTGAATTATTTGATGTTCATGTCATCAAAATAAATTGAGCCTGATTATGGGTCATAAAATCTTTCCAATAAATGCATGATCGTTGATTTGCCACTGCCACTAGGTCCCACAAATGCAACATATTCTCCTTTAGTAATTTTAAGCGAGATTCCTTTTAAGACTTAAACTTAAGAGTTTGGATACGAGAAGACAACCTTCTTAAATTAAATTTCTCCCGTTGGAGTTATATGATCTATTGCATCTGGTGCTTCCTTAACAAGAGACTCCCATTTAAGCATATCGAGTACTCCTTCAAATGCTCCAGTGGCACTTACTATTTTGGCAAAAGATTCGCTTATGTCTGAACTAGATGAAGACAATTGTAGAGAGTATAAGATTATGGTTGTCAAATCACTAAAGATAATTATATAATGTGATACCCAGCCGATAATTCTGCTGAACTATTCATTGCCAGCTTACCGCCATACCATAAAACAATCAAGGATCCCAATTAAGTAAATAAAGCAGATGATGCTTAATAACATCCAGTATTTACTCCTCGTTTTTGAGCCAATTTAATATTTAAATCTAATTGTTTGTGAAATTTCTTAATTTCAAATTCTTCTGTACAAAAACTCTTTACTGTTACAACTCCCGAGACGATCTCATCTGCCAAAGTGGTTAGTTTAGCTTGATATTCTTGACCTAATTTTTCAAACTTTTTTGCCATTTTTGTATGGATGGTTCCCAGAACAATAAAAATTGGCATAGGGGCTAAAATTGCTAAAGTCACTTTCCAAGACAATGCAAATAAGATTATGATATTGAAGATAGTCAAACAACAATTCCTTATTAGCAAAATAATATTTCCACTGACAGCGGATTTAGCTGATTGCAAATCATTTGTCATTCTTGATATTATTTCACCATTTCTGTAAGTGTGAAAGAAAGTTAAATCAAAGGATAAGAAGGACTTTAGTACATCTTCTCTCATATCATTATAAATCATTTCTTACCAAATTTGATTTATGAATGCTCTGACTAAAGATAAAATTGTATAAGCTATCAAAACATATAAAAACTATTTTGATAGTGTTGAATGCAATTCTTCATCAATAACAACATTCTGAGAGCCCTTATTATTATTCTCAGGATTTGAGCCTGATTGTTGGGCTTATTCCACATTTTTAGTGATTTCATCAATCAATCTTCCAAGTATCCATGGTAATAACATTTGCGCTACAGCAGATAATACTATCAATACATTCACTAGTATAGTTAATTTTAAATGTTATAAGGGATAGTGTAATAAGAATTTATAAGTATTCCAATTGAATGGCAATGCTTAATGTTTCACTTTTTTCTTTTTTAATTTGTTTTTCTTTGTTTTACTTTTCTTTTTCCCTGTTGGTATGCTCAATGGTGATAATTCAAACTATGGCGAACCATTCAATCCATCAATATTCTCTTATGTAGGTACTTCATCTAAAATATCGCTATTCCTATTCTCTTAATTTTGGTACACTTGAATTTCTAAGCTCAAAGAAATAATCTTACACTTATTTTCTTCCTTATTAACAATTAGTGTTGGCGTTGGTAATCTTTCTTCTTCGTCCTCACTGCCTGATAAAAATACTTTCTTCCTTTATATCTTATTCATTTCAATCTGATGACCATCCTCCTCTTTCATTGAAACATAATAATCATTCTAGTTTCCTTTGAACAATTTACTCATTTTGTTTGCTGCATTCTCTTCTTAAACTTTATCTAATAATTTATTTTACATTTTTAACATAAAAAAATTATTCAAGGATTCCATTCTGTTTTCGATCGACTTAATACTTATAGTAATATTCATTCTTCCTCAACAATCCAAAGCCATAACCTTATTATGAGGATTATTTTGAAATTATTCATTATTGCAAAACCAACATTAGATATACTTGAATTTTTAAGTAATTCACTAATTTAAATCTACCACAATTACTTTGATATATTTTGACCTTAAGTTGGTAATATTATTATTGTATGTCGTATATGAACTTATTTATACTTATTTGGAATGATATAAAATTAACTTATATTCAATCAAGTATTAATATTTTTAATATTAAATATTTGTTCAAATGTCTGAAGAACAAGAAATCGATTGGGGAGTCGGAGCTTAAGCATTATACTACATGACAAGAGCAACCAAAGATTGCAGTAAAAGATGTGGAGCATTAAAAGTGAATAGAGATTTTAATGAGTCTGAAACAGAATGTTTAAGTATTCTAATCAAAATTAATAATATCTATAGAAAAATGTGCTGTGTACCATGCCGGAGCATCAAGTACTCATATGAGATTTTTAATCAACTATGCTGAGACAGTGCATCTGCAATGACAGTATTTTCATATAAATAATCATATAACAATAACATAATCATAAGATATTTATTTAATCATTCAGATCGCCCATAAATTGTACACACTAGCTAAATTTAATCTTAAAATATCTTACTTCAAATCCCCTGTTTGCTACAATTTCCAATCGTGATAAATAAATTAATTCAATTTGCAATCTCAACAATGTAAGCGTGATTCTGATACTCTGAGTGCGTTGTCAATCCTAATAATCATTTAATTATTAGGTTTTTTGTACTTTGCTGTAATAAAGGTAATCTAACTCTTAGCTTGTTAACAAATATAAAGAGCCATGCGTTTACAAGTTTTCTCAATCATATAAATTTGTACAATTATAGATTGTATATTTTTAGAACATTTTAAAACTGAGGCAAATACTTTATAGCCTTCTATTTTACCTACGACAATGTATTAAGTAAACTGTAATCAGATTAAAATTACTAGCTTTGTTAACTGAACACAATTAATTCCATTTTGTAATAAAACTATCCAATTAGAAATCCTGATGATCTATATGATCAAAGAGATATCTTAATAAAGGGTGCTCTATTTATAAATTTAAGTCCTCAGTTAATATAAAAAAACATCTACTAACTATTAATTCTTGATGGTCTGATAATGCGATTTAATTTTAATTCCTCTTTTTTTATGCTAAACATTTAAAATAATTCCTTGAATATTATACATACACGGTTTAATATATTTGATTGCTTCTCTACATATTACAATTTGATTTATAGGGAATCAATGTTTGTTTATATGGTATTATAGTGTATATAATTTTAATAAAATAAAATTATTAAAAATGAGTAGAATATTTTATTCTCAAATTATATTCAAAGGTATCCAATTTATTTCATTACGATCTTAACAAAATGAATTAAGATATCGTATCTCATTTTTGGTGTTTTCAATTTAGGCAATGGCAAGTAGGTTGTAACTTGTTCATACATTTTTCTAGTTTTTCTGAATTTCTCCAATCTACAAATTTTTTTAGAATCTGCTTCCTAATCTCTGTTGATATTCAAAGGAGGCCTACTACTAAAGATTTCTTCACTTATTGTAGCCAATGGCTTAACACCAATTTTCCCTCTTATTTTATAATTATCAGTTTCTATTTAATAAATATGAGGGGGTAAGTAAGTACTTTCACCTATTCCTCCGAAACATAGAATGTTGCTACCATAGATACAGCTTGAATGACTCCACCTTTTAGTTTACAATCCTTATCTTTAAGCGATAATCCAAGAGCTGTTTTTAAGATTGAATATAAAAATTTCATTTTGATATTCTGTTTTTTCTTGAGATCTGCCACCTATCAAAATTAAATAATCACCCACATTTTCCATAGTGTGATTATATCTGCCCTCTGGAGCTTAGCCAGAATACTGTACCTTTTCCCAACCAATTGGATGAAGTCCATAAAATAACATCTTCATTAATGGAAATGAATTCAATTTGGCGGTTTATCCACCAAAAATATAAACAGTTTCAATATTTTTTTTACTATCATACGCTGTACATTGAGCATGCTACGCAATCCCTTCTTCAAATAACAATTTTTAACCGGTCCATCTTTTAGAATCCAAGGAATAAAATAATGTATCGTTTAGTAATTTCTCTGCTGCGTCTAATCCACCAGTAATCACCATTAGTTTTCCAAAGAGGACTGATGCTTTGTGTTCTCTCCTAGGTTCTACTGATTCTAATGAAGTTGTCCATTAGTTATTGATTGTATTGAATAATCCAATAGTAGAATAAACTTACCTTATTTTCATTTTATGATCATAATAACCAGATCCACCAAAGAAAACCAAAAATTACTTCCAGATAACCATCGAATGACTGGTAATAAATAGTTAAACATTTGAACAATAATTGCTCCACTCTTGCTTTTCTATTTAATATATATATAAATATATACTTAAATCGAACCACCAAACTTCATTTGTTATCCCTCCTCCACTCATTCCTCCAAATACATAAAGTCTATCTCTGATTACTCCTATTTGTGCAGATTCCCTTCTCCTTGGTACTGCGTATGAATATGATGTTAAAGTCTCTTCAAAAAATGAAACAGCTGGTTATTCTTCTTCTATTTTTTCTTCCGTGGCTTTTCTTTTTTATTAGAATACTCTTTAAATTGTTGGGAATGTTTGTTTTTCTGTTGATTTTGCTATTCCCAGTTATTTTTCTAATTATTTTAAGCTCTATGGTTCTTAATGTGGAACTTTACGTTACAGCGATTTAAATTTCTTTTCACTTAAACTAATATCTCTATAGGTTTCAGACATTTTATTTCTTTGTAACTAAAGAAAGCTTTGCTAAATAAACTTTTATTGGGATTTGTTTGCTATCAATTCAACAAATTCTCCTGCTTAACTGTTACGTAGATAATGGAAATGAGATGAAATATCTTCTAAAGTACTGTTTTCTATGCTTGGAAGAGCTAACAACATTCTATAGACCATAAATACTTAATTTCCCTGTGTGTTCGGATTCCATTTTCAATTTCCTTTTTTTCTCCTGAACTTATGATGTATTGTTTTGATGTCTAATGGCAAGTTGCATAGATTCATCTTTTATACTCTTCAACAAATCTTTATACTTGTCTCTTTCTAAATTTAAATTAGCTGCACTCATTCAATGATTATAGACAAATTAAATAATGTTTTAAAAGGAAACCTAACTTATTTTCTTAAGGTAATTTCAAGAAAAAATGATATATAATAATTAATAAAAAAAGATTAACAAAGAAAAAGATATCATTATCTTTGAGTTTTCATTTATCGTCAGAAGATTCAGTGTCAAGATGATCTAAATCTTTTTAACTTTTCAATTTAAATTCATCAAATCTAATAATTAATCCTTTTGTCCACATCTTATCAATCTGATCCAATCTCCTATTGATTTGATGATACTTCAATACAAATTTTTCCATTTCTTCAGTAGTATGATCTTCTATTACTAAATCTTTTATCCATTTGGGATAGAATCTATTAATCCTCTGCGGAGATGATGCTACTGTACTTTTTTGATAATTTTACACAATGCTCTTTAAAGTTGGATATACCTTCACTGACCTTTTATTGTGCATTAAAATAATTTATTTAATTTAAATATCGCTTAGTCGCCAATTAAATTTATTGTATTAATGATGACAATCTATTCTTTTGCGAATAGAACTTCGATGAACCGATTAACTGTGAACTGATGAGGATTTCCTAAAGTAAATTTAGAACTTATCTGATAAGCAACGCAATGGAAATACTCTCTTAATTAAATTGTAATTGTCTAAGTCTTTCCAATCCTCTGGGGGTGTTCTGATTAATTATTGATTAAACTGAATAATTCGAAACACAACAGATTTAAACCTTACCAGCAATTGTTCGTATTAATGTCTCTTTTTATCAATCAATTGTTGAAGAACCAATTGATTATATTCATTAATATTTTTTAGCTCTTTGACTTCTATTCGCTTTTTCACTTCTTATCTAGTTTATTGTAATTAAATATGACTGAATTGGATTAAAACCGATCTTCGAACCTTTTTTCTTTAAGCTAACTAATATGGTTTATTTAGATTTACATCTCTCAACTCTAAGGCTATTTATCAACAACTTTCTTCTTCTATGAAATAGTTGCTTAACTTCAAAATATAAGTTTGGACTCATCTTCATAGATTTCTCGAATATAGCATAATCCACTTTTAAAATCAAAGACTTTTATAGTGCTACAGCATATGTTGCTCTCAAGGTTTCCTCGATAGCCTCGTATTCTCCAAACATAGTTCCCTCTAAAATATTTAATAAAGTGAATTTCTTTTTAGTCATAATCCTTACGTCACCCTACAATAAAAAATATATCTCATTAGAATTCTAGCCTTCTCTATATATTAGATCATTTTCTTCAATAAACAAGAATTGAACGTCATTTAATAATTCAATCGTAAAATTAATATCCTACATAAAAAAAGGCACTGCCTCACAAATTTACAGCATCCCACTTAAAACCAGGTAATTCTATATTTAATATGGTAAATCGCTAACCATCTTTTTATGATAACTAGACCAGAAAGCATTGTTGTTTAGGTTAGTTGTGATAAACCTTTGAAACTAGTTTTTTATCCTTTCTGGAAAGTCAGATATATAAGACAATTGCTCGAGCTAGAAATAATATTCGTCATCCTGATTCACCCCAGACCTTTACATCATATAAGCAAAATCTCCTATTGTAAAAGTGTAAAACCCTACTCCAATAATTAACCACAAGATTTAATATTCATACTTAATAGACTGAGAGCAATCACCATATCCAATTGTTGTTATTGTTTGGGTTGATTGATAGAAGGCATCTAAATATTCTATTCCTAATAAGTAATGATATCCACAAGCAAATATGTGAATCAACAGAAATGCTGTTACCATTACATCTATTAGGAATTTAATCCCTTCCTTCAATTACATATCATTATATGGTAAAAATGAAGGTACTATTTTGTGCTAGTCTGCTTATCCCCTGTAGCTATGCTTTCTTTTAAATATAAAAAATTTTAATATTCTAAACAGTCTAAAAAGCCTCAAATTATCCAATCCTATGAAAATCCAAGGAAAAATTGACATAGAATCAAAAATAAACCATGTTTTCAAATAATGCATTGTTATATCAACAATTTATATTTTTAAAGTAGATGTTTCATCTATGTAAGCTGTCAAAAACGTTAATAATATGTCAATGGAGAAAAGAGCATCTAAAATCATCACAATCCAATATAAATCACTTTCTAAATCATGGAATGTTATGAATATTGGGTAAATTATACAAGAGCAAAATTGCAGTAAAGTCACGACTTTCATCCAATAAACTATTAGACAATCATCAGGATAAAATGGTATCACTTTCGTACGTTTTTAAAAATAAAACTCTATTCTTTATTATAACCTCTCTTTTCGATATTACTCCAAAGAATCAAAAAAACATTGTATGATGATCAGTTTTTTCACAATTCTAGTAAATACACTTCTAGTGTCTCTTGTTATAGTTGTTTTATCTTCGTAAGTATTAAAAGTCCTATCAATTACTTAAGTATAATACCCAAATATAGAGACAGTAGCTTAAGTTTTTAATTTTCTGTTCTAGGAACCATGAAACATGTATTAAGAGGAAGACCTGTTTCTTTGGGGTGGAATTTCAACAGAACAGGCTCCCTATGTAATTAGTTGTTCAGGATCTTCACGATCGCTTGTAAGCTACATTAATTGTCTGAATTTTATTTATATCCAATTCTTAATTATAATCCAATTATTGCAAAAAATAAAAGTCAATAATGTTGATTCCAACCTTTATTGTAAACATATAGATAATTTCAAATTACACCAATTTAAAAGAGAAGATAGAGGGAATAATTATACTTGTTCATGAACTCATAATCGACTATGAGTTTAATATAAAACTAAACAAATTTTGCTAAAGATATATCTATTAGTTATATAAAGGCTTTATTAAAATTATCCGAAAAACCAACGTTTAAGATTATCATCATATATTTTGTATTGGAATTCTTGTCCTTTAACTTTTTAATATGCGATTAATTTATTAAAAAATAATCATTGTCAAATAGTCCTCTCCTTATTTATTAAATTCTTGATAATATTAGCTTTACATTTAAGTTACTTGGACTAAAGACATCTAAATTCAATCCAGTTATTCATAATTTTTTTTGATTTCCTCATTTATTTAAAGATTTAGTGATTATATAAAACCTTTATTTTTATCTTTCATCCAATTGACAGGTTTGATTAACATATATGAAATTCTCAACATTGAAAACAACGTATCAATATCTTCCAATCTTATAAGAACGTTAGAGAAGAAGTTTTTGTTAGAAAAATTACGAATGTAATGATTGATTAATATATATAAGTACCATTCCTAGCTCCAAATAGAAGAGATCTAAGAATGTTATATGAACATCAGATATGATCGTTGAAATTATTAATCCTGTTATAAAGCATAAATTTTTGCTTCTAAGAATTTATTATTTTTATTATTGTATAACAATGTCAAAATAATACTATAATAATATGTGGCAAGAGACAATAAATGATATTCAAGACTTGATTTAGGTGGAAAATTTCTAAAACGAGCCAGACTTTTTAAAAAAGCCACCTCAGGATCTTTTTTAGCATTATGCCCAAAATTACATTCGTTACATTGGGATTTATAAAAAGTTTTAAATAAAAAATAATTATTATTAGATTAGAGGATTGTTATGATTAGATGGTGCATCCATAGAAAAAAATAAATTTGAAGGAATTGCTAGAATTAGCAATTATTAGAATGATTGAAAATAAAAAATTAGTCATCTAATATAATGTGCACTCAAACAGTTATCAATCAGACATGGTGAATTTAGATGAATTAATTACTGACTTAAAACTTACTCCAGATTATTTGGAAGTGCCTATTCCAAGATATTTTAAAAAGGAAACAGACAAAGAAAGATTGGATGAAAGGAACTTCATTATTGATAAAACTTTATAGGACATGGATTTGGGTTAGCCAGAAGAGACAGTTATAGAAGAATAATACTTTTTAGATACAAAGGAAGAAAACATTTTAGAAATAATTTAGAGAAATGAAAGAGGAAGATAAGGTATTCAGAGAGGATTATAATGCAAATAATTAAGAAAAGAGAGATTAAGAAAAGAGAATAAAACCAAAAGATTAGCTGAAGGAGAGGAGATTACTGATGAATAAGAAAATGAGAAAGCAGTTTTGATTATCCAAAAATATTTCAAAGGATACAAAGGAAGAGAACAGGTTTATTTTATGAGGGAAGAAGAGATGAAATTCTTGGGAATTCAGAGAGATGCAGAGGATCCAAAATAACAGAACTCCTAATTTATGAAAGCATAAGAATAAAGATAAAAGTAGAATATAATAATATTATTCTTAGAATGACATTGATATAACAATAACATATGAAAGATTATGAAGCTAAAAAAATTGAACTCAAAAAGTTGGTTTAGGAAACAGAAGGTCCAGAAATTAAAGAGAAGAAAATCAAAGAAAGAATTGATTGGATTGATATGTATTTAGATAAAACAGAAGGAAGTAAGAATAGAATAATATTAAGAAAAACTACCTGCTAAAGCTATTGATTATTATGATGATAAAAAAAGATACCCCCCAACTTAAGAAGAATTAGATGCTTTGAAGGGAGGAAAGAAAGGTGCTAAGAAGGAAAATAAACCTGAAAAGAAAGGTAAAAAAGGGAAAAAGGACAAGAAAGAAGAAAAGAAAGACACTATAGATTTAACTACAGTGATAAAAATAAATGAGAGAGTTGAGGAATATTTGACAACTTGGGGATCAACAGATGATTCAACCAATTTTCAATAAACATTTGTAACTGATGTTGCAAAAGGTTTAGTTAGATCATCTGTAGAAACTGAAATGAATAGTTTAGTTGATGAATTAATTGAAATTGAATTAGATAATAGACATTTGTTCTTATTAAAGAAACCTAGAAAGAGACCACCCAAGCCTAAGGCACCAAAACCTCCTAAACCCAAGAATTTCAAAGTGCCTGGAGCAGGTGGTGTTAAAGGAAGAGATGTCTTTGATTTATTGAGTGAATTGTTAGAATATGGAATTGTAAAAAAATTAATGCCTGCCAACTTGGCTGATCTAAAAGGTGGTCAAAATGTATTGGGAGCAACATAAGAATAATAGTTTGCAACTACACCTGATCCTTCTTACCCTTAATTAAGATCGGCATTAGCTGAATTTGTTGGTATGTAATTGGGGTCCCCAATTTTGAAAGAAAAATTAGATAAAATGTCTTACTTCTTATTCTTTGGGCCTTCAGGCTCTGGAAAAACTTTAGCAATTAGAGCTTTGGCAACTGAGTGCAATGCAATGTTACTCGATATAACACCTAGTTCCCCTGAAGTGTAATAAAAATTTTCTGATAAATCTTCAATTGGAAAAACATTTTATACTGTATTTTATGTAGCTAAGGTTTTACATCCTACGATTATCTTTATGGATAACATAGAATAAGTTTTTGGATCTGCAAAAAAGAAAAAAGGTGTTCCTGCTGCTCCTTGGGCAAAATTAAAAAAGCCACTCTAAGATTTTAAAAAGGCTAAGTTTATTGAACCAACCACAAGAGTAGTTTTTATAGGTTCCACTAATTAACCAGAATTAATGATTATGAAGGATACGAAAAACTTCTTTGAAAAAAAGTTCTTTTTCCCAATGTTAAATTATGATACTAGATTGACATTACTAAAATACTTTATTGAAGAAAAAGGAGTAAAATTGGAACCGAATTTCCCTTTAAGCACTTTGGCTCATCTGACAGAAGGATACACAGCAGGATCCTTCAAAAATGCTCTTGATAAAATAATAACACCAGAAAGAATAAAAAAAATTCCTGATGAGCCGATCACTATTGATGAATTTGTGGCTAGACTTGCTAGATAACCATACGTAAAGTCTTAGGCTGAATATGATAAATTAAGAGTATTCTTTATTAAATATTGTAGACCTTCTTTGATGAGGTAACAGGAACAAAAGACAGAAGAGAGAAATCTAAGGCTGTTGCTGTAGACCCGAAAAAGGGTGGGAAGAAAAAATGATATATAATCATTAAATCAAATATATAATAAATATTAATATTAAATGGCGTGTTGTTCATGTTCCTAATCGCTGATTTTCACAATTGTCTTGATCACATTATTGTTTTCTGCTGTCACCATTGACGGTGTTAGATTTGCTTGGTTAACGATTTCATTTATGTTCGGAATAGTGCTAATGATAGGTATGATATCATCCTCTATCTTATTTAATAGATTACATGTTTTCAAACGAAAAAGGATTCATGTATGACCCAGATTATAAAACTTGGAGATAAAAAACTCAAACAGATGCATGATTATTCTATATTTTACATACATTAATAGCACAATTCATTATTTTACTCTATATTTTAATTATTATATTCATACTTATTTGTGTTGATTATTTCAATGATATAATTGATATTATAAAGCAATTGATCATTGAATATTGTCATATCACACCATTTAGAGAACAAATATGCAAATTACTTGGATGCAGAATGAAATCAATCACATTTGTTACTCTTAGAATGTATTGCAGGGAAAAAATCAAGACTTTTGATAATTGGAATAGAACAGGTAAATTCACATCTTGATTATTCAATCTACATTAATAATTTTAATATTTATATTAAATGAAAGGTGAAGTTGTCAATTTGGATCCAGAAACTAATCCTAAATTGAAGGAAATCTTGGATTTGCTTCTTTTAGCAGGCTATTTTAGAATTCGTATTCCCTCAATTAAGCCATTTGATAAGGTATTACTCATAAATCAACATGTAGATTTTGGGAGGTCTCAGTTGGTGTATTACATAATCTAACTTTGCTATTGATATTTAATATAATGATGACTATAATATAGGACAGAAGATCAAGGTTTCAGAATAAATTGTCAAATCTCTAATAGAGATGTAATCCCCATATAATCTTTAACCACATTAAATTTAAGGTCTAGATTTGAATGCCATATACCCTGTAATTAAATGGCTCATCAAATTTGTCTTAGAAACAAGAGAATTTAGATAAGATTAAAATTATAGAGTAAGTAAATTGGTTGGTAAAAATGCAAATTAAGCTTTATATTAATAAGATTAAGAAGAAAAGAAGGCAATCTAAGAAATTGTATCATAATTAGATTTATTATAAGATAATAGATAAACTAAGAATTTGAAAAAATTATCAAAAAAAGACCCTTTACGTGTTTATTCTACATTAATTGAATATGGAGATTTATCAAGTCAAAGAACATATAACAAATTTTGTGCTTTGATTTCAGGAATTTAGAAATAAAAATAAGGAAATCAGTAGAATGTAAGCGCTGTTAATAGCAAAACTCAATAAAATCCAACCTTAGCGTTCCAATAAAATTTATTTCTTGATGAAGTACCTGAGAAAAAATAAACTAATTAAAACTAACAAGTAACTTTAGAACAGTTAACTAACCTATAAAAAGAGAAAATGTAGTAAGCCCAAGCATAAATAAAGGAAATGTCTCAAATAGCTGGTCCATCGGCAGAAGCAACTTTGAATGAAGAAGAAGGAAGGAAGTTTCAGAAATTATAAAGAAGAAATTCTATTGCTGGATAATCATTATCTTAGTTGATTTCAAAAGAAAAAATTGCTGAGGGATTGAAATAATAAACCTAAGAAGAAGATCAAGAAGTAGTAAATACTGTAAACATAAAGTTATAAGAGAAAATTATTCTCGAATAATAATTTAAATTATAACAATAAAATCTTAACAATTTAGAGAAAGCTATAGAATAGGATATGTAGGAAGTAGAGTAGTTGGAATCATAAAACAACTAATTATAAGAATAAATAAATGAAGAAAAATCACGTCTTACTAAGATTGTAGATGCGCTAAAAGTAATTGAATCAAAGACGAAAAAAGCAAACCAAGCAGATATTAAAAGGGCTGAAGAATAGGTTGCAAAAAAAATTGAATTGAAAGAATAAAAAACAGAATTAAAAAAGGAGATTAAATAAGAATAACAAAAAATAGAGAGAGAAAAAGAAGAAGCTTTAAAGAACATGCCGCAAGAAAATGATTAAGAATTATTAAAAGAGATGAAATCATAATATAACTAAAAAAAGGAAAAATTTGAAAAGAAGTTCCAACAATTTCAACTTCTAAATTAGGAGATAGTTGTCCTCGAAAGAAAGTTAGAATCTTTTCCCTAGCCTTCTGAAATTGCCCAATATCATCAAAGATTTTTAGAATTATACGATTCGATCAATGAAGAGATGGAATCAAATAAAAAATTATTATTGAAGTATAATAATTTACTAGAAGTGAAATAACTGGCAGCTTAATTTGTGGATATTTATAGAACATTTAAGGAGAATTATACCAATAATTTAAAGGATAAAAAAGGGAAAATTGAATTATCCTAAAATTTAGATTCTACCTACAAAGTATTATATTAACTAATTTTAGTAACTATAAAAATAATTATAACTTTATTAAGAGAAGCTATAATAGTCTGAAAACAAAAGATAAAGTATTATGGAACAATATCGACAAGCTTTGGCAATTGAAAGAGAGTATTATAAATTATTAAAGGAAATTAAATTTGAATATGAAAAGTACGAATAATATACAAATAAAAATGAATGACATTAATAAAATAAATCAATAATAATATTAATTGTATTTTAATTTGTGTTTATTACGTTATCAAACCCTATATGTATTACTCAATAGATTGAATGCAGTGTAAAAGATAAAGAAGATCAAATTAACTAATAGAATCGTAATAATCAGATTTAATACAATTATTATTTTTTAACTATTCCAAGCAAAATCTATTATTTGATATTATTGATAATTATAAATTACTTTACTTCATGGGTTGCGGTAGTAGTGCAGGAGCTGTGGTAGAACAAAATAGAGCACCTGGATTCAAAGGTCCAGTTTTTATGACAATAAAGCACGCTTTATTAGAACGGGATGTAAGATTCATAGGAGTTATGGATCCTTATATCAAATTAATTATGGGGAGATAAGAGTTCAAGACACCAGTAGCAAAAGAAGGAGGAAAGCATCCGTACATATACATTCTATTATTATTTAAATAGAAAATGGGAAGGATGTACACATACATTTTAAAAGTTGCTCGGAGAACAAGATGTGATAATAGGATAAGTGTGGTGTGAAAATACTATAACTTCAGACATTTTGATAGGTGAAGGTGCATTTTCTTTGACTTCTTTAAGAAAAGGAAATGCTGAACCAAAAAGAATTTCATTCCTACTCTTCCATCATGGCGAAAAAGCAGGTGAAATAACTTTGGAAGCTACTTTTACTCTTGATCCTAGTGGAAAAGACTTGCCAGAAATCAAAGCCCCAGATACTGAAGGAAAATTCATTGTCAAACCAAAATTTGGTAGGTTAAAGAAGAATACTAATCTATTATTAAAAATGGATCCATTTTTGACAGTTCATTTTGGTAATGAAACTATGAACACCTCCGTAGATGCAGCTGGACATACCACACCAAAATGGACTGATGAAATAATTTTTACAAGAGAGACAAATGAAGATACTTTATACATTGAAGTTTGGGCTGAATCTTTGATAGGATGGAATGACTTCTTGGGATGTGGTAATAGTTTTATTTATCCAATAGGTTATGCTTCAATAACTGATTCCTTAGCACTAAAAGAGAACTAATTGTAAACAGTTACATTATTTTATGATGGAGCAAATGTTGGGGAAGTAGAGATAGAGTGTACATTTAAGACATCTAAACCTCAGGATTACTTGTAAAAGGACAAATAGTCAGCAGAAGCCCCTTCAAAAGAGTCCTTCTAATAATAGCTTTAAACTCAATATTAATAACCATAATAATAATAACCATAGTAATAATAATAATAAGTATTTCCTTAATAATTGAATCAATTCGTTCAAAATTATGAGGTTAGATATCAAAACAATTATGGAATGTAGCCAATGAATGGACGAGTGGATTTCACTTATCCCAATGGAGATCATTATGCTGGAGATATGATGAATAATTTGAAACATGGTTAGGGAAGACTTTAATTTAGTTATGGTGGATACTATGAAGGTCAATGGGCTAATGATTAAGTATATCATATAAGGATATCTTTTAGTACAATGGAACTGGAGTTTTGGTCGTTGGAGACTCTCGATTTGAAGGTTAATTTATAAATGGGAAGAAAAATGGATAAGGAAAATAAGTGTGGAATAATAGATAACAATACGATGGATAATGGATCGATAATAATATGCATGGAAATGGGTAATATACGATAATTATCTAGTGAATGGACATTTGTGAATGGAGCAAAGAAAAAAGGAGTTTGGGCTCATGGAAATAGATTGAGATGGTTGGATGATGACTAAAATATAATTTAAGCTGGCAAAACTATGACTTCAGGATTCATGCTAACAAGTCCAAATTAATAATTTACATTGTCTTTCTTCCATGACGGTCGTTTATACATCTTTCATAATTAAACTAGGCAACCCATTTTTTCAGTATTTATTTTTTAGACAAATAGGCTATTAACTTTAATCGATAGCCAATTCCACCTGTGTGGTTGAAATTTGATCCTTCTGGAGAGTTATAAATGATTGATGCCAAAGGAGTACCATATTGGGTGTCAGGCTAAAACTTTGGTAATTTTGCTCCTCCGTTTGTATTGGTGTTATAAGATGATGGCCGACTAGTTATCTAAGATGCTAATGGATAGCCTAAATGGTATTCACATTGAAATTATCCATAAATAAGAAAAAATTTATATTGTTAAAAATTCATCTTCTTACTGTATTAGTAATAATTACTCTAATTCTAAATTTTATACTCTTATTATTTATCTGCTCACTTATACTATTTTATATTAGGAATCAAACTAAATTTGAGTATAATATTTTAATTACATTATAATCATGAATTAAAGTTATTTACTCTAATTATTTACCCAACCTATAGCTGAAGGATTGCCTATTGTAGAATTAGATCAATTTTTAGATTATATTGCCAAAGTTTAATCTAACCTAGAAAATTAATAATCTGTAGATTTATACATGGAGAACAATTTTTCACTAAAATTAATTTTGATAATGAGAACACTTTATCATTTTGATTCAATTATGCAAATGAATCCTTAGAAATATAACCCTTAACGATTCAAATCAATGGTTATCTTTGCCACTCAACAACTAAGGAAACTATCATAAATCACATAAGAACAAGATCAATAAATAATATTTTCTCTATCCATTCATTTAGGTATTAAATATTTCAAATCTCATCATAAACTAATAACCCATCTAATTGCAATGGTATTTGAAGCATTTTAAGAGAAAAATGAACTATTTGACTTTTTATTGTAATAAATGTAGTAATCCTTAGCAGGTAGTCACCAACATATGTCGACCTCTATTATATCAATATTATTTATTTTGGATTAATTATTGAGATTTCTATTTAACATCAGAACTTTGGATTAATAACTTTAAATTATAATTGAGCAGATATTTCAATAATTTTAATTTATTGATTACTCAAATATTGATCTTTAATTAGGGAAAACATTAAGTAGTATCATAGTAGTATGCATTCAAAAGTACAATTGTTACTAACAAGAAAAATTATTAATATTATCATAAGATCAGCATTTATTAACATTCATTCAAAAGTATTTATTATAAGATTACATAATAACCTCACACTTAGTCAAATCTTTATCCATACTCATTAAAAATTAATAATAAGTTCAGGCTCAACTAAAATTTGATTCACAGTAAGTCCCCTACTTAGCACAATTGACTAATTAAATTTTACCACTACTTATTTAATCATTTTTGGAAAAAAAATTTGATTACTCTACATCTTTATCAGTCTTACAGTTTGTAAACGAATGCTTAAGTTATTCTTTTTCATACGACTTTTTTTTAAATAATTAACAGCAATTATTATTCAATGTAATTTTGAATTAATTAATCTTTGATGACGATGATCACTAAAATTTTTATGAAAACACGACAGACTTTTATGAGAATATCTAAGCCATAATTAATTTTGATGTAAATATTATTTAATTATCTAGAATGACACAATTAAAGGCTTAATAGCATAAATTTTGGATAAACTTTCTTAAAATATAGATGGATTTTTAAAAAATTACTATGATTTGGCATACGAATTATTGCTGTTTCATTTTGAAGTAATTCAGGAAACCTCATTATGCAATAAATTACAGAAGGAAATAATTTAATGTAACTTTTTTACTTGTTCTCCTGATACAAGATATAATACAATTATGTTATCGTTTTGTATTTTAAATAAATAACTTACAACTAGAAAAGATGTTAGATAAAGTATAGAGTATTTTTTAAAGCAAAACTTAAAGTACATGAAAAAAAAGGCAGACACTCTGGGGAAGTGCTTAGGAATGGAATTCATTAAAATTGCTTTGCCTTAAATATTCTGTAATTCTGACAGATCTTTTTCTAAATGTATAAAATTCTGCTTTGGAATCTTAAATTAGTCAAAGCAGAAGCGAGGAGTAAAGCTATTTGCAATTAAATGTCTGATTTATCTCATGTAAAACTAAGATATTTAACAAAAAATGGAAGATTCAATAGCGATTTAGCACAATGAATTTTGTGTTTAATTAGCATAATGCGATCTTGACATCTATTATGAATTCGCATCAATTGTTGTCTAGAATTGTAATTTAATCATAGATACATACCTCGATGATATAATGAAGGCAATTGTAAAAAGAATTGATTTAGGTTGTAAAAAAATCAATTTGAATCAAACATAATATATTAATCATACTTCAATCGTTTTTAGTTGCATAAAGATTGTTGATACTATTTTATCATAACCATATACACTTAAATATACTGTATTTATTGCATAAATAATTTTAGGCCTAACTAGAACCCACTTTGATTTAACTTATTAACTTGTTATTGCAACCAGAAAATTTGTAGTTTGTAGATGAGATCTTTGATGCTGGTGCCAAATTCATTGCATATACAAAGGGTTTGACAGAATTAATACATATAATTTATGATAGTTTACCTGGTATTCTTGAAAAGGAAGGTAAATTAACAATTGAAAGTGTTTTCAAACTCTTTTTGTCAAGCACAATTCATGCTTCTGAAGTGATAAAATCGAAACCTTAGTGGATATCGATAGTATATAAATTTTTTGTAAGTTTTAGATGATAAAATTTGTTTATTCTGAGCTTTATAAAAATGATTCAATTGAAGATAATATCAGAATTTCAATATTAATTCAAACATTCTATCAGTACTATAATTTAGATGAGTGTTGCTTATTGTTAACAGAATAATTTTATAAAATTCTTTCCCTATAATTATAATAAAAAGAAATATTGCCAAAAACTTTTATTTCCATATTTATGCCAGTTATTATGGATAATTCTAAAATATTAAATGCTCATTTAAGATAAATCATTATAAATACAAGTGGCTATATAAACTTGACATTTGGAAGAGCCTTAACAGTTTATAATTATAAATTTTATTTTATGATCATTCACTTTTTAATTCTAAACTCTCACATTCTATATGAAGAACAACATAGACAATAGATAATTGAATAATTGTTTAATAATTTTCTCAATAAATATGCTGCATATATAGAGAAAATATCTTTTCATTAAAAAATTGGAAACCCAAACTTTTCATAATAAGTAAAATATATGTCAACTATTAGATGGAAAAATCTATTCCAAGTTTTGATCTTGAATATTAAGACAATCAACTAGAATTACATTTAAAAGAGATGTCAAACTATAAGAAAGAAAATTAGATTGAAAAACCAAATATGATGGATCTTGATACTACTCGCATAATGTCATAAAATTAACAAACTTAAATTGTTTAAAATATTCTACAGTGTCTAAAAATTAATTACCCCACAATATTATCCTAGCTTACACAGGCAGATCACTTTCTTTTAAATTCAATTTTATAAATTAAAGAAGTTGATGCATAAAATTAGTTGGGCGTTAGATAAATTATGAATGTGAAAAAGTTTTAGAGAAAGAATTAAAATTTGAAATAGTATAATGTTATGTGATCTTCAATATAATTAGGTTGTAAAAATTTTATATTATTTAAATTTAATTCAATACTAAAATTTTTAATGTTATGTGATGACTAGTGTTTCTTTTTTATGACAATTTTAATACACAATTAATAAAGATCAAAAATTAAAATTAAATAAGTCTGAAATAAGTTACAAAAATGTGAATAGTTAAGATTTCACACACCCCATAGGTTATCTAGAATTTTCATTTTTCTCAACTTATTGTTAGAAAATACAAACTATTTTGATGAAAGCAGAAAGAAACATAATGTTGTTGCTTTCTATAAAGTTAAAAAATAAACATATTTTTGAAATTTACCTAATTGTCGAGATATTATTTAATTAACAATTGCCTCAAAAAAATAATACCTCTACAACTGCCAAATAAGTTAAGTATAGCTTTCTCTCATATGTTTGGTGATATCAAATTTATAGAAACTAAATTACCTAAATAAAATTTCAATTTCCTTATTATTTCGATGCTGACTTTATCGTTGAAATTGATTTGGATTTATTTAATTTATTGATCAATTCATAGGATTCTAATTTTAAGCGTAGGTCTTCATGTTTTAAATTATCTAAGTAGCTTCATTAAACATTTGGTGTAACTTCTTTCTCTGGAAGAGATTTTGAAAATATATATATTTGTCATATCATTATAGTTTATAACCAATGTAAAAAAAAATTCCTAATTTTTAATTTAAACTTTTTCCTTATTTTCTAATTTTTCTCCATCTAAGAAACATTTTCAAAAAAAATTGAATAAAGCAATAAAGTGTGATCACCAAAAGTTAATTATTACGATTTTTTAAATTATATTTTTAAGTGATGTGAGCTCAATAATAAAGTTGATTATTTTAATATAATTTATTTCTCTAATAATGGTAAAATATGAATGTCAAAGATGCAAACATATCTAAAGTTATGATGGTTAATGCAGCAATTGTTTGGTATGGGACGCATAAATGAAATAAATAGAAGATCTTAAAAGACTGAATCGAGAACTTAATATAGCTTTCTATGGTGATGGTGGATGTTGTGGTTGCACTGAATAAAAAAGAAGAAAAAGTTTTTATATCTTAGGAGTTATTTCGATTTTAGTTGGTTTAGTCTTACTTATTGGTAATTTTGGTTAGGATTCATCTGATACAGGAATTGGCTTTATTGGTTTAGGGGTGATCTGGTTTCTGGCTGGTCTATGTTGCCCTAATGGATGTTGCGGAGAATATAAAAGAACAAATTAAGGATTGATAGAATGAAAATATAATCATACGATGAACTTTATATACAATCTATAATATTCAGGCTTAATATTGAATGAATTTACATTGAGTATATGTCATTTGCTTATTAATTCATCTCTTGTTGCCAATTCAGTTTACTTTTCAAAGAGAATCTGCTCTTGAAACCATTTATTATTAACCTCAATAACAGTTTATAGATTTTTTTATATTATAGTAGAGATATCAATAAATACTTTAATGGTATCTTTGAAAGAATTTTCATTAATTTATATAGTTGAATTACTAACTGCTATTATTACATTACTTAGTTTCATAATTCTCTAATTTAGGCAATTTTAATAGGTATTCAAAGTCTATACTATAAAGGATGCAAAATTCGCAAATCTTAATAATTTTCTAGATTTTGCAATCATATGCTCTTACATTAATAATATTTAAAAAATAATTTTAATTAAATTGTTGAAATTTAGTGCCTAAACCATAGAGCTATTTTGAAATGGTTTATTAGACAATATATTATTTGATAAGCTCATAAAGAATTAATTGTTATTCTTATTAATTACTTAAATTGAAATCTAAGACTTTAAAAATCAAAAGAAAATCAACCACTTTTAAAAAATTTCAAAAGGAACTTAATAAATAACAATATGAAGCAAATATCTTATTATGTTAATAATATAGACTCATAATTCTTTAATTTAATAATTTTTAAAATGTATCAAACAGAATGTTTTGCGTAATTAGACAACGTTTATTAAACTCAAATATAAATTTAAAATAAATGCTTCCAATTTTACTACCTGCATTTGCAACAGGTTACACTTAAACTATTAACTTAACTTAAGATATAAATCTTTGTTTTGTTTTTAAATTAAATTAATGGCCTGAAATTTCAATTTAAATTAATTGAATTGAAGGAAACAATTTTAGAATTTGATTTAATTCTAGTTTTCCATATCAGGATCTATTTAAATGAGTTAATAAGGCTGTCATTTAACAATAATTTTTGATTGAAAATTATTTTGATACACAAGCGGTTGACGGACTTCTAATCAATCTTAAAGAAATAGCGAAGTCAATTCAATCCTCTGTTTATTTTAGGATTAATAAATATTTTATGAATATTTATAGAGCTGATGTAATTTTCATGAACAAAATATGTAATAATTAAAATAAGGATGTAATTTTGTAAGAATCCTGACAACAATACGATTAAAATATAAAAATAAGCCGTAATCCTAAAGAATTGTTATGCATTTGTGATTTATCAGCTAAGACGGTAGATATGACGAATAGAACAGAAGAAGTTTTACAAATTTATGGTTCAGCCATTGAGAAAAACCTGTAAAATTTAGATTATTATTAGAACTATGTTATGAATTATGTGTCATTTTCAAGCTAATACTTTATATGAATAGAAAAGATTTGAAGAAGCATTAATAAATTATGATTTAGCAATTTAGAAAAATCCAGAAAATTCAAATAATTTTAATTGCAAAGGTATATAATTCAATATTTGTTTAGCTAAGACTCTAGATGAAATGAATAGATTTGAAGAAGCATTTAAAAATTATGATTAACCAATATAAAAAAATCCAGGATATTCTTACTATTACTACAAAAAAGGTAGAGTTAAATACATTATAAATCTCAAGCTATTACTTNTATTCAAAGTCTATACTATAAAGGATGCAAAATTCGCAAATCTTAATAATTTTCTAGATTTTGCAATCATATGCTCTTACATTAATAATATTTAAAAAATAATTTTAATTAAATTGTTGAAATTTAGTGCCTAAACCATAGAGCTATTTTGAAATGGTTTATTAGACAATATATTATTTGATAAGCTCATAAAGAATTAATTGTTATTCTTATTAATTACTTAAATTGAAATCTAAGACTTTAAAAATCAAAAGAAAATCAACCACTTTTAAAAAATTTCAAAAGGAACTTAATAAATAACAATATGAAGCAAATATCTTATTATGTTAATAATATAGACTCATAATTCTTTAATTTAATAATTTTTAAAATGTATCAAACAGAATGTTTTGCGTAATTAGACAACGTTTATTAAACTCAAATATAAATTTAAAATAAATGCTTCCAATTTTACTACCTGCATTTGCAACAGGTTACACTTAAACTATTAACTTAACTTAAGATATAAATCTTTGTTTTGTTTTTAAATTAAATTAATGGCCTGAAATTTCAATTTAAATTAATTGAATTGAAGGAAACAATTTTAGAATTTGATTTAATTCTAGTTTTCCATATCAGGATCTATTTAAATGAGTTAATAAGGCTGTCATTTAACAATAATTTTTGATTGAAAATTATTTTGATACACAAGCGGTTGACGGACTTCTAATCAATCTTAAAGAAATAGCGAAGTCAATTCAATCCTCTGTTTATTTTAGGATTAATAAATATTTTATGAATATTTATAGAGCTGATGTAATTTTCATGAACAAAATATGTAATAATTAAAATAAGGATGTAATTTTGTAAGAATCCTGACAACAATACGATTAAAATATAAAAATAAGCCGTAATCCTAAAGAATTGTTATGCATTTGTGATTTATCAGCTAAGACGGTAGATATGACGAATAGAACAGAAGAAGTTTTACAAATTTATGGTTCAGCCATTGAGAAAAACCTGTAAAATTTAGATTATTATTAGAACTATGTTATGAATTATGTGTCATTTTCAAGCTAATACTTTATATGAATAGAAAAGATTTGAAGAAGCATTAATAAATTATGATTTAGCAATTTAGAAAAATCCAGAAAATTCAAATAATTTTAATTGCAAAGGTATATAATTCAATATTTGTTTAGCTAAGACTCTAGATGAAATGAATAGATTTGAAGAAGCATTTAAAAATTATGATTAACCAATATAAAAAAATCCAGGATATTCTTACTATTACTACAAAAAAGGTAGAGTTAAATACATTATAAATCTCAAGCTATTACTTTGTAGAGAAGATGAATAGATTAGAATAGGCATTACAAAATTAAGATTCAGGGATTTTGAAAAATCCAGAAAATTCACAATTTTTTCATGGCAAAGGTAAATTTTAATATTTGTAATGTAACCAAATACATTATTTTAATTAAAGTTTCATAAAATTTTAGAAAAAATGAATAGATTGAGAGAAGCATTGAATTATTATGATTTAGCAATTTAGAAGAATCCAGAAAATCCAAACAGTTATAATGGCAAAGGTATAATTGTTTAATTATAATATAAGCTAACATATTAGCGAAGATGAATAGATTGGAAGAAGCATTAAATAATTATGATTTAGCAATTTAGAAAGACCCAGAAAATTCAAGTCATTTTAATGGCAAAGGTGTTGAATATTTTGATTTTTAGCTATTACCTTACACAAAATGAATAGATTTAAAGAAGCATTAATAAATCACAATGCAGCAATAATAATAATTCAACATCCTCCTCCGAACAACTAGGCTCGACAGGATTGTTAGGAACTCCCACTCGAAATCTTACTCTCTTCCTTTAATTGCTGATTCTCCTGATGTCATTGTGCTCATTCTAGGTCTGTCTCAGTCCCTCAGGTCGCAGGACAGGCTTAGGAAAAGAATTTTCAGAACACGCCAATTATGAAATCATCAGGGTAATTTTTTATTTTTATGCAGCAATTTCTAAAAATGCAGAAGATTCTGATTATTATTTCAACAAAGGTCTGTTTAATGTGTTTAATTTCTTAGCTATCACTTTATTTTCATCAGATTTAATTAAACACTTTCGACAAAATTTAGAGATTTGAAGAAGCATTGCAAAATTATGATTCAGCAATTTAGAAATACCCTGAAAACTCAAATTATTTTTATAATAAAGGTAGAATTAATATGATTTATTTTTCAGCAAATACATTAGAAAGATTAAATAGATTTGAAGAAGTATTATAAAATTATGATTTGGCCATTTAAAAATATCCAGAAAATTCTGACTTTTACCAAAATAAAGGCAATAATGAAAATTTCGAATTTCCAAGCTAATACATTAGATAAAATGAATAGACTTGAAGAAGTATTGGAATTTTATGATTTGGCAATTTAGAAAAACCCACAAAATTGTGACCATTACCAAAAAAAAGGTAAAATCCCATATTCTTTATTTAAGGTAGCACTTTATTTAATGTAATTTTTCAATATATTAGTTACAATGAATAGATTCGAAGAAGCATTGTTCAATTTTGATTTGGCAATTGTAAGAAATCCAGAAAATTCTATCTTTTACTACAATAAAGGTGTAGTTAAATATATTAATTTCTCAGCTATTGCTTTAGATAAAATGGATAGACCTGAGGAAGCATTAGAAAATTGTGACTAAGCAATTTAGAAAAATCCAGAAAATGCTGACTACTATCACGATAAAGGTGAAATTTAATATTATAATTTCTCAGCTGACACTTTAGGTCAAATGAATAGATTTGAAGAAGCATTACAAAACTACGATTCAGCAATTTAGAAAAATCCAGAAGAATCTAAATATTATAATGGAAAAGGTATTATATATGAGTCTATATTGATAAGCAAATACTTTAAACTTAATGTCTAGATTTGAAGAAGCTTTGTATTATTATGATTAAGCTATTCTCAACGATCCAGAAAATTCTGGATTTTATTTTAATAAAGGTATCGCCAATTATGTTGAATTTATCAGCACATATATTAAATTTTATGACTAGATTTGAATATGCATTACAATATTTTGATTTAGCTATTATGAATGATCCAGAAATTTCTGAATATTATAATGGCAAAGGTATTATTAATTCATTAAGACAGACTATTTCATATAAAGTATAAATATAATGTGTAGATTTGAAGAAGCTATGGAGCATTATGATTAAGCTATTCTTATAAATCCAGAAAATTTTGACTATTATTTTAACAAAGGTCTAATTTATTTGTATAATTATTTAGCTAATTTATTATAGACCTGAAGAATCATTATAATATTACGATTCAAATATTTTACATAATTTTACACAATCTAACTATTACAATGGCAAAGGTATATTCATTCTATTAACCAATCTTTCAGCTAATGCTTTAATAAAAATGAATAGACCCGAAGAAGCTATGATATATTTTTCTTTAGCAAATTGTAACCCATTACCAAAATTTTAAAGCTATTCATCATATAATCCATGTATAAGATTTATCTAAATATTTTGATCACACATTATTGTAAATGAATAGATTGAACGAATCATTATAATATTTTGATTTGGAAATTAAAAAAAATCCAGATAATTCAAGAATTACCATAACAAAGGCAATTTACTTTTTTGAATTTAGCACTTATAAGTTATGGAGAAATTTGAAGAAGCAGTAGAATATTGTGATTTAGCAATCTAGAAAAAATCTGAAAATTCAGGTGATTATTACTATACTTTAGGTATTAAATCTGATATATTTGAGCTGTAATTCTAAAGTAACTAAATAGATTTGAAGTAGCATTAGAATGTTTTGAATAGGGTATCTAGCAACACCCTGAATATCCAAACTATTATTACAATGTTTCAATAACACAAGTGATTACGGCAAATATGTAATTTACTTACTCTTAATGCTTAGCTATTGAAGATTCATAACTATGTTAGAATAAATCAGATGGACTAATGGTACTCTTTAGGTAATGATTAATAGCTAATTAAGGAATGGCCTTCTTTAAAATTGTAATTCTATTTGTATTTTATTGATCATCATTTCTATTTAATTTAACAGAAAAATATACAATTGTATTAATTATTTCTCTTTAATTTCAGATAGGAATTCTGTATTAATATCTGCCAAGCTTATTATACTAATACATAAACTCAGCTTTAATGATTATATTAGTCCTCTTATTTGCCTTTTACAAAGCCCACTTTTTTTATCAAAAATGTAATTAATGTAAAATATCAAACCAACAAATTTGATCTTGAAACATTTTACATATTTTTGGTTATAATTTAAATATTACGTTCAAAAAAAAAGCTATTTTTAATGAGTGTTGAGNGATTAATAGAGCAATCTGCAGGAGGATAAGTTCGAGCCTTTCAGTCCCTTAGAGGCTAAGTTAGAGGACCTTTCATTAGCAAGGAGAGTTCATTAAAATGTAATTAGTGCCTCGACTTCCCTATAAAATTATATAATTTGTTTTTTGAGTTTGAATAGAATTTAGAAAAATACCCAAATGGACATTACAATGTTTCAATAACACAAGTGATTACGGCAAATATGTAATTTACTTACTCTTAATGCTTAGCTATTGAAGATTCATAACTATGTTAGAATAAATCAGATGGACTAATGGTACTCTTTAGGTAATGATTAATAGCTAATTAAGGAATGGCCTTCTTTAAAATTGTAATTCTATTTGTATTTTATTGATCATCATTTCTATTTAATTTAACAGAAAAATATACAATTGTATTAATTATTTCTCTTTAATTTCAGATAGGAATTCTGTATTAATATCTGCCAAGCTTATTATACTAATACATAAACTCAGCTTTAATGATTATATTAGTCCTCTTATTTGCCTTTTACAAAGCCCACTTTTTTTATCAAAAATGTAATTAATGTAAAATATCAAACCAACAAATTTGATCTTGAAACATTTTACATATTTTTGGTTATAATTTAAATATTACGTTCAAAAAAAAAGCTATTTTTAATGAGTGTTGAGTTTCATAAAGCAAACAATGTCAGAAAATATGACCTGTCAATTTTACCATCTGAAGTTAATAGTTTGTATATTTTTTTAGTTGAACTAAGATTATCTTACAAATAAATTACCTTAAAGCGTATTATATTACTATTTCAAACATTTATAACTTGCGTGAATTAGTTGCAAATTTATTTAATTATTTAATTAAAATTTTTAAACCCAAAATGATAGAAAATGAGAAAGATTTTTCTTGTTGGTAAGGACATTAGTTACCTGTTGTTACTATTGCACTTGATCCATAATTATCAAGGAATCAAAGACTCTTATGCACAGAATGGTTAGAGAATACAGACTTAGATGCTAAAGTAGTCGAATTAAAGAAAATAATTTCATTAATTGAAGAAGCCTAATTAAAGAAGATGGAAAAAGTAGAATATGTAATAGTTAACTAAATAAAGTTAATTGAATAATTAAATAGTATTGTAGATCAAATGAAATCATATGCGATCTAATAATTTGACTCATAGATTACAATAATAACGGAATGGATTAAAAATCTATAATATTAAAGATCATAATAATCTCAGTATAGCTTTATGAACAATTAGAAATTACGATTATGAAATAAAATAAAATTGATGATAACTCTTAATAATTGATTCATGAAATTTAATAAACAAATCACTGTTGGACTTCTAAATTATATCCTAGATTAGAATTATTTAATACATTCTTAGAATATCAAAAATGTAAAGAATTATTCTCAAATTTAGAATTTATACTTAGATATTTACTCTAAATTAATAATAATAATAAATAACAATAAATTAACTTAATTATGATAAATAAGAATTATTATAGAAATCTCAAATCAGATTAAACCTAATTGATTAATCTGTTAAATAGAATGATATCAAACTAATATAAAGATATTAAAGTATGGAGTTTTCTAAATGGAACAATCAAATTAGTAAAAACATTGCAAGGACATAGTAATGTCTAATGTTTAGTTGTTAGTAAAAAATAGAATTCGTTTATTTCATGTTCTTCAGACGGAACAATAAGATGTTGGTAAAAAATAACTAAACTGAGTGGATTTCTTCTCAACCTTATTAATAGCATACAGCTCATGTTATGTGTATTATATTGAATTCAAATGAGGATTTACTATTTTCTGGAAGTTATGACTAATCAGTTACAGTTTGGAAGGTTGATTTTAATCAAAATAAATTTGGCATTTCTGTATTCTTTGGATGAACATAGTGATATGGTTGTGTCTTTAAGTTTAAATTAGTCAGAAAATTAACTAGTTTCATGTGCTGATGGTTAGAATTAAATAATTATTTGGGAAAGAAGAGAAGAAGATAAATTTGAGTTCAAATATTTTGATAAATAATCAATTAATGACTTTGGGTTGAAAGTTAAGTTCATCAAAGAGAATTAATTTATTTGGATAACTGGTGAGAAACAAACAGACTTTATGTATTTGAATTAAATTAAGGAGTCTATTAAGAAAAATAGGATAAGACAATTCAATTAATTACAAATAATGAAGATTATGATGAATTCCGTTTTCCAATAATTTATAATAAGGGAAGGAATTTAATAGTAGTAAGACATAAGAAATACATATATATCATTAAAGAAATTAATGATGGGAAATTTAAAATTTAAGATCAATTAAATTGTGATACTTAAGAAATTTATGGAAATATCACAAATAATGGACAATATTTGGTTTATTGGGATAAAAAAAATTAAGCATGTTCAACATAAGAATTATTAAATAAATGAATAACATTTTAAAAATTCAATATTTAGATTTTATTAATAAATACTATAAAATAGTCATCTCATCATCTATTAGATATATCAATTTAGATTCTTAAGATTAAAATCATGTTTATTTACCTCAAATACTTAAAAGAATAGATTAATTGGAAAAACTAGCAATATTTAAATATTGTAAATTTCATTTTTTCCTAAATTTAATAATAGCTTGATGTAATTTGGAAATTCAAACACAAATAGCTGATAAAATTAAGGATATATTTACTTATTCCTGTGCAGTAATTTTGGGCCTAGTTAATAACTTTATGATATAATCATAAAAAAAATAACATCCCTCATCTATTAGTGGATACTCTTTATGAAAATCTAATCCTAACATAAAAAGGTAGTTTTTAAATGAATTCATAAGAAAGAATAATGAAGCGATTGTGACTTAAACATTAACTTGTGGTTGTAAATCTTGAAAATAAGAAGAAATTAAATTTGCATTAGGCTTGATTAAAATATATAATTTTCTATAAATGCCAGCTTTATAGATAAGACAGGACAAGATGCAATTGCAAGATTTTAATTTGAACATTTAATTTATTTCATAAACTCACATTAACGTTAAATTATATTTTAGAAAACTTGATATAAGATCATATTAATGAATTATAAATTCCTCATTTCTCATTAAATTGCAAAATAAGTTTTATTTGTTTTAGATTGTAATTTCTTTAATTTGAAAAAAGAGTTTATTTAGTTCTGTAAATATCTCCTATTTTTATAGGTTATTGGTTTATCTTTTTTATATATTTATAATTTAACATTTCATCTTTTACGTTCAGACACCAACGTACAAAAATCATTTATTGAATTAAAATATAAGACTTTATTCTCTGTTTTATTATTATTATCCAATAGTTTATAGTTTTGAAAATTTTTGTACTCAGACAAAATTATTTTTTCGTAAATTTCTGATGAAATCATAATTAAAGCACCCAAAGGATGTTCATCCTAGGCCTTCCTCGTCAATGGAAGATAAAGAGGAGGCTTAGATGGAGTGCGTTGACATTTAGAGAGGTCAAGAATTGATAAGGGGAAAGAAAGTGAGATTCAGGACTAAGGAGCCCCTACAAATCCTGTCGGGCCTAGCTTCTCAGAGGAGGATGTTGAATTATTTATTCAAACTGATACTGTAAATTCAAATAATTCTAAATTGCAATTTAAAGATTAAATCTTATTCCCTTTTCATTTTTCATCAGCAAATTTTTCTAAAAGTTGATCTTGTATGAGTAATAACCTTACTCTATGGATTTTTGAATTTATTAGAGAAATACTTTCAAAGATCTTAAGAACATAAAATCAAAAGAACTGTTTTTTATGCTTGCCTTTCATTAATTTTCACTCAAAATTTATTAAAAATGTTGCAGCTAATCAACTCTTCTTGCTTTGTGACAATTTAATCACCACAAACAGAGTGAAAATTGTTATTAACAAACTCATAACCATCTCCACATTTATAATACATTATCCTTGATTACATTTGTTTCAATCTTCAATACATTGAAACTTACATTAAAAACAACCATCGTAAAGTTGAAGATTTCCATCATCACAATCCTCGTATTATTTGAGTACATTTAAAATCCTACTTCACACTCTAAGCAAATTGAAAATTAGTTTATTGTACAATTAGCAATTGAATTAAATTTGCAATCAAGACAGCAATCCCATACACCATTAACAGTCAGTTCACATTATTCAACTGAATATGGGGTCAATTGCTATCTCCATGCAACAAGAATTATTAGATATTAGATTATTCTTAACCTTGAATCATTCTAACTTTACAAATTGGATTTGCAATTTTTAGAAATTCATCTTAATTTCAACCTTCTTGACAAATCAGACAGTTATTTATTCTAAACAACCTTTATTTAAATTCAAAAATTATTTCTGCCTAAGTATAATATACTTCAAAATCTCTTATAACACTAAATTCTCATTTATTAAACAAACCTTATTAATATATCTTAATGAGGATATAATTCAGTTTAATACTTAATTTGCTAAAATTTCAAAGCTTCACAAATCCCAAATTAACTATTTATAAATAATGAACCTGCTTAAAAAGTCTATCCATCAGAATTAGTCATCTATTTCTAATTAAATATGCAGTTTCCATTCTAAAACGATTGTAGGATAAATAACAATGCATGCATAACATTCATACTAACAAATGATACTAAATTTTAATGAAATTAATCCTCCATAATTTTTAATAATCCTCATAAAAATAAGTCTTATATTATCCTATAGAACAATAGAAATAGTAGCTCTGAATCAAAACATATCAAACCTTAAGATGAAATCATTTTCTTTGAATCTGATATTCTTTTGTCTAATTATAAAGATGGTAGAATATTTTTATCAATACTTTTGTAATTTAAGAGTAATAAATACCTTAGAAATTGAGCATCCACTATAAGATGAGAATGAGGCTCTATGTCAAAAAAAATTCTGTTATGATAGAAATTATCTAATTTATTATAATTTAATAGTTACCATTAGGAGACCCAAAATATTGTATTCCTCCACAAGTATTTTAATTAGAACTACCTTCCCATCCTAGAAGAAATTACAGAAATTGCCTTTATATGTGTTAGAATTAATATTCAACTCATAAATCACAGCTTGATGAGTTGTGTAGAGTATATTAAAGAGTATTATCATTATTATTATTAATTAAGATTTTTCAGTTCATAGAATGATATTAATGCGATAATATAAATCAATTAATCACTTAATTATTTAAAGAATTTTCCAAATTAAACAAGCAATGCTCCTAATCAGCACCATGAAACAACTATTATCACTAATTTTTCTAAAATTCCTCATCCACTGTGATAAATTCATCTAACAGGTTACTCAACATCTGTTATTCATTAAGACTTGTTTGATGAGTATTTTATTTTTAATTTTTACATAATTATTCCAGAAAAATAACTAATGCAATTAATATTTAGTGTCTTATTTCCATTAATTAAAATTCAAAATTATAGAAATAAAGATTAGATTTTCTCCTTTTCATAATAATAAATCTTTTAAATTTTCTAAGATTAAATTTAAAATTCGAATATCACTTGGTTAAAACAAAACCAATTAT